>RXPK01000121.1:1419862-1737949 GCA_004143645.1 Protaetia brevitarsis
GCCACACAAATAGCAATATCTTACCATCTTTATATTCCAAAAAACTAAATATTTATACAGACTTCAATTCTAATTCATGACAATTAAAATAATATAAAATAATCAACAGCAATGGATATAACCAACAATATCACCAACAAACAATGATCAGCGTTAACATACGCACAGTTGTCAACGAGAAACACATGTGAAATGAAACAACTGACCAACATGTGCGAGAGAGATGCATAGTTATTTAAGGTTCGCGCATGCGCATAATGCAGCCAGAACGTTGTGGCATATCCGATATAGCTGTCTCCCTTGATTTCGGATTTTTGAGCACATACCCGCAATATAGTAGTATTATATATGTCCTTATGTAAGTCATACTTTTCCTTAAGATTTTGCCTGGACTATGAATATGGGGGTAATACTTTGCTAATTTAACCTAGTTTCTAGAATCAATTATAAGTATTATAACAGAGATAGCAATGATGCGCACTTAAGCCTTCGTAGACACACTACAATTTGTTGCACCTACCTAGACAAACATGGGTCTGTGGTGTCTGGCCGTTTTTTACCATACTTACACTTGTTAAAAAATCTGGAAAAAAAATCAGGAGAGCAGTTTGAGATCTATAGAAAGAGACCATACATTGCGTCCACCATGTTGCTTTCCTTACAGCCTGCCCAGTAACCTTAGAAACTCACCACAAACCACAGTTATAAATGAAACTAAGGAAAATTTAAAACTTGACATACATCATCACACTTAGATGTCATACCAGATCATTCCCTTAAAATTTTGAGCATTAATCGTATCATGACCTGTAAATTATACGTGAAATCTCGAAATTAACCCATCAACTTAAGTAAATATTATGGCAGCAGCAGCACCCGCTAAAGGCTGTAACGATTGTCACAAGAAGTGTGGCAAAGGTAAGGTACCGGAAGAGGTTCTGAACGAATTAGAAGCGGCTTTCGAGAAGTTAGAGAAATCGCCCCCACATGTCCATGTTGAAGAAATACCTCACCAGAGATGTCCTGGACGAATTGAAGGACCTACGGACACCTCTGGGGGCCACCCTTTGGGATTGTATACGCTCTGGAGTGTTGAATTTGGATTCTAATGTTGGTGTTTACGCTGCTGACGCGCAAGCATACACCGTATTCGATTTGCTCTTCGATCCGATCATAGAAGATTACCATTTGGGGTTTAAACGTACCGATAGGCATCCACCCACGGATTGGGGTAATCCTAAGACGCTTGGGGATTTGGATCCGACCTCTACGTATGTTGTATCAACCAGAGTGAGATGTGGAAGATCTCTAGAAGGGTATCCTTTCAATCCTAAACTGACAGAAGAACAGTATAAGGAAATGGAAGCTAAAGTATCTGGGGTCTTAAGAGAGTTGAAAGGAGACCACAAAGGGGTGTATTACCCATTGACTGGGATGTCTAAAGAGACACAGAAGCAACTCATTGACGATCACTTCCCTATTTAAAGAAGGGGATAGGTTTTTAGAGGCAGCTAACTCGAACAGATTCTGGCCTACGGGCAGAGGGATCTTCTACAATAATTCTAAGACTTTTCTGGTGTGGGTGAACGAAGAAGACCATTTGAGGATCATCTCCATGCAAAATGGCGGCGATTTAGGGCAAATCTATACGAGATTAGTGGACGGTGTAAGACAGCTAGAGAAAAAGTTGAAATTCAGCAGAAGCGGGCGTCTGGGTTACCTAACCTTCTGCCCCACGAACCTCGGGACGACCATACGAGCTTCGGTGCACATCAAACTGCCGAAACTCTCCGCGGACAAAGCGAAAATGGAGAGCGTCGCCGAAACCTATAACCTACAGGTGAGAGGAAGTGCCGGTGAACATTCAGACGCGAAGGGTGGAGTGTATGATGTCTCGAATAAGCGCAGGATCGGTCTGACGGAATACCAAGCGGTTAAAGAAATGTATGACGGCATAAACGAGCTAATAAAAATCGAGAAATCCATGAATTAAGCTGATAACTTTTTTATTTGTTCGCTTCTGTTGTATCTAAAGGTCGATCGGCAGGGGGAGAATTTAAATGGGTGGAAGCGGAGGCCTTTTCAACGCTTCACACGCGAATGTTTTAGTAACCTGGCGGGCCGACAGGTGTTTCAAGTTCGCACACAACGGCTGGTTTAATTACGTTCTCTACGCAAAAAAAAGATGTTTAGGGAGATATATCGGTGAAAATATTTTATACAGTTGGGAATGTATCGCTGTCCGTATATGAAATATCAATATTTCATATCGATTTTTCGTGCGTCAGTATAATTTAAACTTTTTGACAGCTGACACAGACTACCCTCAGACGACGAACTCGCATTCAGATATGTACCGCTCTCTCTATTCTTTTCTACCTAATGGAAATATAGTATAAGGTTATCTTTTTTCAAAAAACTCAAAATTTGTGTAGAGGCGCTGTTTAAAAGACTTTATAGAAATCTGTACGACAACATGTTATAAACGAGATAGTAGTAGAGATGGCGCCTCGTATTGTAATATAAAAGGTTTCATTTTTACCAATAGATGCATTACAATATAGGTATATTGCTGTGTTTTTCGAAATTGTTTCAAAAATAGTGACATTTGTGACATATTTTGCGAAAACGCTTTGCATAGTTTGTGGTCGTTCTAAAACCGAAGTGCAGAAGCTATTTTGCTTTCCACGACAGCTTGATAGGTAAGTTTATATCAATATATGTAAGTAATTTGTCCGTCTATAAAGGCCGGTTTACAGTTCACAATTTTTTGTATTACGTGCAATAAAAATTGCATACAATAGAGAAGCGCATGCGCATTCAATGGATTTCAATCAGCTGCGTGCAATTTTACTTGTATTGCGGGTGCAATACACGAAATAGAGTATGCGCTATTTTTATTGCACGCAATACAAAAAATTTCGAACTGTAAAGCGGCCTTTACAGACGGACAAATTACTTACATATATTGATGTAAACTTACCTACCAAGCTGTCGTGGAAAGCAAAATAGCTTCTGCTACTTCTTTTATGTATTAATATTTTGTAAATGAGAAAAATAAAATCAACGAGTTATATTATCTTTAGTTTGTTATACCTTTATGCAGTAGTACGAAGAAATAAAGTTTTAAAAAATTATTGTAATGTGTTTAATGATTGTATTGGACTATATTCTTGTTTATATGTATATAAATAACAATATAGTCAAATACAATCTTTAAACACTTTGTCCTCTAAAATAAATACCAATGATGAGTATATACTTTTTGAAATTAAGCGGGAAACACTCAAGCGCCATCTACCTAAATTTTGTATTTTTGTGAGAGAGAAAAAAAATCCGAAACGGCATCTTGATTTACATTGAGTTCGTCGTCTGGAGGTAGTCTGTGACAGCTGAGTTATAATGTAGGCCATTTCGTAGCAGAGAAGACTACAAAACTTACAAAGTTACAGAATCTCTGCGTAATCTCTTATGATATTTACTTAAGAAATTATTGCGTTTATTTTCAAGACGTAAAAAGTCTAATTTCGATTTTTTTTTTAAATTACCTTAATCTGCAATTCTAAATACGTTACTGTACCTCTCAGAGATTCGATAAGCTTTGACGGGAAACTTATGATACCTTCAGCACTGCTGTCAATCAGCTGTCACTGCTATTTGGCAAGTTTCTGTAGTTACCGAAAATTTATTGTATTATTTATAACCAGCTTAAAGCTGGTTTTACATTTGTCAATTTATTGATCAATTTCTAGATCTTAAAATTGATCAATTTGTAGTTCTTGAACTAGAACTTGTTGCTGTTTTATACTTGTCAATAAATATTAGGGTCTTCATAGAGATCAATATCTATTTCTTAAAATAGAACTTGCTGCTGTATTACATTTGTCAATTAATAGAACTTGAAATCGGGAATATTAGAATCGGTTAGTTTCTTTTGTAACGTTCAGGGTGGTAGCGCTCTGTCACAACAGGGATATTATTATTTCTTGGAATGATGTTGCATACTTAAAACAAAGGCGGGTAAAGGTTTGAGGTTAAGCATTCTATATTATATGTATATTATTCATCTGTATTGGTATAACTCAATTTCGCGTGCTACAGTTAACAGTTTTGTTGTTGAAAGATTTGAAATATATTTCTACAATTACAGTAAGTGTTTTCCCTAATTTTGCAATTCTGAATAATTAATGCGTTGTTATATTGCAGATGCCATTTGTATTTGATCGAAATGCTACCCAAAAATTAATTTTTTTTTATGAGCAGCATCCAAATTTATGAAATGGAATTTATGGAAATATGTAATGATTTATGTAATAATGATAATAATCACTGCCAATAAATTATTAAATATACAAATAGTAAATATTGACTGAAATATTGACAAGTGTAACCAGCTTGAGTCAATTATTTCACGAGTACCAATTATTACGGAAATTCCTACAGAATTGAAGATAATTTGATACAAAAATAGAACATGTTCTAAGTATGTTAGTTTCTAGAACTTGATCAAGTTCTTGAAATCAATCAATTTCTTGACAGATGTAAAACAGTTGGATGTCATCTTAAACTTGAACAGAACTTTAACTAGAAATTGAACTTAAAATCGAACTAGAAGTTGACAAGTGTAAAACCATTATTGACATCAAGTCCTCCAAGTCCTAGTTATTGATCTAGAAATTGACAAGTGTAAAACCAGCTTTAAAGAAATAGGTAAGTAAAACTGATTTTACATTTGTCAATTTATTGATCAATTTCTAGAACTTAGACGACTTGACGTTAATTAGGTTTTTACATCTGCCAATTTCAAGTTCAATTTTAAGCTCAATTTCTAGTTCAAGTTCTCTTCAATTCTAAGCTGATACCTCGGGGTTTTACACTTGTCAATAAATTAATCAATTTCATGAACTTGGCCAAGTCACAGTTTAAACCAAATCAGTTCGGTCATAACATGTGTCAACGCACTACCAGTGTGAAATTGACTATTTCAAAATCTACTCGGTTAGAAGATGGCCACTCGTGACCAGCTGATTCGCATATTGTGTTGACATTTATTTTAACCTCTGTGCTACCTGTGTTTGTCTGTGTAAAGCTCTCGTAAATTCTTTTCGTTTTATGAACTTATCATAATTAATTAATTGTTTTTGCAAGAATATCGTTTCGCAGTTTATTTGACATTAAAATTATTTTTAGAACCGAGTTCTGAGAAAATGTGAATGTCAAGTTCTATTCAAATTACCGTTATAATCACATGCCAACTTCACAGATATATATAATATGTGAATCTACTTGGTTTAAAGATGGCGCAAGGTCAAATTTTTGTGTCTCCCGAAAACCTATGTAAAACAAATCTCATGTCCGTACTGATTTGACTTATACTGTGGCCAAGTTCTAGAAATTAATGAATTAAAACATGTTCTATTTTTGCGTCAATTTAAATTCAATTTTATAGTAATTTTTTGTAAAAAGATGATGTAGGTAGTAGACAGCGACCAAAAGTGTTACACCTGTGAAGTAATTCTATATATATTCATTCATTTGAATTGGAACTATTGTAGTTAATCGAATCACAATATATTATTTTTGTAATTATAAGTAGCTTAATTTCATGTAGATTGTTCGAAATAATTGCGAATTTGCAGTCTAATGAGGAGAATGAAATCAAAATGGCAACGAAAAAGACTAAGAAGAGTTGTCTTCCCTTTAATGTTAATGAAAATTATAGGGAGAACAAGAATGACATAATTGACTGTCTACTAAACTATTCCAGCAAATTTCAACTACTAATATTTACAAACGAGACTTATAATAAGAGATATACATATATATTTATATATATCTTTTTCCAGTTATAAATAGTAATTTAATTTGAAAATGCAAAATAGAAAAATATAATGTTTTTATAAAATTATAATTCATTATTTACTTGCTCATAAATTAAATTTAAGATCTCTTTAGTTTCAGAAAATTCACCTTCTGCTGATCCTTCAATCTTTTATTTCTGAAGCTACCATTCTACAAAAATACAATTTAACTTATTACTTGATAGTTTGTAAACACAATACCCTTCAAACATTAAACAATATTTAGCAATTTTTAACATACATTTACTATATCTATACAATAACCTAAAATTGCAAAGTAGGTATATCGCTTCAACTACCAACACCAATCTCTGAAATTGGAATCATCCAGAATCTTCTACATGTAATAAACATCAACACAAAAACCAGTCAAAAACACAACACGAAATCTGACAGCAACAAAATTCCCTATGGTGACAGAGAGCAGTTCCCATTACCACTGTTAACACTAAAAAGGATCTAAACTCCCTTCAACTAAAATTTATTGGTAAGTGTAATACGAAATCAAGTTCTAATTTTAGAACTAGAAATTGATCAATAAATTGACAAATGTAAAACCAGCTTAAGAAGAGTTGTCTTCGCTTTAATGTTAGTGAAAATTATAGAGAGAACAAGAATAACATAATTGACAGTCTACTAAACTATTCCAGCAAATTTCCACTACTAACATTTCCAAACGAGACTTATAATAAGAGATATACATATATATTTATATATATCTTCTTCTAGTTATAAATAGTAATTTAATTTGAAAATACAAAATAGAAAAATATAATGTTTTTATAAAATTATAATTCATTATTTACTTGCTCATAAATTAAATTTAAGATCTCTTTAGTTTCAGAAAATTCACCTTCTGCTGATCCTTCAATCTTCTTATTTCTGAAGCTACCATTCTGCAAAATACAATTTAACTTATTACTTGATAGTTTGTAACCACAATACCCTTCAAACATTAAACAATATTTAGCAATTTTTAACATACATTTACTATATCTATACAATAACCTAAAATTGCAAAGTAGGTATATCGCTTCAACTACCAACACCAATCTCTGAAATTGGAATTATCCAGAATCTTCTACATGTAATAAACATCAACACAAAAACCAGTCAAAAACACAACACGAAATCTGACAGCAACAAAATTCCCTATGGTGACAGAGAGCAGTTCCCATTACCACTGTTAACACTAAAAAGGATCTAAACTCCCTTCACATATTACACTTTACGTTCAATTAATTGATAGGTGTAATGCAATAAAAAGTTCTTGTTTAAGAACTGGAAATTGATCAAGTTTAAGATCTAAAAAAAACTAAAATTTATTGATAAGTGTAATACGAAATCAAGTTCTAATTTTAGAACTAGAAATTGATAAATTTCAAGTTCTAGATTTTGATCAATAAATTGACAAATGTAAAACCAGCTTAATAAATGTTCTTTTAGCGCATCCGTCCAGGAACACTCATTTTGCAGTACTATCGCAAAAATGTTACTAAAAGTTGGCCACACTAGATTCCACCTCTGTTTGCTAATACAGCTTTTGATTTATTTCTTAATATTTTCATTAAAGCTTTCAACCATCATTGCCCATTAAAAGAATTTTTGTGCCTCATTTTGCAGTATTTCAAACCTAGACAGGCAAAAATGTCACTAAAGGTTGGCCACACTATATTCTTCATGACAGACGTGTAATAAATTGTCATTAAGCTACTGCTCAACCATGCTAAGATGAATTGGTGTCTTCATTGCACTTATTACTCATAAATAGATATTAAACTACAAAGAAAATTACAGAAAAAGAAATAATTTCGGAAACGTCAAAATACTAAGGTGTGTAACATGTGTGCCAACTTGTACTGTCAACTCTCTATAGTCTGATTCACGCTGAGAAGGAAGTATTACTCTTATGGAGATAGTACCCAACGATGCCAAATCTATTTAAGTACTTAATTTTTCGTATGTTGTCGCGCTGAACAACTTGACGAATTTCATGTTATCACTTATAGATATCAATCCTGTGAATTTTGTTTTTGTTTGTATTTATTGATTATGTCCCACTGTGTACCATTAGTATGAAAAGCGATAGAATAATGTTGATTGCATAATATACAGCACAAATAAGGTGATCTGTTTCCTGTTCTAGTGTTTATTTTCAGGGCAATATACATAGATGTATAAGTATTTCATAATACATTTACAAATATTTACAGAGGTATGCTTACAACAAACCAAAAATCCTTTCTATAGCCATAACTGTATGATTAACTTATATCGGATGACCAATACAAAGATGATGATGAGATGTTAAATTAGTAATATGCTCTTTGGGCTCATGGTCCAATTTCCACATGACTTCTTCAACTAAAATGGAATAAACTTAAAACCACAATGTGTTCAATATTATACAGTGAGGTCGTAAATGGTTAATGGGGTAATGGAATTTTTCTTCTAAACCTAAACTTAAGTTGGCAGTATAAGTTTCAAAACGTTGTAGTGGTGGGCACAAAGTTCTTTACAAAATATTCGCTACTTCTTAATACTCAAAGTAACGAATAGATGATTGTAGCAAATGGAATAGAAATATTCGAATATTCAACGAGTGTAGGGAATTTACCTTATGTGAAGAGTTCCTAATGAGTACAGAAAATATTTGCTTTACAATCAATATAGCGAATAGTGCGACGGTATTTATCGTAGCGGTGAATATTTACAACGAATATATCCTACATAAAATTTCCTTTTACTACTTCCTTCCATATGATACGTGGTATAGGCATAATGTATTCGTTATTGAAGCTGCTTAAAAACATTATTTTATAAATATATTCCTTTTATTAATACTTTCATAACCTTACATATATGTAGTACATGTGTATAAGAAAATCAACTTGCGTAAATACATCTCTATTGATACTTATTCTTTCCTATGTATTGAAGATATTTATGCCGCTTTTTTGTTTTTCAATCTAGCGCTTTCGGAAGATTAACTAGCGCCGATAAGACATGTTACAAATATTTCTTGATGAAAAATATTATCTCTGGAAAATTATACTAGTGTCCTTGAACCCAAGTAAAGTGCATATGACATTTAGCCCAATAGATCAATTGAAAAGCACATTTTCTACTAGATTCGGGTCAACGGATTATTAGGACAACCTAACGATTTATAGGACAGTCTCGGTACCTTCTCCAATACATACTTACGTTTGATATCGACGATAACCACGAATCAGTATGGCTAGTTATTGTAAGAAGAAACAGTTGTGAAATAAACTATATATTTGTGGTTTCTATATTGTGCTAATTCATAGCATAATTAATAGTTAAACATACCGATGCAATTGGTAAATTGTACTGAGGAAAAGTGATCAGCACACACAAAAAAATAATTACTCAATTTGAATATAAATGCAATACATTGAATATAACATAACTTACTATATAAGCAAGAAGATGATGTATTTATATTGAGAATAAAATTTGTTCAGTTTTCCAAACCCATAAATTTGTTAAACGAAACAATTTTTTTGTTCAAATGTAATCAATATACTAAAGTCATTATGAACATATAATATTTTCACCACAAAAATAATCATTCTAGATTTGAGTAAATAGATTTTCTCAACTGGAAACTATCATATTTATGCCTTAATAATTTATGTACATTTGATAGAAGTATATAAAAGTATTATTTGAAGTATTGCCATTATTTGCTTCCAAAATATAAGTATATATATACTGATAATACTTACCTGCCTAATCTAAGTATTTTTACTATTCAAGGGTAATAATTACCTGCTAATTTTGTGTCTGTAACACCAAAAAACCTCGGTAAGGGAAAATTAATAAATAAAGTAATATTATGTATTATATTCTAAGTATCCAATGAACAATTTAAATTGAGAGGTTAAATAAGAGTAAATAAATATTATGTAATTAAATAAATTTACTGTCATACTCTATATTTTACAATGTTTGGGAGAAGGTAGCGTATCCGGGAACTCCAGGAATGCGCACGGGATATTGATGCGTAAAAGTATGGATATTATGCGTATCTGTCGTTGCGACCGGTTGTCTCGGAATACTTCCCACTCAATGCCTGGACCTGGTATTTAGTCGGCGTTGGTTACTGATATAATTTCAGTCAGTGTAATAATTTGCTGGTATTTCCTACTGAAAACTAATAACTAGTAAATATCTACATATGTTTGTTAACGTACACACCTACCACGTTCATATATTATCGACACAATGGCGCTGACGCTAAGTATTATTTCAAAGTTTTTTAAACCAGTAATCCTTTAATAATTAGATCTGTACTTACCTTCGAATATTTTAATGGTAGCATCTGTGCATCAACGCCATTCCACCCCATTCTCTAAGTAGCTGTGAAACGGCTGAAGTATTCGTTTAGATTTACTTACACTCACAACCAACAACACTGTTCACTGGTTAATCAAAAAAATGTCGCCAAGTAAAGCGTATGTATATGCAAAACCCCCTAAACCCCCCTAGAAAAGAGGGAACCAATGACAGATAAGTTTTACTGCAATAAATGGTGGAGTAAAATTCGTTTCAAATGTTTCAATATTATGGTAATTTCAATTTCTCAGTACAAAACATTTAATAATTTTATACAGTGTGTTAAAAAAAGGTTGTCGGATATTTTACCCAATTGTAGTACTGGTGGAAATAAACAAAAAGGTCTTAGTCAACATGGGTCCGCAATTCAACTGTTTTTGACATATAGTCGATTGCATATTGTTTTAGTAGGATAAAAATTTTCAACGAAATTCTGATCACAATGTAAATTAAACAAATGTTTATTTAAAGTAAAACTAATTCATTTCTTAAAAAATCCAAGTATATTTGTCCCGTTAAACGATTAGGGAGAAATACTGGACCAATTAAACAGTCTCCAAAAATAGCAAGCCAACATTTAGCGAAAAACGTTTTGGTGATGCAGTTCAACAACAGCATGGGGATTTTCATCTGCCCAGACGTGATTGTTATGAAAATTTAATATTCCGTCTCTTGTAAACCCAGCCTCGTCACTAAATAAAATCTGAGTCGCAAAATTAGGAGTTTCTGCCAGCTTTCGTAAAACCCAATGACAATCATAATCGAGAGGAGCAAGAACTTGCACGCGTTGAATGTGGTAGGGATAGAGCTGCTGTTCCCGTAGAATTCTCCAAATGAGAGGATGACTGACGTTCAGTTCTGCGGCAAGTCTTCGGGTGCTAATATTTGGATTGTCTTCTACCCGTCTCAAATATCTAATTCTACTGCGGAGAGAGAAACTGATCTAGGTCTACCAGAACCACCATTAATTTTAAATGAACCAGTTTCGGACAGCCGGATATGAAGTCTTGGAGAAAATCTTACACTCGGTAACAACCCATTTGGAAATTCTTTCGGCATACATACGCCGTGCTTCAGTGGCATTACCATTGCGCACGACCTACATAAAATGCATATCGGCCATTTTTGCATTTGTGTACTTATGCATAATTTGAGAACAAAAAAAAATTGACGCAAATGATAAATAATCTGATGACAGATGTCTGACAGAACTAATTTCAAGTCACAATCAGTTGTTTGACAAAGGGAACCATTCTCAAAACCGAAATTTTTTTTTTTTTATTTTAAAATATGCAATCGACTATATGTCAAAAACAGTTGAATTGCGGACCCATGTTGACTAAGACTTTTTTGTTTATTTCCACCAGTACTATAATTGGGTAAAATATCCGACAACCTTTTTTTAACACAGTAATTTATTACACCAAACGTATAAGGAATTTTATTTTGAATCTATAGACTTCCTCACTATGATTGGATAGATTTATTCCTTACAACAATAACATTTGGAGGAAGTATACTTCAATGCAAATATTTATACTATTTGTTCTAAGAGTATAAGGTGTTTTCAGAGAATTTACTCTTATGTTCTAACCAACAAGATTTACTTCAATTAAATATATATTAAGTTTCGATTTCTGAATAAATAAAAATATTCAGATTGATAATAGATTTTTTGTGTGACTACTACGTAATCGCAAAGTGATAAGTGATAATACATTAATAAATATTACTCGTAAAAGCATTTATGTGCAAAATGCTTTTACCAGTCTATTAAGAACATTAATTGTAAAAACATATAAATAATAGAACGTTAATTATTTAGTTTTAAAAAGGAACTCTGTGAATCACCTGCAGAAACAGCTGTCTTAATACTATCGGTTAGCGCTACATATTGCGACAATTATTGCGAATGTATGGAAAGTGTCGTGTCACATAACACGCAATACAGCAAAACAATTACCGCATCAAGAACGAAAAAGACATTTGTCTTACGTATGCCGTAAAATCAGTAGCGTAGACAAGGCGTCACAAAGATGGGTGAGAGAGAGGAGCAACTATTTGGTGACCAGCAGCCCCCAGATTACCACCGCACAATATTTTCGTTTGTGGTTTTAATATGACGCGATTAAAAAAATATATGCGGTATTTTTACACCTCGGTTGTCGGTGAAAACAATAATGCCACATCTGATTGCTATAACCACTTCCCCCAACCCTTCGAAACATATGAATAACCGTCAGTATTACCTACGCCTATGGACAATTGCGGTTGCTTATAAAATAAACTAAGGAAATGAGAAATATCTGAAAGCTGTAATTTATTTTAATATCAAAGTGGTTTCTACGGTCGTTAAGAGTGTTCACGTTGTAGTGACAATACTAGAACTGCTAGAGTAGAAGTAGATATAATAACCTTTTAACTTTCTAAAGTTTCATTCTTTTCTGGATATACGGTAATAAAATGACTATAAAAAATGCTTAACACATATTTTATTTTTACGTTTCGGATTCTCTATTTTATCATTTTTCAACATTTCTTTTAAAGTATTCTGCCTATAATGAAAATATGACTACATTTTTTTTTCTTGGGGGTAATTACCCCAATTACCCCTCCCTCTCCCCTCCCTTTGTATACGCGCGTGATCAGATGTCTAACAAATTACGGGTCTACTCCACCAAAGATTTCTTAAGTATATTACCTTAAAATTAGTTTTGACCCAAATTTTCATACTGATTATAATTATATTATCCCCAAATTCACTATAAAATAGTTATTTTAGTGATATAAAAAACTCAAGTTCAAACCTTAAGCAACTATATAAACTTAAATGTAAATATTCTGATTTTGGGGAGGCATATAGACAGGCACAAAATAAACATTTTAAATTAATAGATAACACAAAAAAATTGGTTTACCAAAACAAAATTATGAATTCAGATAATCCCAGTAGAACCGTCTGGCAAACTGTTTCATCTATTACTGGTAAAAAAGCGAATGGTGGTCATTCCACAAATGCATGCTTGGTTAATAACAACGAGACAATTACTGACCCTAAATTAATTGTAGATTTTGTAATAACGGCATCAAATAACAGCCAAGGTAGATCTGTTAAGAAGGGAAAAACTGTTTGCCAGCAGTCTTCCTTTTTTTTGTCTCCTTTAACGGTAGAGGAAGTAACTTCAATTTTGTTAAAAAATGCTAAATGTAAATGGCCTGCAGGTGCTGATGAAGTTCCGACAGTAATAGTTAAAAGAGTTGCAAACGCTGTTGTTAACCCCCTCCACTATTTAATTAACTTATCCTTTCAAAATGGTGTTTTCTCGAAGGTGTTAAGGGTCAGTAAAGTAATTCCGGTGCTTAAGAGAGGTAGTCCACATGATGTAAACAATTACAGACCAGTTGCCCTGAGTTCAGCCTTTTCTAAGATTTTTGAATATGCTTTTCTAACGCGATTGCAGAGATCTTTGAAATGTTTTGAGATAATTACGAAGAATCAACATGGTTTTATGCAGAATAGATCGACGTTTACTGCTATGGACTCTTTTTACAGTAGAATCCTGGGGTTTCTGGATGCGGGCGAGTGTCCTGTTGCGATCTTTTGTGATCTCAGCAGGGCATTCGACTGCGTCAATCATATGATATTGCTGAATAAATTATGAGTATGGTGTTAGAGGGTCAGCGCATCAATGGATATCTTCCTTTCTCAGTAATAGAGAGCAATACGTTTCCCTTAATTTTAATTTAGAAGGCTGCAATGAAATGATCACCTCGACACGTTTAAAGAATGAATTAGGTGTCCCGCAGGGGTCGCTACTCGGTCCGATTCTCTTTTTACTTTATATAAATGATGTAGAGAATATTGTTGTAGATGCGGGCGCCACTTTTAGTTTTTATGCGGATGACACGTCTATAATTTTGTCTGACAGAGATCGAGATGAGCTGGAGCATAGATGTAATGATTTGTTGTGCAAACTGGAGACCTGGCTTTGCAACCATGGTCTATTGCACAAAAAAAATAAATAAAACGGAATTCGTTGTGTTTCATAATTATCAGAGGGTTGCTCCATCACTGAATCTTCGGGTGGATGATGATCTAATCGCACAAGCGGCTAAAAGTAAATTCCTGGGATTAGTACTTGATCAGAATTTAAATTGGAATGGTCATTGTAAACAACTAATTACTAAATTAAACTCTTTGGCATACCTTTTCCGTAATGTGAGATACGTACTAACATCAGAACAACTTGTGACGATTTATTGCGCTTTGGTTGCATCTAGATTGCGTTACGGGTTATGTTTCTGGGGCGACTCAACAAATGTTTTCATTACGCAGAAGCGCATTTTAAGAATAATCGCAGGAGTGGGTACAACGCATTCGTGTAGGAATATATTTAAAGAATATAAAATATTAACGCTTACAAGTTTATACATATTGGAAATGTGTGCATATGTTTTTAAAAATATGGACAAATTTGTTAGAAATGGTGATATTCACCGTTACAAGACAAGATCGTATGGGGATTTTCGCATTCCTTTTGCTAGACTAAATGTAACCAAGAAGTCACCAGAATGTATAAGTTTAAAATTATTTAACGCTTTACCTGGCCGGATTAAGGAATGCGAAAATATCAAAAAATTTAAAACATCTGTAAAGGAATATTTATCTAAAGGTGCTTTTTATACTTTGGACGAATATGTGTAGACATATGTATTCTTATTTTTTAGTTTTAATTTTTTATTTGTATAATTTAACATATGACGAAACCTATACATGTTTCTCATGTCTTATGGTATCAATAAATTATTATTATTATTGTATCGGTGGCCAACGCCGACTAGATACCAGGTCCAGGCATTGAGTGGGAAGTATTCCGAGACAACCGGTCGCAACGACGGATACGCATAATATCTATACTTTTACGCATCAATATCCCGTGCGCACTCCTTGCAATACCCCGACACGCTACCTTCTCCCAAACACTGTAAGACTACGAAGTATAACAGTAAATGTATTTAATTACATAATATTTCTTCATTTATTAATTTTCCCTTACCGAAATTTTTTGGTGTTACAGCCACAAAATTAGTAATTATTACCCTTGAATAGTAGAAATGCTTAGATTAAGCAGGTAAGTATTATCAGTTCAATACACTGATATTTTTGGAGCAAGTAATGGTAATGCTTAAAATGATATTTTCGTTCTCTCTACATAACTGTAGAATATTTAATTTGAGAAAATCTGTTTACTCAAATCTAAAATAATTATTTTTGTGGCGAAAATATTATATGTTCATAATGATTTTAGTATATTGATTACATTTGAACTAAAAAATTATTTCGTCTAACAAATTCACGGGTTTGGAAAACTAAACGAATTTTATTCTCAATATAAATACATGATCTTCTTTCTTATATAGGAAGTTATGTTATATTTAATGTGATGCGTTTATATTCAAATTAAGTAATTATTTTTTGTGTGTAGATGAGGCGTTATAAGTTATTTACAAATCAACGCCACATCGATAATGCAGCTTTCTAAATGCATACACGCACCGCTTGTGGCACAATAAACTAATTTACCACGTGATTACAATAACTAATGGGAAAGTGGACGAAATATTTCCTATTAAGATTCTACTCCCAGATTATAAATGATTGCAGTGCCCTCATCGGTTTTTTTACAATCACTCTTTAAAACCTCCTTTCAACAAATATCTACAGAGGTGTGGGCGCTCTTGAGTTTATAGTTTATTTTTTCTGGTTAGTTGTTAAATTAGAAGTTAGTAACATCATCAACCATCAACATGGTTGTAAAGAATAACATGTATGCATGTCAAAGTAAAATTAAATAAAAATTAGTTAGTAAGAATTGTAGTGTGGTAATATCAACAACATCAAAGATCTTTCTCCACGAAGTTTTAAAGTATAATGTCCGCATAAAAACTGTCAATTTATTAATGCTTAAGGCCTCAACTTCGTCGCAGTTTTAATTTGCTACCCGCGATATTGGAGCTTCTACTTTGTTGCGTTTATCAAACAAATAACTTTTTTGTTCCCTGATTACCGTAAATAAACACAAAATAAATGCCATTTTATTGTTGACTTTTATTACTGACTACTCTACTGAACTCCTTTTACTATTCTTCTATTTACATTTTCCATCTTATTTCGCAGAGTGCCACCTACACGGCTCCGTTTTTTACGACCTGGTTCGTTACAAATTGGACCATGCTATTCTTTCCGCTCTATTTCGTAAGCAGACTGGCGACGAACAGATGCGAATCGCCTGCCGACATCCTCACGGAGAGTATCCGGGACTTCAGGGACAAAGGATTCACAGCAGGTGCGTTTGATGGTCGCCCACAACTACACCTATGCACATAACGCACGCCGAACGATGTTTCGGGATCGATATTGTCCGGCACAAGTTGCGAATGTATTTTTTACGCTGTGTCATCTCATGTGTAAAATGTGAGGAATGTACCCACGTAGGTATGAAATGTAGACCAAGAAAGATATAGGAAACCGTAGGAAGTAGGAATAGACAATAGACTAAGTTAAAATGCGAGATTTTATAGATTCTTTTTGTTATTATGCGGTTAGTTTGGTGTAATACGTTCCTTTTTGTAATACAGTGTATGTCACCGCCAACTTCCACTAAAAGTTTGAAAAAAAATAAGTTGAGTACGGTCCTGGAAAGCTAATACATACTCCGTGAACGTGAAAATATTTTTAGAACGTCCACTTATTTCCGTCATGTAGGATGCCACATTGAAAAATCTTTTATGAGAGATGTTAAAGTCAATATCGACCGATATCGGACTACTGACTCACCCTGTATATCGGTTCTGACTGAAAGAGTTATAAGAACAGAAATAATGCCAAAACAGTTATTATTATAACGGTTCTGATCTAATATCAGTTCGGTTACAGTTCTATATCAGTCTTTATATCGGTTCTTTTGGGTTCTATATAATATTACTAGAACAATAAATATCTAACATGAGATTTATATTAATATGTTATATGACATAAAAATATATATATTGTACCAAAACGCATACATTTATAGGCAACAAAAAATCAAGTTGAATTCTTGAATCCAACTTGAAAAAACATTCGTCTAAAGGAGAAAATACTTATAACTTCGAACTGCGTATACGGAATTAAATATTGCTTTATTTTACAATATTCCTTTTTAGGTGTCGATGCTTTTATAAAAATAAATAGTAGGGCTAAAATGTACATATAAATGATCCTGAATCTGATCGATGAACAACTATTTTAACTTTAAAATAATCAATAACCCAATGCTGCTGCCAAGATCTTATTTTTTATTTGTATTACTTCACTTAAAGAACTTGAAGAAATATATAATAAACCGAAATATAATTATACACTCATGTACATATAATAAAAAGTCAAATTGGCACCTTAATCCCAAATCAAAAGAATCACTCCTCAAAAAGGAAAAATAATAACTTTGAACTGGACTGAAACATTTATACAAATAATCCTGAAATTGATGAATGTATTTTAGGGTTAAAGTAGCCAATATATCACCCAAAAGGAACCGATGTTAACGTTAACACTGTAATCGAAACCGATATCTTCATGAATTTCGGTTCTAAATAACTGTTATGGAAAATAACGGTTCTTCATAACTGTTTTAAGAACGGAATTCGTTATTAGAACAGTTTTCAACCCCTGCTTTTATTAACTAACTTACAAGGTTTAATACATTCGACAATATAAAATTCTTAAACTGTCATAACATTTGTCGTTGTCGTGTTTTATAGGCAAGCAAACGCGATTTGCCATGAACAGTGTGATGCTAGCGTAAAGGTAATGCCAATTTAAAATGCATTGACGCTTCACCACCCTTTCAAACTCTTACGCACTGCTATCAATAGTAACATTGTTTATGAATTAATATGTATACATATTGTTGACTCAATAATACCATGTGCCACATCCTCAACACGATGGGGCACATGGTTAGAAGCAGCATTTTTTTATGCCCAAAATTTTCATATTTTAAAACCTTTTGTTTTAACATTAAAACAAGATGCTGTCAGTATTCGAACATGCTTGTATTTATTAATTTCCCTCCTGTAACGAAAATAATTAAGTCTAGATCCTGGTATTTTGAAAGAATTCACCAATCAAGCAGGAAAAGCTTAAACTCATGTACCCTTGTTGGTGATAGTCAATTCAATCATATATACAGGTGCCCCACCGAACTGGGTCATTAGATTTTTTTTGAACTTCTAGCAGGAATCTGATCTTGAAACTTGCAGTGTAGTCATGGCCCACTGTAGTCTATTTAAGGAAAATATTTTCAACTTTATAGCACTTTCGGTATACAGGGTGTTGGTATCAACTTTCTTATTTTAAATGGAATGATACAATTTTTATCAGTACAATGAATGTATCGAATCATTTGCAATTAGTTTATATGAGGGTTCCCTATCTCTGAACTCAACCGTTTTTGCGATATTTGCAATTTTGTTCGTTTTTTGACGTTTGCACTGTGTCAACTGAAATTAAATAGCTGATGAGGTATCAGATATTTAGCGCTTCTACTAATGTCGATGTAAGTACAAAGGCTTAGGTAGAAAGTGCTATGGCAATAATGACCAAATCACATACAGGCTGTTCGAAAACTCATTCCAATGTGCATACGTTTAAACAAACAAAACCTTTTTATTTCAAATAGAACATGGTATTTTTTACTACAGTATTGAATGCAGCGTAAAATTCTACATCGATTGGCATTAGGGTTTGGTATACCTATTTTTTATAGTTTGTGAGATATTAGCATTTATTGCCTACAATATGACTAATTTCCAAGTTTCGAATAAATAAAATATTTTTTACTAAAAACAGTCTGTATATTATTTTTTAGAATGATGCGTCTTCTTCAATCTTTTCTGCATTGTTTGGTTTCCATACCTGAGATATTCATCATTGAAAGTTTTCCAATTATTAGCAAATTTATTTAATTGTAATTATAAAATATTAATAAGCCATAATTATTATGTGACAGCAAATTACATGTTAATATTTTTGTCTGCTTATTAAGGACATGGAAAATAAGTCAAATTGAAAAAAAAACTAAGAAACTATTATTCTGAAAGAACATTTATATTGGACATTTTCGAAGACTTTTAATAGTTTGTTCCTGATTTATGTTATCTGTCTGTATCGCTTAATACCTAGTCTAATACAAGAAGCCAAGAAGCTGCATTGTTTTCGGAGACTCCATGTCAGACGGCTCCTCTACAAAGAAAATACCTGGTCTAGTAAGTGAACAATATTTGAAATATTATGGGTGTATTTAGGATATCTGCTTTAATTTCCCTTTGTATTTTTATTTTTTTTAGGTTTTTATTCATTGCAAATAAGTGTAGGTATCTAATCATTGTTACATTCTTCTTGAATATAGAATAAATTTAAAATGTTATTTGTATATATAACTTTCAATGTTTTTCTTATTTCTTTCGATTTACAATATTTTACTTGTTAGAAGAAAATGTGTGAAGGAGTTGACAGCATTAGGACTTACTATAAAAGATATGACTTGTTAATACTGCATAGGTTTATCATTGCGCAATTTGATAAATTACCAACAATGGATATCACTTGTTTGTTAGCACATCTCATGGCCTACTAATATCTAATAATTAAGGTTCGTTCACTATGACTAAAAGACATTACTATTATTAAGAAACTACTAACGTTAGATATCTGAAACATAAATATTTAGATAGATTAGGCAAATAATGTACAAAGTTTTTATAGGAAAAAACTCATTTTATTTGTTTGAAACTTGGAACTTAGGCATATTTTTAGCAATTTTTTGCATGAAATGCCAATACTTCAAAAACTATTAAGAAGAGGTATACCAAACCCTAATATCAATCGATGTAGAATTTTGCGCCGCATTCAATGCTGTAGTAAAAAATACCATGTTCCATTTGCAAGAAAAAGTTTCGTTAGCTTAAGGTATCCACATTGGAGGCGCGTTTTTGAACACCCTGTATGTGATTCAGTGATTATTTCTGTAACACCTTATAGCTACGTCCTTGTATTTACTTCGACTTTAGTAGAACCACTAAATATCTGCTATCTCATGAAGTATTTCATTTTATTTGAAAGAGTGCAAATGTCAAAAAAACAACGAAAATAAAAATATCTCAAAAACGGTCGAGTTTAAGGATAGGGAACCTTCATATAAACTAGTTGCAAATGACTCGCCAAATTCACTGGACCGATAAAAAGTATACCATTCCATTTAAAATAAGAAAGCTGATATCAACACCCTGTATACCGAAAGTGCTATAAAGTTGAAAATATTTTCCTTACATAGATCACAGTAGGTCATGTCTACACTGCAGGTTTCAAAATAAAATTTCTACTAGAAGTTCAAAAAAATCTAATGTCCCCGTTCGGTGTGACAGCCTGTATAAAGAAGCCTTATTTATAATAGTTGGTACCAAAAAAAATGTTTTTGTTAAAATTCTTTGTTACTATGTATTCTCAAAAAATCATTCTTAAAATAAGCAACCATAGATTTACACGCAGATTTAAACACCCTGTATGTTAGCGTTTATAGAATATATAAATTTCTTCATGAAAACTTCTTTTGCAGTTCGCTTCTTGAGCAGATGCAGCTTTTTCTGTCTGTTGTGGGTTGGCACCAACTACATGTATATAAGATCTCTACGCATCCTATTGGCCACCGACGTCATGGCCTTATTCGCGACCAACGTTTCGAGCGTCTATCTACTTTCTTGGGTCATATTACACGAGCAATTTGTTGGAATTAGGGTAGGTTTCCCTATACCTTTTCTGCTTAACCCGTCAGCGGCTGACATTGCCATATGAAAACGTTATTTTTTTTTGCCAAATTCTCACCCGTCACCACCCAAAGAGAAAAATGTTTGTCAAAATTTGTTCAATAATGATGTCGCCGTTAACGGGTTTAATTTCAGAAAATGAAATTTTAATTACGAAAAAAGAAATTTTCATTTCAATAGCTAAAATTTAAAAAAAACTTCCTCATTTACATTTTGTGAACCTAAAAAAAAAGTATAATTCTTGCTTTATTATGGTATATGAAAATTTTCTCGCCATATAGTAGCAAGATAACATCTTTGTACTTGACTTGTCATGTGCTGTTACAACCGAAAATGAACTTGTATTAATTTTAAGTTATTTTTTTTTTCCTTGATGGGCGAGTGTAACCCGAAAAAGGCAACTCGGCCAGAACAGAAAGACCTACTGTGCTCTCTAGTGAATTTTAACCCTCCTTTTTTATTGTCCGTGGCGGGTATTGTAAACCCGGAGCAGTGTTGCCAACTTGGAAGATTTTCCCCAAAATTTGGCGTAAACTTTTATGGCGAGGGGACACTTTAGGAGATACATGTCTTAAGCATATGGAATCTGCTATGTATGAGGGCCGAGTAAATAACTGAATACTTCAACTAGTTTCCTTTATTCATAAATGATACACAACAACAAAAGATGTACCACCAGTACCACATACAAGATGGACATTAGAACAGTGAAGGACGTTTTTCGATTGGTACATTGCTACCAATCTTACGTTCTTAAATACACTACAGAATCAACATAACTGTGCAAACAAAGATTTGCGATTATTTGCGAAACCTGCCTATTAATAACTGTAATTCATTTTACTTAAAAGAAACAAATGAGAACAAACTTCTTAAAACTATCAACAATATCAAGAGGAAACAAACACGAGATATATATGGAATAAGTACAGAATTTCTATACAAAATAACAAATGTGATAATAGATTATATAATTAAATAATTAAATAAATTAAATAGCTTTCAAAATTAATAAATAAATGTTTCCAAGACGGCATTTTCCCAACCCAACTAAAAGTCGCAAAAATTATTAATAGTTTACAAAAGCGGAGACATCAACGAATGCACCAACTATCGCCCAATAGTCATATTACCAACAATATCAAAACTATTCGAACGATTGATAGCTGAAAGACTTATGCACTAAAAATTGTTAGTTTTATTTAAAATTTAAAGTTGGCCACGACCATTGATTATATATAATATAGATAAACCACGTCCATAAGAGCCAATGGCAACGCTTAAATTTGAGCTTTTGGACCACGCCGCTATAGTGCCGCCATCGTTTCCTGATCCAAAATATAAGTGGGATATCTAAGATCTCAACCTATGTTAACTCATTAGCTTGAACAGTGTTACGCTTCTAAATAACAGATGGTGCTGTTTATCACGCATATACATTGTCCGCGCCTTATATGAAATATTCAAATTGTAAAACATGATAATTGTAAGAAAATGCAGACAAACTATCGATACATTCATGCCTTAATTGTTATTCTATTATATTGTTATCATGCTACAGCTATCTACAATATAAAATAAATCGTACAGGATATATAATCGTAAGGTGAAAATCAGTATGATATTAAAAGTCTTGTTTACGTTCGATTTTCGACCAATATAGAAATACTTTAATTTTTTTTTTTATTGTAAGTTTGAATAAATAGTATTAGTAAACGTTTATTTATATAACATTAATAAGTTCTCACTTCCGTTTTTCCTCCTAAAAAGTATGTGTAGATTTTAAGACATAATAACTTATTGAACCAACAACATGTGTTTTCATAACTTCCACTTTTTCCTAGGTGACGATATTCCGCATGTTGTGATAACGTAGGTATTTGTAAGAAAATATTTTTTTCTATTTGTTCAAAGTAAGCCGAGGGGTGAATGTCTTTTCTTCTCTCTCGATCTAAGATCTAAGGGTCTGTTATTTATGAAGTAAGCTCTTTATAATTTTAATTAGATTATTATTTTGTTTTATTTGAAAGCAAAACATATTATTTTGAAGTTTTACTTTTCAAAGCTATAACATTTTTGAAACTAACTAATTATGGTATTGTACGCATATGATTTCCTCTCAGGATAGGATATGACAGCTGTATGATCAGGATCAATTTTGTATACAGGAATTCCGAAAAAAGCGATTAATTTTTTTTGCTCAAATTAAACGAATCTTCATAATTGGACATAGCGTTAAATTTGAAACAACATTTTCTCATAAAAGAATCTTCTAAACCCAAAAAATGAGATACTTTACTCTTAGCGTAGTTTCATATTTTTGACCTTCCCTGGTATACAATTAAATTTTAGGCAGATTTGATGAGGGTTATTTTAGTTTCTAGACATGTAGAGGCAATTTGTAAGAAGAAAGATTTACTAAATTCAAAGACAAACAAATTTCACATATGATGCGCACGTTCTACCGATCACTGTATGTTATATATTCCTTTCTTTTTTTTCTTTTATATTATGTTATATATTTATTATATTATATTTATTATAAAAATTATGTAAAAAATTAGTACTTCAACTTTTATTCACAACTTTTCTTCCTAAAACTACTAATAAAAGCTCCAGCATAAATGATATTTGTTTGCGCTCACGCTGTATATATTATAAATTTATTTAGTAAGCCATTAGTTTGGTTTTACTTTAATTTATGTACCAGAATAAAAAATAAGGTTAAGGTATAGAAATTTTGATTTAAAATTATTAGTTGAAACACAATTTATACTCGATATATTTACCGGCATATATTACATTTTTAACATCTGTTTATTACTTTTTACGAATCCAGATTTAGACACGCAAAAA
This sequence comes from Protaetia brevitarsis, assembly GCA_004143645.1. Lineage (NCBI taxonomy): Eukaryota > Metazoa > Arthropoda > Insecta > Coleoptera > Scarabaeidae > Protaetia > Protaetia brevitarsis. Next base: position 1,443,811 of record RXPK01000121.1, read on the forward strand.
AACGACCTTTGTTTTTTGTTCCGTAGATATACAAGTTGTAAATTCAATGAATGTGCCACTCTCCGCTAGAGTACGCCTATGTAGTTAGGTTTTCATAAATGCTAAAATAAATCTGACGAAAAATTTAATTTGAATATGTAGATATAAGCGACATCTAATGACACTTTAATTGACAAATTTGATAAAGTGGCTGTTGGTATATCTATATTATATATAATCAATGGCCATGACTTTCCATGTAATCGGAAGTGCGACATAGACGTAATTATTTTAACTAAAGAGATCATAGCCATAGAACTATGCTTAACTCCAAAGTTACAAAATCGAGATATCATTACAAAATCAAAAACTTTTAGTCGACACGTTCCGAGAATCAGCCTGTAAAGTTGACTAATTTAGAGTCAATACAGCCATTGGATTCATATGCTGCAAGCTAATAAACCGTATCTTTTAAATGAGAGGTCAAGTAATTATCGCCATAAAAGGAGCAAGAAAACCATTACAAATGTTCAGAGTGATATTCTTATATCTTGAAATCCATTATGATTAACATCTAATTGTAAGTACAGCTTATCTTGCAAGCAATGGCATAACCAAAAATTTTGACTCGGTAATTAAATTTTTATTTTCTCTGAAAGTAAGCTTATATTTTCCGAAATTAAACGTTCACTTTCTGAAAGTGAAGTACAAAATATACCTATAGATAATAGAATATTCCATACTCTTACGGATTCTCCTTTCGCTTGACTAACACGCCATAAATGAATGAATAAAATTTCCAGATAATGGCTGTGATACTATGTGATACCGGAGTCGCTTTGCTAGCCTACATGGATGGCATTACCGGCAGTCCAACGTTAGGAGGCGTGGTCCTCGCAGCATCCGCTGCAGCGGCGTCGGCAGTCTATAAAGTACTCTTCAAAAAGATCATAGGTGACGCTACGTACGGCCAAGTGGCATTGTTTTTCTCTCTGATTGGAATGCTGAACGCGGCCTTATTATGGCCGCTGTGCCTCGCACTGTTCCTGACTGGAGTGGAAACGTTGCATTGGGAAAGGTTACCATGGCCAGCACTGTTGGCAGCCAGCGCCTTATCTCTGGGTAAGTTCGTTTAAGTCCTTTGTAAACATAACATCATTTTCTTAAAAAGGAACATTAAAAAAAAATAATTTGTTTATATTTGGTTGCAGTTGCCAATCTGCTAGGTAACTTCAGTGTTGCCTTAACTTATGATTTATTCATCACTTTGGGGTTAATAACTGCTGTTCCAGTTTCTGCAGGTAAGATTTTCTTTGGCTTCTTTTGCACGAAAGGAAGTGCTTTAAAATTACCAACAAATGTAATGCTAATTCCTACAAATTGATAGGTACTTATAAGATTCGTGATGATAATAAATTGTCCTGGTTGATGGAATATCATTGTACGATTCCTAAACTGGATTTTCCAAATGCGCTCTAATATCTTCGAATTTTCAATATATTCCATGCAAGTAAGAATCGATATAAAATAGTAGATATAAACGATATATTAAATAGAAATAAGTAAAAACATAATTTCAGCTGTATAATAATTCCCATTAAGAAAGTTATTTTACCATGTTCTATCGACTCAAAAAAAAAGATGACATAGGGAAAATAAGCCATAAGGAAACACAAGAAAAGTTACATCTCCTTTAATCTACCAACGATGGCGCATGGGTAGATGCTAAGAATTATTTTTTCGTTGAATTCTTTCTCGGAAACTATAAAGTCTAATTCGGCGAATAGATCTCTTGCGACCGCTTTGTCGCATAACATCAAGGGGATTAGCTTTCGGGGCGATTGTTGGCATATACACGGTATTCCACGTAAGTGGTTCATTAAAAGTTTATGATGTTGTATTATCTACTTATATTTGAGATTTTTGCACCATTATCTGTTCGATTGGAACTATAAATGTGAAATACTTTAACCAAAATATCACTTTCGGTTGACTGGAAATGGACGTCAACTTTGTTATTTTGAATAGAATGGTCTAATTTTTTGTTCATTTTTTGGATTCTATGGCCAGAAATACGTCAGTTTTCATTAGCTATTCCTATAGCTATATGTTGCCGTTTTTGAGTTATTTAAGTTTTTCCCTTTTTTTAGTAATAATCATTGCTTCAGAAATTAATATCTCGGTTAATACTGCAAGTAGAGACTCCAAATTTGCTAAGTTATGAATGTAGATAGAACCCTAAGAAATGGTACACACACCCTACATTCTCACATACAGGATGTTCAAAACTTAGGAACAAAGTTACATATTTTCAAATGCAGAAAACTCATTTTTTTTTTAATAGACCACCCTGTATTTTATTTCAAAATTAGGAAGCAAATATCATCTCCTAGCACTTTATATGAGCATTCCCTATACCTATCTCCGATCCCCATCAATCGAGGGACTCAATGTCAACCCCTAAGACAACCCTAGTAACATTTATCAGGAAAAGAAAATCCAATCTTAAAACCATAAAACTGGGTGGGCAAAATATAGATTGGAGAACGGAGGTTAAATACCTAGGCCTTACCCTAGACAATAAACTTCTATGGAACAACATGAACTTGAAGTAACCAAACAGGCCAAAAGAGCTCTGATGGTGTGCAGAAACTTTCCAGGAAAAATTGGGGGATACAACCCAAAAATACTGCTTTGGATGTTTACAGCGATAGTGAGACCGATCATCACTTATGCATCAGTAGCATGGAGCAAAAGAACTAATCTGGCCACCGCGAGAATTAACCTCTCGAAAGTGCAAAGATTAGCATGTGTATGCATAACGGGGGCTATGAGAACTTGCCCAACAGCAGCTATCGAAGTAGTATGGATCTTACCCCCTCAATATTGTAGTAGAGGGCGCGGCAAAAAGAACCGCACTCAGAATGGTCAAGGAAGGAATGATTAGGCATAGGCCTCAATCTCCTGACGGTGATCAAACCTGGGATATGCCCGGGATGATATGTTAAAAAAATTCAGCTTTGTGAAGGAATTCATCATAAAGCTCAGTAACAAGGAGCGAGTGGGATTATAACACCATCTTGAACTTGAATAGAAATGCCATCAAATGGTATACTGATGGCTCCAAAACGGCTGAGGGAACTGGAATAGGAATATATGGGCCTAGAACCACATATTTCGAAAGCTTGGGAAAATATCCAAGTATATTTTCAGGCGGAATACACGCTATTGAAAGATGTGTCCAGTTCGATATAGATAGAAATTATCGGAAGCAGGAGATTATCATCATGTCTGATAGTAAAGCAGCCATCAAGGCGCTGAGTTCATATGAAATCAGTTCCAAGATGGTCTGGGAATGCCTAGGGAAATTAAATGAGCTAGGCAGAAGAAATAAAGTAACCCTCCTGTGGGTTCCGGGTCACACAGGAGTGGAAGGAAACGAAATAACGGATAACCTTGCAAAAAAATGGGCTGGAATGCCTTTTATAGGGCCCGAACCCTTTTGCGGGTTAAGTAGCAGTACAATACTGAAGAAATTAAAAACAGAAATGGAGCAGAGAAAATCCAGTTACTGGGAGAATCTCCAGGGAATGAGGCAAAGTAAAATTCTTCTGGGAACTTATAACCAGAAGAGGTTTGCAGAATGCATCAACCTGAGTAAGAACAATGTTCGCATATTAACAGGGATACTTTCAGGCCACTGTAAACTGAAAGGGCATCTGAGTAAGCTTGGATTAGCGAAGGAACCTGAATGTAGATTTGTGGGAACAGGATGAAACACCGATCCACCTCCTCTCAAACTGTGTAGCACTGTGCAACTCGAGGGCGTTGCACCAGGGAGCATGTGAATCGAAGAGGGAGACTTACCTAGACGGGCCCTCTGACATCCTACACTTTCTGAATGGAATAGGATTGAAAGGCCAGCTGTAAAGCAGCAAGAATAGGGGACACAATAGATCTTTTAGGTTCGCATGTAACACCACCTCTACTACCTACATACATACATACATACATACTATCTTCACTAGATTTTGAGATATGAGCGACTTTTGTTAAACGGACTTAGTAGCCCTATCTTTAAATGTTTGTAGCTGGCTCTGAATGGGATTAATGTCAAATTCATTGACTACCATAAGGGTTTATGTATATCATCGTAATGACACTTTTTACAACACAATATTAATAGAAATGACTATTCGAACAGCGACATTCTTGTATGGTTATTGTATGTACCGTTTTTAGAGTTATATCTACATTTCATAACACAGCAAATTTGGAGTCCTACTTGCAGTATTACCGAGATATTAATTTCTGAATAAAGCAATGATTATTACTAAAAAAATAAAAACTTCAATAACTCAAAAACGGCAACGTGTAGCTATAGGAATATCTAATGAAAGCTGACGATTTTATGCAGTAGAATCCAAAAACTGAAGTAAAAACTTACATCATTTCTATTTTAAAAATAACAAAGTTGACATCCATTCCGGTCAACGGAAGTGATTATTTGGTTAAAGTATTTTACACTTATAGTTCCAATTGAACAGATAATGGTATCAAAATCTCAAATATAAGTAGATAATAGAACATCATAAACTTTTAATGAACCACTTACGTGAAATACACTGTATATGTAGCTTTCTTTTGTTGTTTATTTTAGCCATCGATTACTCGCTTTAGAATTATACACTGTGGAAAAAATTGTCACCTTTATTAAGAAAACATGTTATTCCTTCTTAACGTTTTAATTCTATTACTTTTTATGACGGCACAAAATCGAACTGCACTTATTGGAATTTTTGCATAAAATATAATAAAATATTTTCCTGTCATGCCGTATTAAGACATTCAGAAATAAGCATGTTGTTATTATTTGAAGAAATAAATATGTTGAAGCCGTTACCTGCAACATAAAACACATTTATTTATTGCTGTAATAATAAGTTATATACACCCTATTGCAACTGAAATAAAAGCAAGTATTTAAAACTAAAACTACTTACAAAAGTAAAGTACTGTTTACATAAATACTAATATAACGCACATAGGGAAACTATAGAACTAAATTTAATGATAACTAAAATATAAGAAAAAAAAAATACGAACAGTATATTGTAATAACATTTCCACGTCAGCAAGAGAATTGAAAATCAGAATTATTATATAAAATTCGTTGGCGAAAACTACAAAGATTTTAATTCTAGGAATGCAAATCGCCGAAAAGGTGGCGGCAACTTTGTCGGGCACCGTAAAGGGTATTAGCTTTCGAGACGATTGTCCATTGCATCGCGGATTACGATAGCATTGCGTTTAAAATAGATACATTAGAATTACAGCTATGAATTCGTTTTACCAACTGCGGTCATAATTTTTTGAGGTAATTGTACAGGCTGTTCCACTAAAGACTGCATTGAAAACAAAATGTGTGCGAAATTACATTAAATATCAATGGTTATTTTCGTCGCGCGATTTTCATTTTTTCACAACCTCGTGTGTAAAAAAAAACTATTTCGCGATTCTTTTCAATCAATTGTAAAATCACACTGTACTTTTACTTATGATTACGTGAATTTGCCAGGTAATTTTACTTATTTCGAAACTTACTTGTGTAATTACACTGTAATTATAATTATGGTGAACTTACCAGATAACTTTACTAACTTTTTGTCATTTATGAAAAGGCAACGAATATTTTTGATAGCAGCACTACTAAAAGAGAATATATTAAAGATATCTTAATCCAAAATTTACCCAATACTTATGTTATTTTTTTCTAAAACTTTCACTTCAGTGCTAATAATAAATTAATGCCAATATACGATGCCTACACTTATTGCATAATTACTTTTTTTGTGAATGTAACTTATTCTCAGATGTTTCATAGCAATTTCTTAAAAGTTAAAAAAATCTAAACGCAACATAATTAATTAAAGAATACATATATCGAACAAATAAATAGTAAAGGAAGAAACTCGTTGTTAATTAAGAGAAAATAAATATAAATTTCTTAATCTGATGGTAATATATTATTGCTAGCAGTGCAAAGAAATTTATGAACTAATTCATGTCATGTCACTATTTTCATCGTCATTGTCACATATATTGCATTTAGAACCCTTTTTGAAAAAAGGCAAATAATGATACTAATCACCTACTATAATAAAAAAAGAGAACTTTTACTAATTTGCTACAGTTAACTAATCAACAACTTAGTAGAAGTATTTTTATATTAAAAAAAAAAAACAGTTTAAATCCTTAAGAACTGCAAAATTACGCGTTGATCTTAAACAGTATAAATTCCATATTACATCAATGTAATAAAATAATGATTTTTATGACTTAATGGAAGCAAGCCTTTTAGACGTTCATAAACGACCATTAATTGTTTTGTTATAAAAAAATAAAGAAATGTGTTTAGCAGTTACCGAAATAAGTGATTGCAATTGATGGATATACAGGGTGTTAGGTAAACATGTGACAAAACTTCAAGGGGTTATTCCTTCACTTATTCTAAGAATATTTTGTCCTATGATGATTTTTGAAAAACCCCTTTGTTTCAAAGATGGGGGGCGAGCAAAATTTGCGACAACCATATTCGATATTCGTTGAAATTATTAATGTAAATAAAAGTGTGGTGTACGCCAATGAGTTTAACGAGTACAAAAAATTGTTTACAATGCGTTGTTATTTTTTTCGATTTCGTAGTGGATTTAATTTCAAAACGTCTCATCGGTCGCATTTGTTTGGATTGAGTGACGTTTGGCTGTTTGGCGTGTCTTTAATAGTTAGTGAAATTCTCTATTATGATGTATACGCACGCCGATATGACTGACATGCGTTTCATGTATGGACTTGCTGATGGCAACTCATTAGAAGCTAGACGATTTTACATTGAAGGATTTCCGGCCCGTAATGTCCCCGACCGAAAAATTTTCGAAAACATTCATCGACGTCTTCGTAAAACAGGCTCAATGAAACGAAGTGGAGGGCCAGAAAGATCATTGACTGCAAGAACGGTACAATTGGAACAGAATGTGCTGGAGATGATAGAGGAAGATCTGGTAGTTCTACGCGAAAAATTGCAAATACTTTGAATGTAAGTCATTGGACAGTTTGGAAAATTCTTAAGGACAATTTGTGGTATCCATACCACATTCAACGCGTTCAGGCACTACTCTCTGCTGATTTTCCTCCACGATTGCATATTCAATGAGAAAGCCAGTTTCTCAGAATGCAATAAGAATTTTCATAATAACCATGTGTGGTAGATGAAAATCCGCATGAGGTATTTGAAGATCGTTTTCAACATCAGTTGGGTTGGAATTGTGGGTGACTATCTAATTGGACCGGTATTTCTATTAGGAAGACTTACTGACATGGTGTACCGCAACTTTTTGGAAGCAACGCTGCCTGAGTTTCTGGAGGATGTACCATACGCGACAAGAATTCCAATGTTGTTTATGTACGATGGTGCACCACCACATTTCAGTTTGGTTACTCGGAATTTTTTAACAGCAACATATGGAGATCGCTAATAGGTCGAGGTGGGCCACACGCATGGCCTGCTCGATCCCCAGACTTAAGCCCCCTAGATTATGTCTTCTGGGGATCTCTAAAGTCAATAGTTTACGCTACTCCAGTGGAGAATTTGGACGATTTGCGAAATCGGATGATTGCTGGGTGTAACTCAATTAGAAACGACCCTGGTGTGTTTGAAAGAGTTCGACAGTCAATGACGAGATTGAATGCTTGTATCCAGACTGGAGGAAGCCATTTCGAACATTTATTGTAGATTGAGCAACTTTACATGTACGAGTTGATAATAAAATGTTGTTACTGTCGCAAATCTTGTTCACCTTGTATCTTCGAAACAAAGGGGTTTTTCAAAAATCATCATAGAACAAAATATTCTTAGAATAGGCTAAGGAATAACCCCTTGAATTTTTACCGCATGTTTACCTAACAGTCTGTTTGATTTTAGCTGTCACACCAGATATCTCGATTGTTAAGAGATACGACAAAAATTTTAAAGACGAAAAATTGTTCTACATCTAGTTCCCTATTATATGCCTTAGAATAAAAATGTTTAGATATAGCAAAAATATACAAATTTTAAATGGATGTACCCAATTTTATTACGTATTTTGAAACTATAAAAAATTCCTTTTTCAATGATATATCATATGTCATAGTTATCTAATCATTTAAAAATATAAACTGAAAATGATAAATGACAATTAGTATAATACTCAATTAATAGTACTGGCTTATTGGCTTACTAGTTATTAGTTATTCAATTATGTTATTGAGGAACCAAAAGTAATATAATTAGTAGGCATTTCTCAACAAAGTCGGGTAGTGTGGCCGGGGTGCCAAAGAATCCATTTTAGGTCCGACTTTGTTCATGATTTATGTGAATGATCTATAATTCTCTTTGATACATGCCGTTTGGTTCAGTACGCTGATGATACTGCTTGTATTGTGGCACACAGCGATCGAGATACGGTTTCACTACTAACTACAGCCGTCATGAGAAAATTACTAATTGGTGTGAGGAGAATGATCTGATGCTGAATGGTTCAAAGACCGGCTTAAGACACTTTGCATCCTCATCCAGTAGTTGCGCTAGTATTTTTTTATGTTAAATACAATGGAACATCTCTTCCTAAAAAGCAAAGTGTAAATTACCTTGGCTGATCGCTGGATCCTCGTTTAAGATGGGAGGAACATTGTAAGAATTTGTGTAGCAAACTGTGTTCGACTTTGTACGGAATTAGGATTTTGAGAAACGCTGTCAACCCTAATTCACGTATGTAGAATATCGTCTGAGATTTGGGATCGTGTTCTGGGGTTCCACAAGTTGTATGCGGAATTTGTTCGTTTTACAAAAACGATTAATTAGGTGCATGGCTGGGGTTAATGCAATGAGCTCTTGCCGTGAAATTTTTGCAAACTTTGAAATTCTGCCGTTGGCGTCGATCTATATATATGAACTTTTAGTATTCTACAGAAAACATGAACATATTTATTTTAAAATTAGCGATATATTTACCAACATGACAACAAGAGCATGTAATGATTTATATATACGCTGCACTGAACAAGTTTCTATGAGAGAAGTACGCATTATAGGGCTATTCTATTACTTGTTTTAATAAATAAATAAATACCCAACTAAAAGCGCTCTTGACCTTAAGAATTTCAAAAAAGAGGTGAGGATGCTTTTGATGCGTGGCTCCTTCTACTCTTTGGGTGAATTCATAACTGCTGAGCTTTCTATTGTCTGGTGTTTGTTTTGTTTCTTTGGTTGACATTATTTGCTATGTATTTTTATTATTGATTATTACTATACAGGTATGACAATGTCTACGTTCGAAAGAATTTCTGACAATAAACAATTACTTACTTTTAAATAAAATTTTAAACGTGTATTATTATTCAGCAATAAATAAAAAAAAAAACGGCCTTATTTGAGCAGTTGTTATAGTCACTGGATTAATAACATTTTAATTAAAGCGACGTTTCGACAAACATATATGGCTCTTTCAAGCTACAATGATAAATAATTAGTATTAAAACCATGAATAAAATAAAAGAAGGAGTATACCTTCGTAAAAATTTTATAAGTGAACGTCAATATCAATTAAAATTACAACTGTCACTATTGTTGTAGAGTAAATTTAAATTAAAATTATAAACTTATCAAATGTAGTTAAAAAGATGGATAAAATTGTGTCTAGTTAATCACCTGATTAACTAGATGGAAACTGAGCTTATATGTGTTGAGAATACAACGTATTCTTCTTGTACAGTGAATTTTTATCCTTTAATCGGTAAAAACATGTTCCTGCAAGATATATAAATGTTCCTAGTATTAATATATAGTAAAGTAAAATACTAATACATAATAACACAAAATAGTAAAATAACATCCACAAGTCAAAATTAGAAAGAACCATAAGTAACTGCGTCCTTCCAAAGACAAAAACAACATGCCAACGTAACATAAGTTGAGAACATTAAGAAGATTTTTTCCGGAAATATGCTCGGACACGTCGATTAGTATTTTAAATTGCCTTTTTCACCTGAGAAAATTTTATACAGCGTGTCCCAAATTTGAGATATGACGTCATCGTCAATTTTTTTAAATGGCAGCCCTAATTTTTTTATAGCTATTCTTAAAGGGTATATCAAATTACACATGCGTACCAAATTTCAAGTTTTTATTCCTTGTCATTAAAAAGACATTTAACAATAACTAATTCGAAAAATGAAGAAATCTGATTCAAATTTATTTTTATGAAGTTTAAAAAATGGCACGTCAAAGGGTTTTTGTTTATCCTTTTTTTTGTCAAACCAGGTTGACGTCTTATCACAATGTCAAAAAACAAGGTAATAAAAATAAGTAAGAAGTGAAGCTAGTATTCAACTCGGAAGAAAAAACCGTTATAATTTCTGTACCAACACCAACCTAATTCATGCAATCACTCAATGCTACCACACTCAACTTTCATGCCGAACGCTGTGCTCGGAGTTCGCCAAACCCCGAATCATGTGGACAGTCCGTCCACACGATTAGTATAGAGTTCGGTAGTTGGCGAACATTCGGAGTTCGGCGAACTCCGATCGTCTGGACGCACCTTTATTTAAGTAAATCACATAGAATCTGTAACTCGTTGCTTGACACTATTCCAAATGGAACATAAGAAAAACTATCGTACACAACGTAAAGTTAGGGATTTAAATTTGTATAATGAAGTATTGCAAATAGAAACAAATTGACTAAGTAACACTGATAGCTCCTTGTTTTACAGATATTTAAAATATTAACTGCTTGAAAAAGTTATTACAAAATATAACGAAACGATAGTAGCAGAAATAGGAAAAATAAAAGAACAAAATGCAATCGAAGACTTAATTATTTATTATTATTATTATTATTATTATTATTATTATTATTATTATTCAAGATAAATCAACGAAGCAGTACTAACATAAGGATATTTTATATAGAAACAATGGTTAGGTATATACTAACTTAAAATTGCAAAGTAACACATCGCTGGTAGAGTTGCAATCGTGTAAATCGTGTTGATTCTTTCTGCATCTATACCGTGGGTATTTTCAAACAATAGAGTATATGGGTATCAGGGTGAAGGCATGGAAAAGGCAACCTCGACAATCTGGAACTTGTACCCTAGTTGTAAACTCAGAAAACAATATTCGCCCGTTTCCCAAATTCCATATTGGTGTTATCTATGATTATGGGGCTGATGCCTCGTTTGGCACTCGAAGATATCCTCATTTGGCACCACATACGTGCTTCTTGTAATTCACAGTCATTATAAATATATCTAGCTGATTTATTAAAATAATCATCTACACTAAATATAAACTCCTCTCTATTAACGGCCCCGAGGCTATGTTCCAGTATCTTTGTGGCTAAATATGACTTTCCATTGCCAGGTAAGCCTTCCATCATAACCATTACTTTGTATCCTTCCCTAATCCAGCCACATATTAAGTTTACAACTGTATTAAAGGAAGGAGGCAGTTTAATACTATCATTTTGTTTCGGTTCAAATGGTAATAAAAATAATGGATATTCCCTGTATTGTGGTACTGACATGGTATAAACCAACTTAAAATTTTTCAGTAATTGCCCTAAAATTGCACCTCTTTCGTAACGTCTCAGCATTGTCTTGATTTCCTTCGTCTTCAAACCACGGGTATTTTTAAGAGACAGGATCTTCGGATCTAAAGCCCAAGGGGTGTCCACTTCAATAATTTCGATGATGTAACCGAATTGCACGGCCAAAGCGCAATATTCCTTCATTTCCAGTATTTTCAAATTAGTGTCATCTATGATTATGGGACTGACGCCTCTTTTCACACTAAAAGATACCCTGTTTTGGCACCATGTCTGTGCTTCTTGTACTTCACAGTCATTATAAATATATCTACCTGACTTATTAAAATAATCTTCCGTACTAAATATAAATTCATTCCGATTAACGCCTCCTAAGCTATATTCCAGTATCTTTATCGCTAAATATGTCTTTCCACTCCCAGGCAAACCTCGCATTAGGACCATTATCTTGTATCCTTTTCTGATCCGATCACATATTAAATTTACACGATCATTCACGGTAGAAGATGATTGGATACTGTCATTCTGTACCGCCGTAAATCCCACTGTCTTGCTTCTCAGTTGCTCCAGCTCTTCTGATTGTTTCGAAGCTATTTCCTTCGACCTCTTTAACGGTTTGGAGGTCAATATTTCTTCATTCCCTTTTAAGGAGGAGGAAATGTGACAACTTATGTCAGCTTGCGTTGTTTGTATTATTTTCTTAGCTTGTAGTGCCGTTTCTGAGTTTTCAGCCTTTTCCTTAGCATCTGTGTTCATATCCAAAAATTGATTAGCATCCATTGTAGTGGATGGTTCGCCTGTCCTCTTCCTAAGTTGCTCACCGTTATGTAAGCTACATATTCCTTTATGTTGCGATTGTTCCTTCTTAGCATGCTTTGGAGTAACAGTTACTGCAGATGCCTGATTCGGCACGGAGAATGATGGATATTTCCTGTATTGTGGTACTGATACTGTATAAATCAACTTAAAACTGTTCAATAATTGTTCTGTGGTTACACCTCTTTCGTAGCGCTCCAACATTCTTTCTATTTCCCTTGTCTTTAAATCACGGGTATTATCAGACGACAGGATCTGTGGATTTAAGGCCCAAGATGTTTGCACCTCAGCAATTTTGACGAGGTAACCAAATTGCACTGCAATATTGCAATATACCTCCATTTCCAGAATTTCCAAATTAGCGTCATCTATAATTATGGGACTCACTCCTCTTCTCGCACTCAAAAGTACCCTTTTTTGGCATAACGCATATGCTTCTTGTAATTCATGGGGATTATAAATATATCTACCTGTTTTATTAAAATAATCATCCGTACTAAATATAAACTCATTTCGATTAACGGCTCTTAGGCTATGGTTCAATATCTTTGTGGCTAAACATGTCTTTCCGCTCCCAGGCAAACCTCGCATTAGGACCATTATCTTGTATCCTTTTCTGATCGAATTACATACTAAATTTACACGTTCATTAACGAGAGGGTGTAGTTTGCTGTCATCACTTTCTTCTGTTGAAGATTTCACTGTCTCGCTTCTTATTTCCTTCGTCTCTTCTGATTGCTTCAGAGTGGTTTCATTTAACCTTTCTAACGGTTCGGAAGCCGTCATCATTTCTTTATTCCTTAGTTGAGCCTTTGCCTTACCTATCATCTCTTCTGACTGTTTCAAAGTTTCCTTGAACCTTTCAAACTGTTGTTTCAAACTCAATTGTTCTTTATCTTTATCTATAGTTTGTGTTACCTGCTCAGCTTTTGGTGTAGGCTCCGAATTCTCGCACCGGTTCTTGGCATTTGTGTTCTCATTTAAAAGCTGATCAGCATCCGTTGTAGTGAGAGGATCATCTTTGCTTTTACAAAGCGTTTGCTCGTACTGGATGCTGGGTGCACATTTATTTCGTGATCGCTTTTTCTTACGACCTTTCGGAGCAACCGGTAGTGGAAATGTTTGAAACGGTATTGAAAATAATGGATATTCCCTGAATTGCGGTGCTAGTGTTGTGTATACCAACTGAAATTTTTTCAGTAATTGTCGTACAGTTACTCCTCGTTCGAAGTTACGCAACATCGATTTGATCTGCTCTTTATCTACACCATGAATGTTTTGCAATGCTAATGTTTCTGGGTTTAAGGCCCAAGCACCTGCAAGTTCGACAATTTCTATGAAGTAACCAAACTCCACAGCCATAGCACAATATGCCTTCATTTCGCAGATTTTCAAATTGGTGTCATCTATGATTATGGGACTGACGCCTCTTTTCACACTGGAAAACACTTTCCTTTGATTCCATCCATGCGCTTCCTCTAACTTATCAGGGTCATAAATACATCCATCTGATTTACTAAAATAATCATACGAACTAAATATAAATTCATCGCGATTGACCGCTCCTAAGCTGTCTTTCAGTAGCTTTCTGGCTAAACGTGTTTTTCCGGTTCCGGGTAAGCCGCGCATCAGAACCATTAACTTATAACCTTTCTTGATGAAATGTACGCTCCTGTCACGTACCAACTTTGAAAGATATCTTTTATTTGCAGGTGTATAATTTCCGTTAGTTACTTTACTCATTTCACTGAGATACTGTAATGAATAATTAATAAATCATACAGTAATAATTCGTATTTGATGAAGGGCACCTGCTAAACTGTAAACCGCAGATTCTGCTTAAACTTTGTGAGTTTGTAGACCCCATGGAGTGTTGTATGTTGTTTGTATGTAAATAAAAGGGTGATGTTACACTGCGACCTAAAAGATCTATTGTGCCCCCAATTCTTGCTGCTTTACAGCTGGCCTTCCAATCCTGTTCCTTTCAGAAAGTGTAGGATATCAGAGGGCCCCAGTCTAGGTAAGTCCCCCTCTTCGATTTCACATGCTCCCAGGTGCAATGCCCTCGAGTTGCACAGTGCTACGCAGTTTGAGAGGAGGTGGATGGATGTTTCATCCTGTTCCCATAAAATCTGCATTCAGATTCCTTTTCCAATCCAAGCTTACTCAGGTGTCCTTTCAGTCTACAATGGCCTGAAAGTATTCCTGTTAATATGCGAACATTGTTCTTACTCAGGTTGATGCATTCTGTAAACCTCCTCTGGTTATAAGTTCGCAGAAGAATTTTACTTTGCCTCATTCCCTGGAGATTTTCCCAGTAACTGGATTTTCCCCGCTCCATTTCTATTTTCAGTTTCTTCAGTATTGTACTGCTACTTAACCCACAAAGGGGTTCAGGTCCTACAAAAGGCATTCCAGCCCCTTTTTTTGCGAGATTGTCATTATTTCGTTTCCTTCCACTCCTGTGTGACCCGGAACCCACAGGAGGGTTACTTTATTCCTTTTGCCTAGCTCATTTAATTTCCCTAAGGATTCCCAGACCATCTCGGAACTGATTTCAGATGAGCTCAACGCCTTGATGGCTGCTTGACTATCAGACATGATGATAATCTCCTATTTTTGATAATTTCTATCTATATTGAACTGAACACATCTTTCAATAGCGTGTATTTCCGCCTGAAATATACTTGGATATTTTCCCAAGCTTTCGAAATATGTGGTTCTAGGCCCATATATTCCTATTCCAGTTCCCTCTGCCGTTTTGGAGCCACCAGTATACTATTTGATGGCATTTCTATTCAAGTTCAAGATGGCGTTATGATCCCACTCGCTCCTGTTACTGAGCTTTATGATGAATTCCTTCACAAAACTGTTTTTTTTTTAACATATCATCCCGGGGCATATCCCAGGTTTGATCACCGTCAGGAGATTGAGGCCTATGCCTAATCATTCCTTCCTTGACCATTCTGAGTGTGGTTTTTTTGCCACCCCCTCTACTACAAAATGGAGAGAGGTAAGATCCAATACTACCTCGATAGCTGCTGTTGGACAAGTTCTCATTGCCCCAGTTATGCATACGCATGCTAATCTTTGCACTTTCGAGAGGTTAATTCTCGCGGTGGCCAGATTAGTTCTTTTGCTCCATGCTACTGATGCATAAGTGATGATCGGTCTCACTAGCGCTGTATACATCCAAAGCAGTATTTTTGGGTTGCATCCCCAATATTTCCCTGCAAAGTTTCTGCACCCATGGAGTGTTACTCACGGGTACTCTCCGCTGCAGCGGAACTTCAACTTTAGGGGATGCAATTTGACTTTGAAATTCGGTCCAAAGGCCTTAGTATAGTGAGAAATGCCCTTGTACATAATTCCATTCCTGTCCGCCCTATAAGTCAGATTGGATAGCTAATATATTTCTTCAAAATATCAACCCTAAAAAAAATAGTTCTGGGGAAAAAATAATTAATTTACTTTTTAAAAAATTTTTATTTTTTCCGAAAATTACTTTTTGTATTTCATTCTTTTTTGTATATGTTGTAGACACCTATAAGGTGCATCTATGACTAAAACATCAGCTCTTCTAATAGGCACAGAAAAAAAGATATTATTGTTTTCAACACGTTACCCTAAGAATGTAGGGGGTTATAACACGTTCATACAAATGAAAGTTGTTATACCTCACCATCATTTTGTGAGAAAGCAACAATTACAGAATACATCTTTGCTATTAAAAAACAGCAACCTAAGAATTTAATCCAATTGCAGCTACATATGTGGTTAAAGTTCTTTCCCTTTGTTAGAAACAAAGGATTCGTAATGAAAATACAGATGTTTTGAGAGAACACCAATTTAATAAAATAGAGAACTAAATTAAAACACAACGCATTTGCAAAACAAAACTAATTTCCAACATATACTTAATAAAAATATTTAACCAAACGATAACAAAGGGCTGAGGTAGTTTACTTTTGTCATTAAATCCTAAAGTAAAACCAAAATAGTCTCTTCCTTACTTTACTTGTATGTATTTCCAAATGTTTAATGAAAGAGAAAAAAAAAGAATTGACTCCTTCAAAACGAAGACTTTCTGTTCTTTAAATTGAAAAGTCTGATACGGTAGTTTCCTGCGTGTCATTTACACGTTGAAAACTTTAAATAAATGTATCATATCTTGTAGCAACAATACCGCCAAATGCTATTGAGGTTAAGTTCCCAGTATATCATATTAGATATCCATACGCAGGTGTATGTCTATTATTTATGTGTGCTGTCATAGCTAAATACATGGTGATCATCTCAATACATAATTAGTGTAAAATGAACTTACCTCAATCTTTATTTGCAAGACAAAATGAAAAACACACCATTTACATTTATGCGTTGAAGCCATCAGTGTAGATGCCGCACTTGTATTCAAACTGCGTACCTCAAACGCTTGCGCGTTGTATAGTCGACGGCTTTGTAATGCATTCTCGTAACGGGTTTAATTTTTGATCAAGCGACACAATGTAATGCAATGTTAAAAAAAAACATTTTGTGTTCCAATCAAATAACAGATGCGTATATATAATATATATAATCAGAATTTCATGTCCCTTGTATTTGTCCATATTGTATTTTTACCAACATAAGGGGTAATATTCCACGAAATATGTTATTTTTCCTTGCTCCTAAGCAAATTTCCCCAAGTGGGGGAAAATTACTTTATTTATTGAAGTATTTTTTCCTTCAAAGTCAGTTTACCAGGCAAAATTACACCTAATTTGTGGTAATCTGATGTTTACCCTCTTTTTGGTGTAATTTTACTTTATATTTCATATGTTTTTTCACATACCAGTGAGGTAAATTTACCATCATTTTTTAGAGTGTAGGTTTAGGCCGAATGTGTATGTCGCTCCATACTTATTGTAACACCCTACATTTCTGTCAAAAGGGTTACCTAGACGGTGCAAGTGCGCCATTGCAACGTTTTTCTATCTCTAACCCTTTAAAAGTTATTTTCAATAAACTAAATTTCGACCAAATTTCAAAGGCAAATTACACTCCTTAAAGTTGAAGTTCCGCCGCAACAGATAGCGTGTGTGAGTAGCCCTTAATAGGGTCTACAAACTCAACAATGTTTCATTAAAATCTGCGATTTACAGTTCGGGAAATTCCCTTATAAGTGACACACACATAGTCTACTTATAGCTTCTCAATGTTTCAAGCGATCGATTAATGGAGCAATACTACCGTTGTCAGTTCCACGTTCACAACTCTACAGAAAAAAAATCCAATATCGCGATAATATTCAAGATAATCTGGAGATTGGTATAAATTAATTATTATTGTTCATCTTATCGCGTTGCGTAAAACTATTTCTAACTAAACGATAATTTTAAACCTTTGTTACAACTTTATCCACACATACATAGATAAAGAATTTTGTGTTACGCAGTATAATGCAAATCAGGACCGTATCTCTTAATTAGTAGAAATAATATGAAAAATATGGGTGGTTCGACCTGGAAATGTCTTCATTTTCACCACTTTTTGCCATTTGCGTATCTGTCATTATGTTATATCTTGATAACTTATAACTACAGCGGTCAACTTTCGTCTGCGCGCCAGGTCAGTACTAAGTTTCATATACATGTAGAAAAAAATGATAAGTTTAATTCGGGGTATCCTACAGATCATTGTGTATTTATTTATTTATTTATTTATTTATTTATTTATTTATATAAACATTGTGAATTACACAACAGGACTAAATGTCCCAATAACAGTGTAACATATACACATATTTCACAAGTGCACATTGTATATACATAGATAATATATAAAAATGTATCTTACTCAACTCACCACCACCACTCGTCCCATACAAAATTATAAATCTACATTATCGGAGCATATTCTTAGCCAAACGCAATGCACTTCCCATGCCAACGTGGAAAACGTCGATGGAACTAAAATTGTTTATATAATTTGTACAAAGTCTGTACAAAGGTGAATTCATGTAAGCAACTGTATTACATTTGTGTAAATAAAATGTAGACCCCAGTCTCGTACTGTAAAATGTCACATTAAAATTTATATTTTGGATGCAATAAAAGCTATCAATCTTATTATTTAGTAGTTTATAGAGAAACGCAAAATCTAAAAATAATCTTCTATTAGCAAGAGACAATATCTCATATTCATTTAGGCACCACTGGTACGACACTGAATTTCTATCAGGAAAAAATTTAAAATTTAGATGCTTTACGAATCTGCGTTGAATCCTCTCAATTCTGTCTATATATGTGTAATAACAAGGACTCCAAACGACTGAACCAAATTCAAGGCCACTACGTACGAGAGTCGTATACAAAGTAATAATAGTGCTAACGTTTTTAAACTCACGAGATACACGAAACACAAAACCTAGTAATCTAAATGCCTTTTGAACCATGAAATCAATATGATAACGAAAAAGAAGTTTACTGTCTAAATATATACCTAAATCCTTAATACATTCAACTTTTTGTAAGCTAATACCATTAAGCATATACGAAAAATCCATATCAGCTATATTTCGTGTAAAAGTGATTGCGTGGCATTTATTCACGTTTAAAGCCAACCTGTTCATTACACAGTAATTATAAAATTTATCTAAATCTTCTTGAAACAATGGCAATCTTGAGATGTAACTATGGGTGCATACAATTTAGCATCATCAGCGTATAACAAACAATGACAGAATTGGAAGACCTCGGCAAGATCGTTCACAAAAATACAAAAAGGAGCGGGCCCAATGGCTACCTTGTGGGACCCCGATGTGACCTCAAACGTTTTAGATGTAAAATTATGAATAGCTACAGACTGAGTTCTAAAACTTATATACGATTCAATCCACCTTAATAGTGAGCCATGTACACCGAAGTTTCCAAGCTTAACAATCAAAGACCTATGATGAACCTTATCAAATGCCTTGGAAAAGTCGGTATACACAGCGTCCACTTGTACTCTGTTGTCCATCGACGAAGACAGAAATGACACAAATTCAACTAAGTTGGTAACCACAGATCTGCCACGAAAAAAACCATGCTGGGATGTACTAATATAATTTTTACATTGGAAGAATAACGAATCGGTAATCAAGGACTCAAAAATTTTACCGAAGTGAGATAAAATAGAAATTGGTCTATAGTTTTTAATATCTGTTCTAGATCCATCTTTAAATATTGGTATAATATTAGCATGTTTCCAAATTGTAGGAAGGATACCGCTACTTAACGATTTGTTAAAAATAAGTACAAGCGGTACACAGAGTGAAGCACAACACATCTTAATAAAATAAGGCGGCATTCCGTCAGGTCCAGCTCCCTTATTGACATCCAATTGGCCCACCTTCAATCGAACCTCATCAATAGACACTGTTGAGACGTTATTCGATAAAAAATGTTGTCTATACATAAATGGGGTTAGACATAGCAAAATATTACTAATTATAATCCAGCATAGCAACTACAAAAAAAGAGGGCTATAATGAAGCTTTCATGTTTCTGTTAAATATACAAAGTCTCAACAACAAAATTAACATGTTAGAACACATTCTTCTAGATATTCCTTTTAGTTTTGTATGTTTGACAGAAACATGGTTAAAATGTGATCAAATCGCCTCAATTGCTCTAACAAATCACACATTAATTTTCCATTTTAGTCGTTTAAATGCTCGAGGTGGTGGCTCTTTGTATCTTTGCTGATAAAAAGTTAACTATTAATATTTTGGATGTAAGTTGCTTTGCCATAGAACAAAATTTTGAAATATGTGCGGCTCGCTGGTCATGCAATTCGGTTTCTTATGCTATTGTTAATGTATACCGTCCTCCTGCTTCAGACTTAAATCACTTTTTGATGCAATTGGAAAATTTGCTAGATAATTTGCATACTTCTAAAACTGTTGTATTTCTCTGTGGTGACTTTAACATTGATTTTATGAAAGACAACTATGAAACTTGTTGACTCAGGAAATTTCTAAATCTAGTACTGCACTCAACGATTTGTTTATTCTTCAAAAACGATATCCTCAATTAACACCTGTTTACAAAGTACGCAAGATGCAACATAAAACATTGGTAAGTGACACCAAAAAGCAATACTATGATAGTTTAATCGCCTCATCAGATAACAAAATCAGACAAATGTGGGGAATCGTTAGATCCTTTACCTCTAGCGAGTCCTCACATACGAACATATCTTTAGTGAATGATGCAGTAAAAATAGAAAATCCTCATGTTATAGTTGATACCTTTAATACTTATTTCCATACAGCTCCAATCGATATAATTAATTCAGTCCCTGATGTTACTATTGATAGCACGATAACTACCAATGATCACACAATGTACCTTTGCCCTTTTACTGAAAATGAATTAGCCTCAGTAATATGTAAAATCAAAAACAAGCATACCAGTGGACCAGATGATATATCTGCAAGTATTTTGAAAGAGTTTTCAGTTTTATTATTAAAGCCATTAACTTACCTTGTTAATTTATCCTTCACGTTGGGAATATTTCCAGATCGCTTTAAACTTTTCGCAGTTGTTCCTGTGCATAAAAAGGGAAATAGTCATAGCGTCACAAACTACAGACCTATATGTTTGAGCTCCAGTATTGCGAAAGTATTTGAGTATTGTATGTTAGTTCGTCTGGAGCATTTTCTACAAAAGTACAATATTCTTAATCAGAATCAACATGGCTTTAGAAAAAATAAATCAACCCTCACAGCATTAATATCTTTCTATAACAATATTCTGAACGAAGATGACAACAAAAATTATCCTATTTCAATATTCTGCGACTTCAGCAAGGCATTTGAGTGTGTTGAGCATACAATACTGCTACAAAAACTATATCAGTATGGCATTAGAGGTAGCGTGACAAATTGGTTTACGTCTTACTTATCCGGACGTCTACAATTTGTGACAATAAAACACAAAACTAACTCGAATATTAAGACCTATAAATCCAGTTGCTTACCTTTATTTCACGGAGTTCGACAAGGTTCCGTACTAGGTCCATTACTTTTAGTACGTACACCAATGACATACTTCATTTTATCTCTCATATACTTATATATATGTATGCAGATGACACCACCATACTCATTGCGAGAGACACCTTACGAGATGCAGAAGCTGCCAGTAACACTGCGATCAACCTATTATTCCAATGGTTTTGTGGCAACAAACTCTGTCTTAACAAAGATAAAACAATATGTATGCTATTTCACACTCGACAACAGCTAAAAAACACGCAATGTTGCATACACATTAACGGCAATCAGATACTTCAACTGAATAATACAAAATTTCTTAGTGTGCACTTGCAAGATAATTTATTGTGGGAAAACCATTGCAGTGCAACAACAAAGTTAATCCATACTAAAGCGTATGTTTTCAGAGCTCTGAGGAAGAGTTTATCAATTGATACTCTCAAGACTGTTTACTTTGCTGAGATTCAATCTAGATTGGCGTACGGAATACTTCTCTGGGGCTCGTCAGCATTCGCTAATATTGTATTTCTAGCGCAGAAGCAAATTATAAGAATCCTGGGTGGGTTAAAACGAACAGAATCTTGCAGAGACACATTTAGTACATTAGGTATTTTAACCTTACCGTCACTGTTTATGTATAAGGCGATCTGCTACATTCACCGACAATCTGATAAATATGTTACCAACAGAGATATACATAGTTACAATACGCGAGATCTGAATGATTTTCACTCACCGAGATGCGAATTGCAAGTCACCGACCGGGGAGTAGAATTGGTAGGCAGAAGATTGTATAATAAGTTGCCAATTGAAATAAAAACCTCCACCTCTTGTTTTCAACATACTCTTAAGAGATTTTTAATTCAAAAGAGTTTTTATAGCGTGCAGGAATTTTTATCTTGATTGTTTTCCATTTCACTTTTCTTTTCACCCTTTAATTTTAGTTTTGTTTCTTTAATTTTAATTTAGTTTTTTTTTTTTGTTGTATTTGGAGGTGCCCAGATGGTATATTTTGTTAATTTTAATTTAATTTTGTTCTATTAGTTTAATTTTCATTAGTCTAGTTACTTACTTATTTAATATTTCTTTTTTTCTTTTTTTTCTTCTTATGACTGATTTCATAATCATTTTTGATTTTATAAATCAATAAAAGTTACTTACATACTTACTTACTTACATATATGTGACATTAACGTTTAACATAATTATACAGTACAGTGTCAGGAAAGAGTAAAATTATTTATTTTTGCACCTCCGTCCAGAAACACTCATTTTGCAGTACTTCAAAGCGGCAAACTACCGTTTTCCTGCCTAGGCAGGCAATAGTATATTAAAGTACGAGTTTCATAAGGCATGATTTTGTCGCACGAGTTCAAGTTTAGAAAACGAGCCGCAGGCGAGTTTTCTAATGAACGAGTGCGACAAAAAGCCTTATGAAACGAGTCCTTTATACTATTTTTTCTATTTTGCATTATAAATTGATAATAAATACTTAATAAAAATCTCATTAAAAATGTTGAGTTTTATTTTTATATGAAGTTGGTTACATTGACATACGATTGACATTTGACGAATTCAAAATTCAAATTCGGCTATTTAAATTGTTTAAACAATATATTTCATAATATAGTCTCTGTAAACTGTAAAAATGAGTTGATACTGAGACAAATTTATCTTGTACGCCACCACAACTGCGTGAAATTGCGGATAACGCCGTCATAAATTTTATTACCGAAAAAATCAAAAGCAGTATATGAAAAATGCTACCATCATTTGAACTATGGGCTGTACAGAAAAATGTCAACACAATATCTGAAAACATTTTATTGGCATATTTTGAATTACAAGTAAAAATAAGAAATCTTCTACCTTATGGTCTATGTATTCCATGCTTCGTTCTTGCTTTTCATTTATAAAAATACAGACATATCAAAATATATTAAATTACAAGCCTATTTAAAACGATTCTCTGAGGGATACGAGACTAAGAAATCTAAATTTTATGCATTGAAGATATTATAAATTTATAGAAGAAGTTCTGACGCATTGTATTTAGCAATAAAGGTACGATAATTATTTGCAAAATGTAATTTTTTATGTAATGGATTTAATTTTAGATCGTTTTAATAATGGGTTACACAGGTGCCTGTAGACGAGATGAATTAACAAATATGTCCATACATGATTTAGAATTTAAGAGTGATATTATTTTGGTGACAGTACCTAAAACAAAAATAATATCGTAGAGTTTTTGCAATTACGGATGAAAGATGGATTACTTTAATTAAAAAATATGTCGCCCTGCGACCAAAAATATTAATCATTCAAGATTCTTCCTTACATATCGCAATGGTTATTGTATATCGTGCCCGATTGGAATTAATACGATTGGCAAAATGCCTAAATTAATAGCTGATTTTCTAAAATTGCCCAATTCAGAGCTTTATACTGGACATTGCTTCAGACGTTCTAGTGCTACTGCTGACTATAAAACGTCATGGTGGATGGAAGTCATCTGCGGTAGCTGAGGGTTACATCGAAACATCTATGAAAAGTAAAGTGGCTGTAGCGCACAACTTATCAGGGCCAAGTAAATCTGGTCATTCTAGAGTTATATCATCGAATGATTCTCAATCACAAGAGTCTACACACATTAAAGCCAATAACATAACTCAGCAAAACTTGTTACGAAGAATTTGCCTGGCATAACAATACATGCTCAAGATACTTGTTCCGTCAGTGTAAATGTATACAGTAATTCCACGTTTCATAACAATAACAATGTAAACTAAATTTGTATAGAATTTTTATTAAAGTATTTACAATTTACATGCATTAAACGTCAATTTTGCTTTCTGTCATAATGTATTCAATACAGCCAACCTATAGAAATGAAAAAAGGCACAATGAAGCACTTTTCGATACGCAAAAGCGTGTTACAATTGCGTTTTTATGAACGCAAAATAGAAAAAATGTCATTAAAGGTTGGCCACACTAGATTCCACATGACAGACGTGTAATAAATTGTCATTAAGCTACTGTTCAACTTTGCTAAGATGAACTGGGTGTCTTCATTGCACTTATTATTGATAAATAGATACAAAGGCCGCTGCACATTGAACGAGAACGAAACTAGAACGGTAACCAGAACGAGAAAAAGGTTAAGTAATACCAAATATTATACTAGTATACATATGGTCAAAGATGTGTAGTTCCGCTGGCGTAATCTAGAGCGGCGCCACTGCAGTTTCTCCGCGGTGGGAATTAAAAAGCAGCGAGACAAGGGACGTACGAAAATAGGCAATGGACCAAGTGAACTATGTACTTGATATTGAAACACTTGAGTATTAGTAAGCTGTGGGTAATTCAGAAATCTATTCCTATTAGCAAAATTCAAATTTCCCACCATAATTTTTAGTAGTTTAAAACAATCAAGATACCAACGATTTTGTATTACAATACAATCTTGACAAATATAGGTGTTAGTTCTGCGGTTTATATTTATCCAAGTTATTTTACAGAATGAATGTATGTTTGGAGAGTTGTTCTTCTGTGAATCCATCGATTAAACTTTATCGCTATTTAATTAACGTACTAAACAGAGATACACTATAGTCATTTGAACTCTGCTAATTCTCTCCTTTTTTCCTATTTTTTATCATTTTTTTTTTGTTACAAATATATAGTTTGACAGTTCTAAGCATTATAAAATATGTACAATAATATGATGTGCTACAATTATATTTTCAATATTGATTCTACAAACAACGAAGCAGAAAAAGTTCAAGAGCGACAAAAACTTATGATCTAATGCTAACGTACTTACTTGTACACTTTGATAAAACAAAATTGAGGAAAATACCTTAAAAGTGCAACCAGATAACACTGTTGCATTTTTTTTTTGTAAAGTCCCCTCCCAGTAAACCAAATTCAAATTTCGTGCAATTATTTTTAGTAACTTCAACATTAAATCATGAAGTTACCTACGATTTTGTATTACATCAATGGTTATTTGAATACCTTTAAGTTGAAGTTACTGAATATAATTGCGGAAAATTTAAATTTTGTTTATTGGGCTGCGATTGAAACTTGCACTGAAATGTTTTAAGTTACATTTTAATCAAAATGATAAAAAAAAAGTCTTGCTCGATTCGCCATCAACTATGAAAACAGTAAACAATAATTTTGGAAACAAACCTAAGCTTATGCTTTTCAAACATCATGGTATTTCTGAGAGTGAATTTAAAAAAAAAAAAAAATTTAGATAGATTTATAGATACCCTTTTTAATGTTTTCTGATATTTTTGTTTCAGTTTTTAGCAAGATAATATTCTTTCGCTGTTAACTGCAGGTATATTGACAAGAATTAGCAAAAAAAAAAACATAAATTTATATATCAAGAAACAAAGATTATTTTAAATGTCCACTACTCCACTAAAAGCAAAAATATCACACATCACACACAAGAATAACTGGAGACACGAAATTGCGTGCCCCGAAGCGACCGTATAAGCGCATATGGCGAAGATAAACGGAGTGAGTTAACTCTACCCAGATTCTATTCAACGCTGGTATTGAAGTGATATAATACATAAATACACACACCATAAATGCATTAAAGAAAAGTCACCATCTTCGTTGTTTACATCAAACATCTTGGACGCGATCTCTGCAGCCTCCGCAGAACTGATTACAATAAACTGTCAACGAACACAATTGACAACTTAAAATTTGGATGTACCTAGTAACTAGTAACCCATACTAGTAATAATAATAATATCCCCGCATTTTCCTATAAGTATTCCTATAATATTTCGATACTACTACAACTGACACATACATACATAGAGATAATCCTGAAATTGGTGAATGAACAATTATTTTAACCCTAAAATAAACAATAACAAATTGCTCCTACTAAAAGCATTCAAAAAGATTTTATTTTTTATTTACATGTTTCTAGCACACAGAAAAAAAAAAACTGAAAAAAAATATAATAAATCTAAATGTATACAGTCTAATATAACAAAAAGCCAAGTTGGTATCTTGAATTCAAACTCAAAAAAACCACCCCTAAAAAGGGGAAAATAATCATAATTTTGAACTGAGTGAACAGTATTAGTCCTTGTTTATAGAATGCCCATAATGAGTGCTTGCTTACATATTTTTTTTTTGAACGTGATAGCTTAAGTAATTCCTGAGAAAAAAAAAATATTGAATTTTTCCACCCTTGTGCTAATATCTCGAATGGGGTGGCAACGATTGAGCTAATTTTTGGTATTTACAGTATGTATGACAGTAGTACTCATTTGTTTTAATTTCAGCCCGATAGCTTTAGAGGCACTTTTCATGGCTTATCGGAGCAGAGCCTTTATACACGACAGTATTTTTTTTAATTTTTAGTGCATCAATAATTTTGGACTTTATAAATTTACATCAAATTGCGCTTCTCTTTACAAATCCTTTCATTACCTTTAGTTGTACTATTTCCTAATCTTTACAAAAATAAAAAGATCTTAGTAAAAGAACCAACATAGTTTATTTATTGCACTGCATTATTTTATATATAACCTAAATTATAAATAGTTACCAAAAAAAAAAACACGTGCAACAATTGTATTTGTTATGTCACTTATTGCCCTCAAAATGACGAATCAATAAGGCGAACAAAAAAGATGTATGGAAATACTCTTGCGCTGAAAATTAAAAGAGTATAGTACATATAATTGTTATAAGTAAGTTAACTAAATTATATACTTGCTGGGCTATCCATTGTTGAATATGTACATTTTCCGCAGAATGTTGCCGATGCTCTGCTGCTGCAAAATGAAAAAAAAAACTTTACAACCGTTTCTTTTGAATGTAGGTTCTCCTAAAAATATAGTAACATGATAGGGAATTTAAATTTGAATTTTGAAATGACTAACTTGGTCTTCTATATAAAATAAATAAATACATATTATGCATTTAACGTATTTGCTGCACTATATAAGGAGAAAACTGCTACAAAATAGATGTAATACTACTATCGTACCGATATTCTTCAATTTCCACAACCCAAAACGTAATTTGATTAAACACTTTGGGTTTGTCTATCTAATCGCGTTTTCAGCTGAATGGAAAGAAAATGTGTTAACTTTCTAGTAATATTAAAGGATCATTTTCAATGGAAGTAGAAGGATTAGAAATGGTTATTTAGTAAGAATAGTTACACAAATTAAAGATGCTGACGTTCAGTAACACTTTGAAGTTGACTGATGGTATTTATTAAATTTTTACTTGAAATATTACTGAAAAGTAAGAATGCATTAAGTAAGTAAATCTTCCTGTTTTACCAATAATGCTAATAATGTAGGAAAGTGGCTGCATTCACCTCTTGCTAGCTTTCATTTGAATAGAAGAAGTTTTCCCACAACAACAGCTATGACGTTTTTTTTTTGTTTTTATTAAATTCAACTCATCACCTTACAATTCTAAATTAACATCATTAAATATTTTAAAAAAGTCTGTCAAATAAGCGATGTCATTTTTGGACGCAATCAAGTTTCCGCACACTTCATCGTCTCTGTTTTCAAGGAAGCCCCGTACTGAATCAAATAGATGCAGACAAACACCTTTCGAGAGTCATCGTGCTTCTGTGTGCAGTAACAAGCGATTATAGTCTTTATCATTTTCACTACAAAGTTGCCCAAATAATCTCTCATTTAATGAATTGCTTCTTATCTTGTTGACTGCTCTGATAACCTAATGGAGCGACGTATGCAGGCGTTCATTAAGACTTTTTGCAACCAAGTGCTGATGATCAATAACACAATGTGCAGCGAGTACATTTGCTATTGCTTCTTTTAAATGAGCAATGAAATCCTTATGACGCCCCGTCATTGCTGGAGCGCCACCTGTAGTAACTGACAAAATATTTCGAATAGGAATTTCTTTCTCTTGAAAAACAAAAACGAAAATATGAATTCTCTCTTTGTATCGGTTTCCAAATATTTTTGCAAATAATAACCGTTAAAATTTTTTTTCTTCTTTTATGAATCGGACGTAAGCCAAGAGTAGTGCTCCGTTATTTGGTAAAGTTGACTCATCGAGTTGAATGGAAAATTTGCAAGTCTTTAAGTAATCACATAATGATAGTAGTCTTTAGCCATTTTATCGATTCTTCTTTGCACTGTATTATTACTCAAAGGATTTTTTTTGATGATATCTGATGGCGTCTTATTATGAAGAATAGTTTCGATTACCTTTTTGACTGCCGGCATAATTAATTCCTCACCAATTGTGTGTGGTTTTCTCGCTTTTGCGATTAATAATGAAATATTATATGAAGCTCGTAGTCCATCATTTTCTTTTTTAGAACACGATGCAAAAAGGTTTGATATAGTTGGCTGTTTTAAATATTTCTTTTCAAGTCCTTGAAAATAGGATAAATCTTTGTCCTTTTTATTTTATTCAAATGCTCTTGGAGCTTAGAAGGCTTCACGGCTTCATTTGAAAATACTTTTTGGCAAATTAAACACATAGGTAATAATTGGTTTGTTGGATTGATTAAAGATTGCGTAAATCCATATTTCAAATACTCAATGTTGTACTGCCGACATTTCTTCTTAGTTTCAGACATTTTGGAATTTACAATTTCAATACATTAACTTTTCAAGCGATTTATAAAAAATTATAAAACTAATGGTTATAGTGACTTCTTTACTTTATCAGTCACGGGCGAGTATGGATCACTGACAAAGTACACAAAAACAATAGAACATTAGAAGAGCTATCCCTGCCTTTTAAAGATTTGATTTCGGACACGCAATAGATATAATGGAATATTGGTTTGAAATGGTCCTATTATAATTCTGTGATCCCAAATGCCAGATATAATTCCCATAGGGAAAAAGAACTAAGAAATTGTATTCAAAAGCAATTTTCACTATATTTCTTCCAGTTTTCTCCTTTAGACTGTAGTTTAGTTCTGCTATAAATATAAGCTCTCTAGTCAGCCCTTGGTTCGTGGTAAGTCATAGTCATCAAATTAAATATGCTGATCTAATAGTTAAATCCTTCAACATATCCTTGTCCCATAGCCTAGTTTTTCTGCGACCAAACGATACTATTTTTAATTATTTCTGGGTAGTTACAATGTTCTACTATAAACTAGTTTCCAGCTGATAGCCCAGACTCGTCACCTTACCCTTACCTGTTCCTGCCTCTTTGGAAGGTTATAATAAATAATAATAATAGAACTTTATTTCATATACAAAGTTTGAAACAGGTCAACAAAACAAAAAAGCAGAAAAGAATTGGAAAATTGCTCACATGCACTACTATACTAAACGTAAATCTAAACTAAACCTAAGTACAAACCAAATTAGAATAAAGGCCAATATATTAATTTTAATCAAAGAAAAAAAAATTAAATTACTTCTTCAAAAAATTCCTTAATGGAGTAAAAACATTTTGCTTGTAACCAAGATTTCACTGTCTTTTTAAATTTATTGTAATTTAATAACTTCCATTCAGTAGGAAGATGATTATAAATTTTAATACCCAAAATGTTTACACAATCCGCAGTCAATCTCAACTTATGTCTGGACAGATGTATAATAGGGTCTCTAACATTGTAATTGTGGTAGCTGTTATTTTGCGACACTAAATAATCTTTGTGTTTGTGTATATAGCAACTAGATTCTAGGATATACAATTCAAATAATGTTAGAATTTTTAAAGTAATAAAATAATTTCTACAGGAAGTTAATTGGCTAATACTAGCAATGCGTCGGATTGCGGCTTTTTGTTTAAGGAATACTTCATTAGCTGGAGCACTTGTACCCCAGAGGAGTATACCATAAGATAGTAGGGATTGAAATTCGGAAAAGTAAAGAATTCTTCAAGTATTTATGCTAACCGAATTTTTTAATTGCCTAAGCTTAAAAATAATTATGTTTAATCGAGATAGCAGAAATAAACAATGCTCATCCCATTTCAAGGTGGATGAGATGGTTAGCCCTTGCAATTTTGTGGTTTCTGTTTGCGAAATGTAGGTATTGGACACATATATACTTGGAAATAACGTAATTCGTTTTTGAAGCGTGTGGAAAAGCATGTATTTGGTTTTTTCAAGATTCAAAGATAAACCATTTGCACAGCACCAACTATAAATCCTATCAATTAAGGCATTAGAATAGTGCTCGATATTCACTCCATCACCACCGCAGAGCACTGTAACGTCGTCAGCGTAGCAAATAATATAGTAGTCACAAAGGAATTCGACCACATCATTAATGAATAGAGAGAAGAGGAGTGGCGCAAGGACTGAGCCCTGCGGCACACCTATATTAATCGGCAAGAGGGAAGATCTCACATTGTGTTTAGTACTTAAATTTGTGACTTTTATTTCAACGAATTGAAGCCTGTTTGACAGATAAGACAGGATCCAGTTACTAACTTTACCTCTAAAACCCAAAGAATTCAGTTTGTCAGAAAGCAAATGATGTTGAACATAGTCAAAAGCCTTAGACATATCACATATAATCCCTACTGGGAGGAGCTTGTTCTCAATTTATTGTTTGAATAATAAAATTGTGAATGTCCAGAAGAGCACTAGTTGTCGATTTACCCGGTCGAAAACCATGTTGCGACTGTGATAATAAATTGAATTTTTTTATGAAACAGTTCATACGATTAAGCATTGCATATTCAAAAATTTTAGCGAAAGAAGACGATAATGAAATGGGTCTGTAATTTGATACATTATCTAATTGGGGTAATGGGTTTTACTATTTCATATTTAAATTCCTTAATAATGCATGCAGGAATTCCGTCAGGACCTGAGGTAAACTTATTTTTTATATTTAAAATACAGATAGCATTTCAGTCTTTGAATTCAACAGCAGTTAAATCTATGCCCTTTCAAAGATTCGTTATGGATGTCTTTGCCTTTGCCTAGGTTCTTGTGTATTCCCTGTGAAAAGCCATTTATACTCTTCAAATGCAGGTTTTCTTCGTGAATTATACAAAATTGGTACCCCCCTCACGCAATCATGAATGTTTTTGAAGCAGATCAATCGGCTTTTGATTCATTGCTTCTTCCAAATGACGCTTTTCTATTGCTGTCTTCGGTAATCATGATGCTGCATTGCTGAATCATTGAGTTTGACTTATGTCTCCCGCCTTGGGTTTATCTTTTTCCCTGTCATTGCGGCCTGGCTTTTGCCTTCCGCTTGATTGTGACATCTGAGAGGCCTTTTAACAGGTTTTTTTTTTTCTTTAACGAGGTTGACACCCTTCCCTTTAATCATTATCTACTCAAAATTACTCTTACCTGTTGCTCAGTTACACCGGTCGTTCAGCTGGCAAATCACTAATAGTGTCTACGGTCCAATGAAAATCCTTCTGACACTTCTCGTAGATATCCAAAATTCGCTCCGCAGCAATGTCCGGGAATAGTTGCATCAGCTCTGCCACCTGATCCTTTTCATCCATATTCATTTTCAACAACGGCTCTGCCTCGTCAGTCATACAATCCCTATCCAACATCACTATTTCGCACGAACTGGATTGATCTGGTTTTGCTTGATCCGAGATGGCGGCTGTTGTAGACCATGATTCCTCCAATCGCCTACTGCTTACTGTATGTACTTTATCTGAAAGATTTTAAAAGTGCTTATATTTTCCCGCATCACCAGGTTACATTTAGGTGACTCCATTCACCCTAAGAACAGTCACGAGTTGATTAACTTATTTGTTCAGTGCTTGAAAAAAATCATGTTAGTAAGCTAGAATTATTTTGTCAGTTGTCAAGTCAGTTTTTGGTTAAAATAGTAAAGAGACAGTACAAGGTTTTTTTTTAAAGCTTAGTGCGGGGTTTAAGTGTTCAACAAATTAAAATATTTAATACGCCCTCATACTCATAAAGAACTGTCACCAAAAAAGTTAAAAAGTAACTTTATACAAATAAATAATAAATGAAAATTGAAATAAATTTTAAACAAATACGAAAAAGTATGTATAAGGTCTGGGACTTCTTCCCAGATCCTCCCAGAGTAAGGTTTTTGCCATGGGTTTCCCTTACTCCGTGGCCATTGATTTTATGTAAGTATATTATATATAATCAACGTCCTTGGCGAATTCTGGGAGATAACAAAAGTCGTTCCATGGGCGCATTTAATAACAACTGATAGCTGACCGATTTGGAGTAGACTCGCGATTATGTGGGCTAATCACATTTCACATATTTCATCATTTCACAAAAGTACTATTCATATGGTCGCGAGGCTACTGTACTATACTTTTGTTATTAAGAATCATAGGAAAATTATTTAGTTAGAGTAGGAACATTTCAATTGTTATGGAACCCATCTAGTACTTAGAATAGGTAGCCTCGTGTGGTACCTTTTAAATGGAGTACGGGGTTGGGATGATTTGTAATAATTTAGTTTTCATAAATAAAGTGTATGTACCTTTTGTTTCAATAGCTGCAGTGTTTGGTTGAGCACTACCATTAACGGAGGAAAGGAGTTTGATGTCATCATTTTGTTGTGAAGGAAGTCCCATTGTCTTATTCAACATTTCTTTAATTTCACCCAACTGTTTGTGAAGAGTCATAACCTCTATTTTGCTATCTGCATTTGTAAACATAAGCTGTTTAATGGAAGAATGAAGTCGGGCATTTTCATTTCTTTGCGATAAAAGGCTTATTATCTTATTCCTCATATCCTTCATCTCTTCTGACTGCTTCAACATAATTTCCTTCATCACTTCTAACTGATCAGAAATGACGGGCACTTTGTTCATTACCTCACCCCTCAATTCCTTCATCTCTTCCGACTGCTTCAATACCATCTTCTTCATCACTTCTAACTGATCAGAAATGACTGTCACTTTATTCATTACCTCACCCCTCAATTCGTTCATCTCTTCCGACTGCTTCAATGCCATCTTCTTCATCACTTCTAACTGATCAGAAATGACTGTCACTTTATTCATTACCTCACCCCTCAATTCCTTCATCTCTTCCGACTGTTTCAATACCATTTCCTCCATCACTCCGAACTGATCGAAACTTGACATAGCTTCATAAATTACCTCGCCAGTCATTTTCTTTGTTTCTTGTCGCAACTGTTTGGAAACCGGTATATCCTCAATTAAGGAAGGAAATCGACCATTGGCACGTGTACCATCCTTTTGTGAACCCTTCATTACTTTACTTTCTTCTAAGGCAGAAAAAGAGGAAGAAGTGCTAGCAGTTGCTGACGTTGCTTGTGCTTTACACAGTGCTATTAGAGGTTTGAAAGAGTTATGAGAAGGATTAGCATAATTTCCCTTAAGTGTTGCTGTGGGTTGTTCAGGTGATGCAGGCAGAGGTGGATATTGTCTATAGCTTGGTATGTGTTCTGTATATGATAATTTTAAGTTTTGTAATAATTCCCCTGCAGTTAGACCTCGTTTTTCGTATAAATGCAACATTGCTGTGAGTGTCTTTTCGTTTACACCATGAACGTTTTTCAACGCTAAAATCTTTGGACTTAACGCCCAAGGCGTTGACATCTCAATAATCTCCACCATATAACCATGATACACACCTATAGAGAAATATGGCATCATTTTCGGTATCATTAAATTAGTGTCATCTATAATAATGGGGCTAACGCCTCTTTTCGCACTCGAGTGTACGCTCTCTTGGCACAATTGATATCCTTGCCCTGGATTTTCGACGACACGGTTAGAGCTATCTCTTACAATGGAATACTCGTTTGTACAAAATATAAATTCATCTTGCTTGACAACTCCAAGACCACTTTCCAGTAACTTTGTGGCTAAATATGTCTTTCCGCTGCCCGGCAAACCGCGCATCACAATCATTACCTTATAGCCCTCTCTGATCCAATCTGTGATATATCCGTAGGACAGTAGTTCGTTATCTCCTTTATTTACTGTACTCATTTCGATACGTTTAAAGATTACGTACTGTAACAAATAAATCACAAATGACAATAACAAAAATGATATACATCTCATTGATTGATACTCACTATTATAATCGCACTCTGCACAAATCATTCTTTTTTTTTTTTTTTCTTGCAATTGCAAATATTTCACACAAATAATCAGCGCATTATATCTGCTTCAATCAAGAGTGCTGTTACAATTTCAACGATTCAAAATAGTACATCCACTGTACCAGTAATATGTACAAAAAAATATTTCTATATTCTACAACGAAAATGTATAATCTCGGTTTATGCTATCGCACTACGTATCTATACTAGATAAGACACGGATATAGGATGACCTGCTGAACTTATTAATTGGAAGTTTTCCAATTCTAACTCCATGTAAGTATACAGGGTATTCTACCTAAGTGGTTCATTAAAAGTTTATGATGTTCTATTATTTACTTATATTTGAGATTTTGGCACCAGTATCTGTTCGATTGGAACTATAAATGTAAAATACTTTAACCAAAATATCACTTCCGGTTGACCGGAATTGGACGTTAACTTTGTTATTTTAAGTAGAATGATATAATTTTATTTACATTTTTGGATTCTACGGCCATAAATACGTCAGTCTTTATTAGCTATTCCTATAGCTACATGTTGCCGTTTTTGAGTAATTTAAGATTTTCTTTTTTTTTAGTAATAATCATTGCCTTATTCAGAAATTATTATCTCGGTTAATACTGCAAGTAGAGACTCCAAATTTGCTATGTTATGAATGTAGATATAACTCGAAGAAACAATATGCACACTTTACATTCTAACATACAGGCTGTTCAAAACTTAGGGACAAAGTGACATATCTTCAAATGCAGAAAACTCATTTTTTTAAAATAGAACACCCTATATTTTAATTCGAAATTAGGAAGTAAATATCATCCCCTATCACTTTATATTAGCATTCCTTATACCTATCTTTAATAGATTTTGAGATATGAGCGCTTTTTTGTTAAACAGACTAAGTAGCCCTATCATTAAACGTTTGTAGCTGGTTCTGAATGGGATTAATGTCAAATTCATCGACTACCCATAAATGTTTATGTATATCATCGTAATTACACTTTTGTACAACGCAATATTAATAGAAATGACTATTCGAACAGCGACATTCTTGTATGGTTATTCAAAGAATAGTACATGAATTTGACATTAATCCCATTCAGAGCCACAAACATTTGAAGATAGGGTTAGTTAGTCTGTTTAACAAATAATCGCTCATATCTCAAAATCTATTAAAGATAGGTATAGGGAATGCTGTTATAAAATGATAGGGGATGATATTTACCTTCTAATTTCGAATTAAAATACAGGCTGTTCTATTTAAGAAAATTGAGTTTTCTGTTTTGGAAAATATGGTACTTTGTTCCTCAGTTTTGAACACCCTGTATGTTAGAATGTGAAGTGTGTGTACCGTTTCTTAGGGTTATATCTACATTCATAACATAGCAAATTTTGAGTCCCTACTTGCATTGTTAACTGAGATATTAATTTCTCAATGATGCAATGATTATGACTAAAAAGAAAAGAAAAACATAAATAACTCAAAAACGACAACATGTAGCTATAGGAATAACTAATGAATACTGACATATTTATGGTCGTAGAATCCAAAAATGAATAAAAAATTATATCATTATATTTAAAATAACAAAGTTGACATCCTTTTCCAGTCAACCGGAAATGATATTGTGGTTAAAGTATTTTACATTTATAGTTCCAATCGAACAGATTATGGTGCCAGAATCTCAAATATAAGTAAATAATAGAACATCATAAATTTTTAATGAACTACTTACGTGGAATACCTTGTAGAATGGCATCATTTTGAAAGCGCGTTTCCATATGAAACCAGCTGCATGTTGTCAAATCGTACCGATCATAAGGGTATCGTGCGGTGCACCCATAGAGATGATAGAGTGCTGATATTGAACTCAAAACTACCATCAATTGAAATGCGTGATGTTGGTACACAGACGTCATCGGTGACGTCGATATAACGTGTATTCAAATTAATCAAATTTATGAGACGTTAAAAAAACTTTAGCACAGCATCTATCGTGTTAGAGTTTAACCTGTGTATTTCGAATGCTTGCTCATATATCAGAAATATGAATGATATACGTACTAGAAATAATCCGTAAAAGCAAAAAACAAAGAAAGTATAGAAACAAAACAATTGAACTGTAAGGTTAGGTAATATATCGCACCAGTCACATTTGTGATTTGGTCATTGTGTACTACTGCGATTTGGCCAACTTACAAACAACTCAACGCAAATACTGCCTAGAAAGGTACTAACTAAACGGAAGGAAACGTAAGCGTGACGCGTGATGATGACGCCTGTGTTCCAAGATGTCCGACTAACTGTTGATGGTGCGCCGTAAACCTGCGCATACGGTTTATTAGCAGTCTATCAGGTCTGTAGGTGCACCTCTCCCCTTCCCAACGGTCACCGTTTAGCCACACTCGCAACGATTAACTATAAGAAAGATAGGAAACTTGACAAACCATACGATCTGGATTGCGCCATCTACTGCCGACGCATAAAACTAGCATTACCTAATCACTCATGGCGGGAAATTCGATTAGAGTAGTGTTCCCTGGTGTTACTCATTTGAAATTCTGTTTTAAATAAAGTAACTTCATTTTTTTAATGGCTGTTTAATTGCACACATTTAAAATACACAGAAATAAACTAAAGCTAACACTATATACATAATATAAACAAAACATATAAACGATATTTAACTAATAGCACAAAAGTGTCCACTACGGTCTGTAACCTATGTACACAAAACTTATATAAAATAAAAAACGGAATGAAATTGTTCAGAGAACGCTTACATAAAACACCAAACACACGTTAAACGTTAAATAGGCTAAATACACCATAAACAAAGTTCGGGGATTCACAGGAAAACAGAATAAGTAACTTGCAACAATCGTTAACAACTATACGTCACCACTAGTCATGTCAAATGATCCCAGATCCACACCAAGATAAGATATAGATTTCTACTATGACACATACTGATTACTTCTAATGCGGCGGCAAGAGAGGGCGCGCAGTGTCAAGTTTCTATCCCCTGCACACTCGGTCTTCACACTCCGCACTCCGCACAGAGTAAATATTTCAGAGTTGCTGCTTTGAACACTTTTACCGATAATAATCGCACCCCATTCATGTTACATGCTACAATGCATATTTTCTTTTTATTTTTAATACACAGAACTAAGTGCTGCTTATTGTTTTCCATACTAGCGGTTGTGCAACAAACATGCCAATATAGGAAGAAATATTGGGATTTTATAAATATAATGTAGATATCCAATTAAATAAACTTCTGCTAATAATCACTACAATGCAAAGGTTTGCATTGTTCTAAAGTAAAATATTCAAAAGAACTAAAAAAGGATTCTTATAATATAAATTAAAAATATGCTCTTAAATGTTAAACAAAATGAAGATATTCTTATAAGAAAACTAAATAAAAATTCGACAAAGAAAATTAAGAATTCTTTCAAATTAACTAAAACTCATTTTAATTGCGCGGAAAATATTTAGGTGGACCGGTAAAGTCTATTAGATTTTTTAAAGTTTTAAGATCTCCACAAATCAAAAAAAAACTTACACGGTTTTATAAGTGATGCGTATGTAAGTAGCAGATGAATTTTATGACACCATGATATTATTAAACATGGTTAAACTAAATGAAAACGTGAAACGCATAGGTAAATTTGATTTATTTATGCATTATTGTTACACTTGAACTTCTTCTTATAATAAGAAATTAATTACTAAAGTTTTTCGTCACTATAAATTGTCACTATTACTGAATGGGAGAGGAGTACCTACTGGTGGCGAAAATATTTTAGGATTTTAAGGGAGCCGCAAGTACTAAAAGGTTAAGAACCACCGGGATTAATATGCGTGCAATAAGATACCAAAAAATAATAAGGTTATAGAAACAAGTTAGTAAATGAAACGGACATCAAAAGATTCATGTTTTACATAACAAGTAATTTAATTTATGAGATTAATAAAAGATCATTACCAAGTCACAACACTGTTTCAAACAAAAGCACAGAATGCACGTCCGTCCACGTTGGCTACACTGAGAAAAATATTGTGTTTGGTCAACGCAATAAGCGTTAATTTAACACACTTCTTGGGTTGCATATAACAACACAACCATTGGATTTATTCAACCCATAAAACTGTTAGCATAAAATGTTGGTTGGACACTAAATTAAGTAACAAGAACACAAAAAGATGAGAATGTAAACGCAAAATATGCTCTCACTGCAAAGTTTATATTTCAAACAAACCAACATTATGTTGGCTGTAGTGTATAATTTGTTTGAAATAACGTTATGTTCGTTTGATTCAACAGACAAAAAGTTTCAAAACCTTTTATTGTAATGGTTCAGTGACAATTATTTTGGTTTATATTAATACAACAATGTATGTTGGGTAAACAATAAAAGTAACTTAAAATAAGATTCTTTTCATGTGTTGAACGAAAATTACAATGTTGAATAACTATAAGTTTATTTAATTGATCCAAAAAATATTACTTTTTACGAATTATTAAATGTTTACCTGATAAATATACCAGATTAATGTTTAATAATAGCATTTACCTGGCTAAATATCAATCGAATAGGAGAGGCGCCATCTATGTGACAGTTTCTGTAATATATATAGGTATCTAACGTATTCGCCGTAATGTATAGAGAGAAAACTACTACAAAATAAATGTGATGCTACTAACTAGATATTCTTCAATTTTCACAACTGAATAAGTAATTTTATTTAATGCTTTAGGTTCGTTTATCTAACCGCATTTTTAGTTAAATGGAAAACGCAACATGTTAACTTTCTAGTAATATTAAAGGAACCATTTTCATTGTTAATTAGAACAAGTTGGATCTTGAACTTAACTAAATAGATTCGAACTAAATTGTATTTTTTAATGGAGCCTGAGAAATTGCTTTGATTTAACTCAAAATTTCGTCATAAGCTATTTTACCCACCATCTACATTATTTCATATTTTCTTCCAGGGCATTGATTATATATAATATAGATGAACCACGTCCATAAGAGACAATGGCAACGCTTAAATTTGAGTTTTTAGACCACGCCGCTATAAGCCGCCACTGCTTGCTGGTCCAAAATATAAGTGGGATATCTAAGATCTCAACCTATGTTAACTCATTAACTTGAACAGTGTTACGCTTCTAAATAACATATGGTGCTGTTTACCACGCATATACATTGCCCGCGCCTTATATGAAATATTCAAATTGTAAAACTTGGTAATTGTAAGAAACTGCAGACAAACTATCGATACATTCAGCCGCAATGCTTATTATGTATATGTATCATGTATATTGTTATCAGTGCATAACAAAGCTTATCTACAACATTAAAATAAATCGTACAGGACATATAATCGTAAGCTGAAAATCAGTATAATAAGTCTGTTTATGTTCGATCTTCGACCAATGAAATACTTTAATTTTTATTTTTTTATTGTAAGTTTGAATAAATAGTATTAGTAAACGTTTATTTACATAACATTCTCACAGTTCTCACTCCGGTTTTTCACTAAAGAAGTATGAAACAACCACAAAAAACATTTTTGCTCGTAAAAAAGTCTGTGTAGATTTTAAGACATAATAACTTAGTAAACTAAAAACATGTGTTTTCATAACTTCCACTTTTTCTTAGGTGACGAGATTCTGCATGTTGTGATAACGTAGTGCTGTGAACTGATGGTCCAAGCATATAAGTTTAAAGAAATTAAAAATGACAAAATTAATCTAGCTAGCTCAGCAAAAATGAATTAAAAGGGCGCCAGAGATTCTTAAATCTCAGAGAAAATTTTTAAAAATTAATAGTGGGCTTTTGATAAATTTACTTTCTTTAAAATCCCCAAAAATTGAAATGGCAGATTTAAAAATAAAAGAACTAATTAAGGTGATATTTAAAATCATAAACTTTTATTGAAAAAGAAAAAAAAAAAATCATTTAATTACAATTAACAGGGGTCAAAAAAAACCATGGACTGAAGGTCCTGGATTAAAAACAAACCCTGCTGAATCTAAAATTTTAAGAAGACAATTCAAATCCTTCAGCAAACAAAAAGTTGAATTCGTTCTAGAAGGAATTTCAATACCACAAAAAAAATCCACGTGGTTTCAAAAATTCAAAGCAAACTAAAAATTTAATTCAAATCACGTAAGAAACAAGCAAAATAAAAATGAAATAAAAAACAAGCTCACAGCTTC
This sequence comes from Protaetia brevitarsis, assembly GCA_004143645.1. Classification (NCBI taxonomy): domain Eukaryota; kingdom Metazoa; phylum Arthropoda; class Insecta; order Coleoptera; family Scarabaeidae; genus Protaetia; species Protaetia brevitarsis. Next base: position 1,484,569 of record RXPK01000121.1, read on the forward strand.
ACTTCACCTACCCCGAGGTGATAAAATTAAAATTAATTTGAATATCACTAAAAAAAACGGAAAATTTAAACTCTAAACGCGCTCGCTTCTAAAACGAATATTATTTAAAAAAACTTTACATGAATTGTGCACAACTAATGAGAGGAGACGTCTGAATAATGATCAAAAATTATAATAATCCGTAACAAATCTTAACAAATGAAAAATCGTAAAATGGGGAAAATGAAAAAGCTCAAAATTTACATCTACTTACACGCGTCACTATTCAGACTCTGCCCTAACGTGGCCTCTCGTACACGCGTTATACAAAACAGCTGACTGCGCGCGCTCTGCAACGGCCGCAACAAACAAAGAATACCTTAAAAGAAGGACATAAAATCAAGAAACTAATGCTAAACTTATAATCAAAGAAAATGAACTAAATAACTGAACAATTAATTATATCCAACAAACTACTACATTCAAAGAAATATGTAAAAATTAGTGAGAATTTGCGCGCGGCAAAGCCAAAACTTGATCTTAGAAAATTAACAGCATAGAGTTCAAACAACCGGGGAGACATGTCACAGCAGTAGGTATTTGAAAAACATAATTTTTTTTTTATTTGTTCGAAGTAAGGAGAAAGGGTGAGGGAGAGGGGTGAATGTCTTTTCTCCTCACTCGATCTAAGATCTAAGGTTCTGTAATTTATGAAGTAAGCTCTTTATAAGAAAGACGAAGTTAAACTAATTGTGTTTTTCTAACAATTACTGAAAACTAAGAATTTGTAAGAAGAAAGATTTACTAAATTCAAAAGACAACAAATTTTATTATTGCGGCACGTTCACGTCACTGTATGTTATAATATTCCTATTTTTTTTTTTTTATATTATTAGTTTATTATTTATTAATATTTTTATTTATAAAATTATGCAAAATAATAATACAACTTTTATTCACAACTTTTTTCCTAAAACTATTAATAAAAGCTCAGCATAAATGATCTTATTTGCGCTCACGCTGATTATATTATAAAGTATTTAGCTAAGCCCCATATTTGCTTGTACGTTACACTCACAGTTTTGCTGATTACACACATTGCTTTATTGCATTAGTTTGGTTTTATTTTAATTTATGTATAACAGCAGACTAAAATAAGATTAAGGTATATAATTTTTGATTTAAAATTACACTGGTCAACAGTGAAATTGCTTCTTAGGTGAAAGTACCCAATCCCGAATGAATTCAACGTGCTGAACACGAATATCACATTGAAAAAAGATTGATTGGCTCACGTTCCAGAGATATTGACGTTTTGTCCATTGTATAGATGCTGTTGCATAATTAATGCATTTAGTGAAATTACGAATTTTGGTCATATTGCATCACCCCTTCATGCAAAGAAGTTAATGCAGCATTTGCTGTAAGTTTCCATTGAGAGTGTTGCGAAATTGATTGCGCAATATCAAGCAATAGCTAATTATAGTTTATTTATAAATGGCCGACGTGACAATTAACTCGTGCAATGTCCGTTCATTCGCGCATATTTTTCGAAGCTCTAGCATACACAAGTGATTGCTATAGTGTAAAGTAACTAAACAGTAGCAATGCCTCGTAACTGTTTAATAGTGCAAATAACTTCTGTTATATTTGCGGAGAAGTGACATTTGCTGCACAGAAAAAGAACATCAGTGCAAACAGTTAAGAAAGTGTATCATTTGTATTTTGGTTGCAAGATAGGCGACCAGGACAAAGACTGGGCCCCACACGTATGCTGCCGCACTTGTGCCGTAAATCTTTCACAGTGGCTTAATGGCAAAAGAAAGGCAATGCCATTTGCTGTGCCATGATTTGGAGGGAGCCCACCAATTCAGTTGACGACTGTTTATTTCTGTATGGTACCACCAGCTTCTGAGCATCACCAAGAAGAAGAAATGGACAGTTGAATACCCTAACATACCATCTGCTCTGCGACCTGTCTCTCATGGCGAAGGACTCCCAATTCCAGAACCTCTACAATTTTTCTATCAGTTCAGACGATGAGGATGGCCATGCGTCGGCGGTTCTCCTCAACGTGCAGTAAGGATGATAACTTTTCGTGCTTTGACGAAACATCTGCACCACATAAAATTACCAGGATGAAATGAACGATCTTGTTTCGCGATTTGGATCTGTCGAAAAGCAAAGCGGAAGATACTGGCCTCAAGACTTCGACAGTGGAATCTTCTGAACAGAATGTCCGAGTGACTTCATTTCGCACTCCCCATCAGCTCTTCGAATCTTTCTTTAAGGAAAGAAGAAGGCCTTGTTGTTCTGCCTCGATATTGATGGTCTACTACAAGCTCTCGGTTATTGCACATGATCCCCACGAATGGCGGCTGTTTATAGACGCTTTTCAAACTGAGCTAAAGGCGGTTTTGTTGAATAATGGGAACCAGCTTCCATCCATACCTATTGCACATGCGGTTCTACATGAAGGAGACTTACGGCAACTAAAGCAGCTACTGGAGACGATTAAACTACAGCAAGTATGCTGGCAGATATGTTCTGACCTGAAGTAGTATCTCTGTTGATGGTTTGCAGCAGGGATTATACAAAGTACTGCGTTTTCTTGGTCTGTGGACAGCAAGCAATCGATTTGCACTACATCAAGAAAGACTGGCCTCCGAGAGCATTTTTTAAGCCTGGAGAAACGAATGTACAGCACCCACCATTGGCACAGCCACACAAAATCATCATTCCTCCTTTACACATCAAGCTCGGTCTTGTCAAAAACTTGGTTAAAGCCATGGATAAGAATGGACCAGCATTCAAGTACCTGCATGAAAAATTCCCTCGACTCAGTGAAGCCAAAATTAAAGAGGGCATCTTTGTGGGGCCTCAAATTAGACAGCTCTTCCGAGACCCCAAGTTTGAGGAACTTCTTCAAGGTAAAGAAAAACAGGTTTGGGATGCATTCTATCAAGTGCAGCAAACTTCCTGGGGAATGACAAGGCAGAAAATTACAAGTGTCTGGTTGAGGATATGTGGCTTTGTTTCATGAATTCGGCTGCAATATGTCCTTAAAGATCCACTTTCTTGATTCCCACTTAGATTTCTTCCTGATAACTGCGGGCAGGTCAGCGATGAGCACGGCGAACGCTTTCATCAGGACATTGCCACCATGGAGCAACGGTACCAGGCAAATGGTCTACGTCAATGCTAAGCTGACTATTGTTGGACAATCAGTAGAGATGCTCCACAAGTCCACTACAAACGGCAGCCAAAAGAAGTCGAAAGCCAGACAGACTAATGTTTCTTACCATGTATTATAATATTGACATAAATACACTTTTTCTGAAATATGCGTACATTTTACAGAAAACCCGTAGCCAATTCAGCTTTTTCTTAGTCATTTTCGTGTTCAGCACATTGAATTCATTAAGAAATGACTATTTTCAGCTTGGAAGCATGAACTTTTCGAAAATTTGTTGCCCGTGTTATTTAGTTGCAACACAATTTATACTCGATATTTTGGCCGGCATATATCACATTTTTAACATCTGTTTATTACTTTTTACGTATCCAGATTTAGACACGCAAAAACCACCTTTGTTTTTTGTTCCGTAGATATACAAGTTCTAAATTCAATATATGCCACTCTCCGCTGGAGTACGCCTATATAGTTAGGTTTTCATAAATGCTAAAATAAATCTGACGAAAAAATTAATTTGAATATGAATACTAGATATCGCTTATATGTAGATATAAGCGACATCTAGTGACACTTTAATTGACTATTTTGATAAAGTGGCTGTTGGTATATCTATATTATATATAATCAATGGTCTGGGGTTAACACGGCGAATCCAAATTGCTCTCGGACGTACGATGTGATTGTTCAAAAACATGCGCACAGCATATTAAAATTTACCACTAAAATTTTTCATTTCATTAATATGGTTTATGGTTACGTGAAAATGAATTAATATTGTTTCAACACTTTCTATGTATTAAAATAACGCAGACTTATTTACTATAATTTATTATATTTTAAAAGAACATAAGTAAAGTGGCGACCCATAAATCAACACTAAATATCGTTAATCCAAAACAAAATTGTTAACGCAACATACATGTTGTAGTCAAACACAATAACATTATTTTGTTTTGGGCTAACATAAAAATGATAACACAAAATTTTTATGTTGGATTAAACCACCAATTTTCCTCAGTGTAGATACAGTATTAGGAAATGTGACAACGTATGCCAGCATGCGTTGTTCGTGTTATTTTCTTAGCTTGTGGTGTTTCAGAGTTTTCCCCGTTTTCATTAGCATTTGTGTTCATTTCCAAAAATTGATCAGCATCCATTCTAGTGGATAGTTTACCTGTGCTCTTTCTAAGTTGCTCCCTGTTATGGAAGCTGTGCGTTTTTTTACGTCGCGATTGTTTCTTCTTGGCATGCTTTGAGACAACAGTTGCAGATGGTTGAATCGGTGCTGAGAATGATGGATATTCTCTGTATTGTGGTACTGGTACTGTATATACCAACTTAAAGTTGCTCAATAATTGCCTCTGTTGTTACGTCCTTTTTCGTAAGCGTTTCCAGCATTCTTTTATTTCCCTTTGTCTTTTCAATTACGGGTATATCAAACGACAGGATCTTTGGATTTAAAGCCCAAGATGTTGTCATCTCAGCAATTTCGATGAGCGTAACCAAATTGCACAGCCATAGCGCAAAATACCTTCATTTGCAGAATTTCCAAATTAGCGTCATCTATAATTATGGGACTCACACCTCTTTTCGCACTCAAAAATACCCTCTTTTGGCATAACGCATATGCTTGTTGTAATTCATGGGGATTATAAATATATCTACCTGATTTATTAAAATAATCATCCGTACTAAATATAAACTCATTTCGATTAACGGCTCTTAGGCTATGTTCCAGTATCATTTTGGCTAAATATGTCTTTCCGCTCCCAGGCAAACCTCGCATTAGGACCATTATCTTGTATCCTTTTCTGATCGAGTCACATATTAAATTTACAACATTATTATTAACGGAAGCAGGTATTTGGATACTGCCATTCCGTTTCGCCGTAGATCGCACTGTCTTGCTTCTCAATTGGTTTGGCTTTTCTGATTGTTTCAAAGTTGTTTTCTTGGATCTTTTTAATGGTTTAGAGGTCAATGCTTCTTTATAGGAAGGGGAAATGCCATAACCTCTGCCATCTCGCGTTGTTTGTATTATTTTCTCAGCTCGTAATATTGGTTTTGGTGAGTTTTCGTCCTTTTCCTTAGCATTTGTGTTCATATCCACAAATTGATCAGCATGTGTTGTAGTGAATGATTCACCTGTGCCGTTCCCAAGCTGTTCCGCGTTATGGAAACTACGCGCACGCTTACACTTATGCCGTGACTTCTTCTTCTTAGCGCTCTTTGAGACCACGGGCAATGCAGTTGGGGCAGTTGGTTGAAAAGGTAATGAGAATGATGGATATTTCCTGTATTGTGGTAGTGGCACTGTATATATCAGCTTGAATTTTTTAAGTAATTGCTCCGTGCTTACACCTGTTTCGTAGCGTTCCAGCATTGCCATGGCTTCCTTTGTTTGTAAATCGGGAACATTTTCAAACAATAGGATATTAGGATTCAAGAACCAAGGGGTTTCAATCTCAATAATCTCGATAATGTAACCAAATTGCACGGCAATCACGCAATACGTCTCCATTTCCAAAATTTCCAGGTTAGTATTATCTATGATTATGGGGCTGACGCCTCTTTCTGCACTAGTATACACTCTCTGTTGACACCCCGCATGCGGCTCTTGTAAATCATAAGGATTATAAATACATTTACTGGAATTATAGAAACAATCATCTGTACTAAATATAAACTCATCTTTATTGACGACTCCGAGGCCATTTAGGATTATCTTTGTCGATAAGTATGTTTTTCCACTACCGGGTAAGCCTCGCATCAGAACCATTATTTTGTATTCTTTTCTGATCCGATCACATATTGAATTTACAAGATTATTAACGGAAGATGGTAGTTGGATACTGTCATTGTCTTCCGTCCCTTCCAATTGTTCCAAAGTTGTTTCCTTAAACCATTCTAAATGTTTGGAAGTCATGGTTATTTCTTTCTGCTTCTTCTTCTTTTTCTTCTTTTTCTTCTTCTTATTTTGTTTTAAGGAGGAGGAAATACACTTACCAGTACCACTTTGCGTTGTTTCTATTATCTCTTTAATCTCTTCTAATGCTAGCTGGGAATTTTCGTCCCCATCCTTGAAATTTATGTTCATATCCGAAAATTGACCACCATTTGCTGCAGTGGAACGTTCATCTGTGCTCATCCAAAATAGCGCCCTCTTGCGAAAGCTACGCACATGTTTCCGTGTCGCGGTTGCTTTTGCTAGCAACTTTAAGACACATCGTATAGTTCCTTGTTTTGTGGTACTGGCATCGTATATACTAACTTAAAGCGGTTCAGTAATTGCTGTACCGTTACACCTCGTTCATAACGTTCCAGCATTGCTTGATTTCCTTTCTTCTTAAATCACGGCTATTTTTAAGAGATAAAATCTTTGGATCTAAGGCCCAAACGCGTGTCTGTTTCAATAATTTCGATTACGTAACCGAATTGCACGCCCAAAGCGCAATATACCTTCATTTCCAGTACTTCCAGATTAGTGTCATCTATGATTATGGGACTGACCCCTCTTCTCGCATTGGAAGATACTCTCTTTTCGCACCAAAAATGAGCTTCTTGTAAATCATGGGGATTGTAAGTATATCTTCTTGATTTATACAAATAATCGTCCTTACTAAATATAAACTCTTTCCATTTGGTGCCTTGGAGACTATGTTTCAGTATCCTTTTGGCTAAGTATGTCTTTCCGCTGCCGGGCAAGCCTCGCATCAGAACCATTATATTTTATATCCTCCCCTAATCGAATCACATATTGAATTTACAAGATTGTTATTAGCGGCGGAATGTAGTTGGGTATCATCATTTCGTTCCATCGAAAATTCCACTATATCGATTGTCAATTCATTCGTTTCTTCTGATTGTTTCAAAGTTGTATATCTTTCTAACGGTTTGGAAGTCTTCTTTATTTTTTTATTCCTTAGTTGCGTACTATCATTTTGTTGCGCTAAAGATGTCTTTATTTTACTTCTCGTCATGACTTCTGACTGTTTCAAAGTTTACTTGGACCTTTCGAACTGTTGTTTTAAACCCGGCTTTTCTATATTTTTCTCTATAAATGATGAGGAAATGTGAAAACATATAACAGTTTACATTGTTTGCGTTACCTGCTCAGCTTTTGGTGTTAGCTGTGAATTCTTGCCCTTGCTTTGGCGTTTGTGTTCCACAAGTTCATCAGCAACTGCTATGGTGGGAAGGTCATCTCTTCTTTTGCAAAGCTGTTGCTCGTTTAAATCTATGCTCTTGTTACATATCCAACTGACAGGATTTCTTTTATTGCCAGATACATTATCTTTATTATTTACTCTTCTTAAATCAAATAACACCGACAAGGCTGAGATACTGTAATTAATGATTAGTAAATGATAAAATAAGATTGCATTAAGTGACTATCGATACTCACTATTAAATAAAGCACACAGCAGCAATCAATTTTCTAACTTCCATATATTGCGACAATGATCAACGTATGGTTGCTCTAATATTACTGCTGTTGCTATTTCCCCGTTCCCAAGCTTTATCACAGTACAATGTGGTGGTACCATTCAAAATTATTCTAGGATAAATTGATTAATTATTATCACCTATGTTATCCGCATTGCATTAAATAAATTGTATAGCCAAACAATAATTCCATGCCTTAAGTGTAACTTTATCTACACACAGATAACGAATTGATGTGAAACACGATATATTGTAGATGACGCGCTTATCTTTTATTTCAAAAAATGGGTGATCCACCGTTCGACAAAGGAGTATCAACTTTCGCAATTTTGTTTATCGTTTTTATGTATGTAATAAGAAATATTAAAAGTAACACATTTTTATTTTGATAACTAGGTTGGCAATCGTTCGGCGGAGCAAGATACGTATTGCGACGCGGCCTTCAAATAATGTAATATAAATAAAGCAGATCAATCGTATTATTGTAATATAATAATTTCTTACTTCATAGTAAGCATTGTATACCGGTTTACCGGTTAACAGGTTAACAGATTAACCGGTAAATTAGTAACAAAAAAGCTTTCGATAAATTTACCGGTAAATTACAAAAATTTACCGGTAATTCGTTAAATGAAAAATCCATACCAGAAATTTTTATGTACGAAATATTGTATAAATATAAGCCTTAAAGACTGTGTTTAAAATTTTGACGAATTTTATTAATTTTTTGTTATTATTTTCCCTTGTCTAACGAGTTAGAGAATGTTGTTAAAATCTAATAAAGATAATATTTTAAACAACAGAAAGCGTTCTTTAAAATATTATTTAATTTTTCAATTGGCTCAATAATAAATTACTGACAGTTAATATGAGAGATATTCAAGATATGTTGGCTGAAATTGAGTTAATTGATAATAATTAATTGACTGGCAATCTGTGATCACAGTTCTCTTTGTCTCCTATTAACACTACTCCTCCGTATTTTTAGATTCTAGCATTAATTTATTTTCACGAAAAAACTCCACAAGTAATGCTGTTTCATCGACAGAAAAGTTCTTTGCTCTTTCCCCTTTTATTTTCTCTAGAAATGGTTTTATTTCATATTATTCATCTTAATATTTAAGTATTAATTATTACTTACTGCATAATTAATGAAAATTTCAAGTTTAAATCAAACTAAAATTCCATACAAACACACAAAACAAAAGCACTAATTAAATCTCAGATCCGTCAATATCGGCAATGCAGATCATTTGACGTAAATAATTGACAACAGAACTAATAGACGTATAGAAAAGTCATCGTTATTTGCTAAGTTGTCGCGTTTAGTTTTTCTAAGTGATCATTTTGTTAAACATGACTTAAATTAAGAAAATAATAAACCACTATTTGAAATGTTCATTAAGACATTTATTAAGCTCGAACAGTTATTTAGTTAAACAAAGGTTAAATAATTTTAAAAATAAAGGAAAATAATACTGCCCATTGTGTTTATAGATATTTAAAGGTCTCAAGAGACATTGAAAATAATAAAAAAAGCAGGTAAGTCTAAGTAAAATATACCCAATTATTAATTTAGGGAGATTTTTTGTTTAATTTTAATTTAACTTTCTGAGATTGAGAGGCTGCTGTTATAATAGGATATACAAAAGAACTGAGAATTTTTTTGATTATAAAACCTATAACCTCCATTCCCTGATTAGTATAAAAGAAGGAATTGAAAAATCTGAATATTAAAAAGAAAATAAAGTCTCTAAACGAGATGGTTAACGAAAAAACACCGCAAAGAAAACGAATTAATGTTCATTTGTTGCTAGGACGGTACGAAGCAGAGCACCCCTTTTCCTACCTGCCTTACTTTATTATCTCTAGAAAAAAAATTAAGTTTGCATAGTTTGATTTATGCTCTGGATTTTTTCAGGATTTTTAAAAGTTCAAAATCATTTTTCTGAAAGAGTAAGTAAATTCTCATTTAATATTTAAAAATAATAAATATAAGAACAAAACATTTCACGATATTTTAAATTAATAGCAATTTGAATACACCCATTATTGAGAAACATTAATGCAACATTATGTAAAATAACATTAAAATTTAACCTTAAATATTTTTTTACTTCTAGCAAATGTTTAAAAAATTAAATACAAATATTTATTTACAAAATTCTAATATTATTGCCTTAGATTGCGCAAATATGTATTTTCTAGGCTACTTCAACCCTATTTTCTGGGAGATCCCCATTATGCACACATGGAAAAAAAGATTACCGGTAATTACCGTAAAAAAACCGGATGTTCATTTTCATTTACCGAATTACCGGTAAAATGAAAAAACGGAAATTTACAAGCACTACTATAGCCTATAAGCATAAACCCACCAACTAATAATATTGATGCAAAAATAAGAAACAAATACATATTATAAAGCTCATCTATAGTTTTACAACTAATTACTTGCGAGATTATAGGTTCAGCCACATTCTGCTGGTGCAGCTAAAAGAAATGGTGCGTATTGAATAAAATTAAAAATAAATTATCAATGTTGGTAAAAATTTAAATAATCAAATCATTTCTTCTGCTATCGCACATACAATGATTCACTTTGTTAACTATTTTATCAAAAAACATGTTTAGAAATTTTCACATTTGCAATCAAATGTGACTTTTATCCGAGGTATAATGCAGGGTTGTGTTTTGACATTCAGCATTGGATTATATTTAAAATATTCACTGACAAAATATTACCAACATGAAAATATTGAAATTCTCTGCGTGGATAAAAATTATTCGGTTTTAAATAATAAATAAAAGCAAATAACATAGACCGATAGCTTAAAGCACATATTTTTAAAATTGAGCTTTATTTTTTATATCATTAAATCAATAGTTAAAGCATTTTTTCATTTCAAAAATTACACAAAAAAAAAATCCTATTTAATATTTAATGTTTATTATAGAAAAAAAGGAAATTATCAAATATAAGCAAGAATATGTGCATATGTAAGTATAACGAGTTATCTATTGTACCATTGAATAACTAACTATCTATTTGTATATATAGTATTCGAGCATCAATTCCCAGAGACGAGTTCTTCTGCAATAGACAGTCCTTGACGTTGTAGATGAGATGCATTGTACTCATAACCACTCCGTTATTTTTCGTTTTTATTTTCAGGTTTCTAAATGTACATCAATGTGGTAAATGATGCACTGCAATTCTATACTTGTTTTCAATACATATTGTGGATCTACAATTCAGTATCCTGAATTTTCTTACTTCATCCAACTTCTACTTCCAACTGGGGTCCATAATGCTAAAGATATGATAGTTACCATTTATTTCAGTATTGCAATGATTTACTTACCATTACTCATAACATTATTTATGATATTCTTTTTCTGTTCCCCAAATAGCGGAAGCAGGCTGGACAGTGTAAAGCTAATGCACGATACATTGTATCACTTGTATATCAAATTTACGCACTTATTAGTTACTTTTTTGTCGTTAATTTCAATAAACACAAAAAAGAGCCCTTGTCGCAAAAAAGAATACAAAATATTTATTTTCTATTATTTTATTGTATTTACACCAAAAATAGGGTCCTTTTCTCAAAGAAGAAAATAAAATAAATTCAATAGCCACAAACACGGCCTAAGTTTGAGTTATAATTATAATTGAAATCTCCAAAACTATTAAATACTATCGCACACCGCATCGACATATATATGACAGATGACAGATATTGTGCAGATGTATAGAAAAGAAATATGCACCTCAAATGTAAAATTTCAGTTGAGTATCACTGATACCACGGAGAACAAAATAGAACATGTTGCGCCATCTAATAAGTATTTTCTTAATAAAATTATAAGCTTTTGCGTTTTAGTTCATGTTACAAAAGTTGGTGGCTGTAACGCAGCCTTAACTAAACAGATTCAAACTAAATTGTATTTTCTAATGGAACCTGAGAAATTGCTCTGATTTAACTCAAAAGTTCGTCATAAATCATTTTACCCCCCATCTACATTATTTCATATTTTCGTCCAGGGTTAACACGGCGAATCCAAATTGTTCTCGGACGTACGATGTGAGATACAATGTTCAAGAACATGCGCAGAGCATATTAAAATTTACCATTAATTTTTTTCATGAAGTCCGGGCGCTGATAGTGCAAGAAATAACTGGGTGATAAATACTCCCTAATCTCTAACCGAGAATTCGGGCGACTTTAGAGCAATATTAATAATGTAGTGGTTTAGTTTGCAAATTTTTATAGGTATAGTGAGTTAGACTTTGAAAAGAATTCAAATTCATAGTTAACAATAAGAAAATAAGCAAATATTAGCAACAGGTGAAGCACTGGAAAAACTTTTACCTCCGAGAGGTCGACTCGAGTAGGGTTTTTACCGCTGTGCACGCTGTTAGTTGTAGAAGTAAACAACAAACGAAGGTCCGCACTAAGAAGATAAAATAAATCGAGATCAAATATATTTAATATAGTAATAAGATGAGTACCAATTGTTGTATTGATAGTACGGCGGTGGCTCAACGGATGAAGAAAGAGAAGAGGACCGAAGGCAAGAGCGAGGAGTTTTTTCAGAAGAGTAAGAAAACCATGCGAACTCCGATAAGCGATATAAGAAAGATGAAAATAAATTAGATCAAATATTAGAGTTATTGCATGGTTTAACACAAAAGTGAACCAAATAGAAGAAAACCAAAGCGCGCTAATAAAGAACTAGCAGAAGTTAAACAAGTAAATGAAAAAAATAAAGAAAGACAATGAGGGTAATTAAAAAGAGAAAATAATATGATATAAAAATGAACTTGAATGCGTTCAAAGAGATAAGCGGAGAAAGAATATAGTTATATGCACGGCTAGTATAGAAGCAAGTTGAAACAGTTATTCTAAACAATTCTATAAAGATTTCATAAAACAAAGATAGAGTTGACATCGAAGTTAAGCTAAGTAATAAGAGTTAGGACCTGAAATATACTTAGTGAAATGTATACCATTGAGATAAAATTAACATAATGCGAAATAAGAGTAAATTAAGGCACAACACACTCGGCGAAGTATATATTTATGACGATATGTCAAAAGAAGAGAGATTAATACAAAGAAACTAAGAATAGGGGAATGCAGAGAAGGAGAAGGAAAACTTTTAAGATAGGTTCCATAAGCTAATAATAAATGGAAATGTTTGGAAATGAACAATGAAAAGAAGGGTCTCATTAAACAAGTGATATGAGCAGAAACAGTTTAGAGCTAATACAAGTGAAATAATTAGAAGAGACACCAAAAAAACTAATAAAGAGAAGAATTTAAAGGACTGCACAAAAAGATGACAAATGCGATGAAATTGGTTTAAGCGAAAAAATATATGGAAACTGGCAACATGAATGTTAGGGGTCCTAAATGGTAAGAAGAGGAATTAAATGAGGAATTTTTGAAGCAGATCTGATATATTAGCCATAACGGAAACTAAGAAATAAGGGACATGGGGAGATGGAATTAGAGCACGGGGAATTTACTGATTTATGGAGGAGTGGAGCAGCAGAAGAGGCTGAAGCAGGAGTAGGTGTATATGAAATAAAGATTGGAGATATAAATTACAGAATTGGACATTAATAAATGAAAGAATCTTATCAATGGAGTTTAATGACGACGGACAATTAATAACAATAATTGTAGTTTATGGCCCAGATGAAAACGAAAAAGTAGAATTAAAACAAGAATTTTGAAGTCAACTAACACTAACTGTAGAAAATAGTAGGGGAAAGCTCTTTGTAGCTGGAGATTTTAACAGTAGAATTGGAAAGAGGGACAAATGTCTGACGAGGTAGTAGGAATACACGGAGAGGCAGCTAAAAATAATAATGGAAAGAGGATGTTAGAATTTTGTATTGAAAATCAGTTAATTGTAGCAAACTCATTTTATGAACATAAAGAAATCCATAAATTTACTAGGGAGGTTAAAAGTAGAAATGAAAGGTCGATTATTGATTATATCCTAGTAGAAAAGCAATACAGGAGCATAATTAAAGATGTTAGAGTGATGAGAGGTGCCGAGATATTTTAGTGACCACTACCTGTAGTAGCAAAAGTTAAACAAGTACAGATACCTCATAAGCAAACGTAGAAAAACACGTGAAACATATGAAAAGTAGATATCAAGCAATAGGTCATATAAACTAAATGATCCAGAAGTAGTTTAAAAAATATCAAGCGAAATTAACAAATAACCTACAACAAGTTTCGAGATGCCATAGGAGGCTGGAATGTAGAACAATATGGCAGACGATGAAGAGAACTTATACTACTCAGCTCAGAAAGTATGTGAATAACAAAAGTCAATAAAAACAAGAAGCCAAACCGCATGGTGGACACAAGAAATAAAAGAAACAAGTTAAGCTAAAGAAGAAAGCATGGAAGATGTATTTAAAGTAAAAAAACTCAAGAAACTACAATGAGTACAAAATACATAGAAAGAAAGCTAAGATAGCTAGTAGTTCAGCAAAAAGAAAAACTGGAAGATTTTGGAATTGCATGGAAGAAAGAAGTAAAACAAATCAAAAACTATTTATTATGATGTTAAAAAACCCTAAGAAAGGGTAAATCGGCTACTCCTATAGGAATTAAAGACAAAAACGGAAATGTACTAAAAGACATGAGGAGATTTGTGAAAGATGGAAGCGAGTATTTCACAGAGCTTGCTCTGGCGTGATGAAACAAGCAATAAAAGATGGTGGAGATGACTAGACAGAGATATAATAAACACGTAACAAGTATAGGAGAAGAAAGAAGAGGAAATAGTGACATTAGAGGAAGTGGTAAACTGCTGTCAATAGATTGATAGATAGGAAAAATTCGGTCGGGTTACTGATTGGTATTTAACCTGAAATGATCAAAATGATTGGGGGAAGAAGCGTATTAAAATGTTGACAGTTTGTATAATAAAGCGTGGAAACAGGAATAGTACCAAATGACTGGGAAGTAGGAGTAATAGTTCCCATATTTAAAAAGGGTGATAATAGGGAGTGCTCAACTACCGAGGACTAACTTTCTAAGTGCCGTATCTAAGGTGTATGAACGTATTTAGAAAATAAACTAAAAATAAATAGAGCACCAACTAATTGACTCACCAGACGGTTTATAAAAAGTTATAGCATTACAAGACCATATATTTACATTTAATCAATTTTACAGAGAAAATTCTAGAACAAAATACAGAAGCCTACATAGCATTTATTGACCTTGAAAAGGCGTTTGACAGAATACCAAGACCAGGAAGTTGGATCTATTAGAGAGAGACAGGTTGGCATAAATAATAGATGCTATTAAAAGCGTATACAAAAAGTGTCGGAAATTGTGAGAACAGGAAACATAGAAACTAGTTGAGTTTCCACAGTACAAGGACTAAGGCAGGTAGCGTGCTAAGCCCCACTTATTTATATTGATGATGGATGATGTTGTTAAGGAAACAAGACCAAAGGTATCAAAGCTACCTGGGATACCGGAATTTACTAAGCGTAGGATTACAGAATGTGTGTTGCGGACGATTATAGCAGTTTTGCTAGAAATGAAAAGGACTGCATACCAATCTTATGATATGGAATATGCACTGATAAAAATGAATATGAAAATAAACGAAGAAAAAACTAAAATAAATGGTGATATCGAATAAAAATGTAATACAAATATCCAAATAAATGGAAAAAAATTAGAGCAGTGGATGAGTTAAATACCTAGGAAAAGTTTTGGAATCCGAAGGCAGGCAAAATATAAGAAATTAAATGAAAGATTGAAGAACACAGCTAAAATATACGGCTCATTAAATAAAAGTTTTATCAGCAAAAAGAAAATAACAAGGCAAACAAAAATTAAAATTTTTTAAAGCAGTATATAACCTGTACTCACATTTGGGCGGAAACATGGTATTGACAAAGGAATCAAAAAAAGTAAAGTCCAAGCAATGGAAATGAAATTCTTAAGAAGAGTAAAGGGAGTAACGCGCAGGGATAAAATCAGAAATAAGGATATTAGAGAGGAGCTAGGTGTAGAATCAGTGCTAAGTTTAATTGAACAAAAACAGTTGGGATGGTTTGGACACTTAAGTAGAATGGGTGAAGACAGACAAGTAAAAACAGTATGGGAAGCAAGAATTATACCGAAACGAAAGAGAGGGAAACCAAGAACAACATGGCGAAGAACAATTGAGAAAATTTTGGAACAGAAAGGATATGACATACAGGCAGCAAGCAAAGTAGCACAGAACAAGAAAGAATGGCGTACTTTAGTTTATAATGTGTAGTATTATATTTGATTTCATCAGTATGTATTTAATTTAATTTACCTAACACCAATTTTATGGTATAGGTTATTCTCGATAATATATATATATATATATATATATATATTAATTTTTTTCATTTAACTGTTGTTTATGGTTACGTGAAAATAAATTAATATTGTTTCAACATTTTCTATGTGTTAAAATAACGCAGATTTATAAGTTTGGGTTAACCTTGCACTTTATTTTAGAAGAACATAAGTAAAGTGGTCACCTATAAGTTAACACTAAATATCGTTAATCCAAAACAAAAATATTAACGCAACATATATGTTTTAGTCGAACACAATAGCGAATTTAACATTATTTTGTTTTGGGCTAACATAAACGATATAAACACAAAATTTTATGTTGGATCAAACTAACCATTTTTCTCAGTGTTGTTACAGTATTAGGAAATGTGACAACGTATGCAAAGCTGCGTTGCTCGTGTTATTTTCTCAGCTTGTAGTGTTTCTGAGTTTTCGCTCTTTTCTTTAGCATTTGTGTTCATTTTCAAAAATTGGTCAGCATCCTTTAGGACAACAGTTGCAGATTGTTGAATCGGTACTGAGAATGTTGGATATTCCCTATATTGTGGTACTGGTACTGGGTATACCAAGTTAAAATTGCTCAATAATTGCTCTGTGGTTACATCTCTTTCGTGGCGTTTTACCATTGGCTTTATTTTCTTTGTCTTTAAATTACGGGTATTTCCAAGCAATAGGATCTTTGGAGTAATAACCCAAAGAGTTGTAATCTCAACTATCTCGATGAGGTAACCAAATTGCACTGCAATATTGCAATATACCTCCATTTCCAGAATTTCCAAATTAGCGTCACCTACAATTATGGGACTGACGCCTCTTCTCGCACTCAAAAATACCCTGTTTTGGCATAACGCATATGCTTCCTGTAATTCATGGGGATTATAAATATATTTACCTGATTTATTAAAATAATCATAAAATATAATAATAATAATAATAATATAACTTTATTGCCCCAACAGGTTACAATCTAATACAGGACAAAGAAACAATGGTAATTTAAATGATAAATGAACAAGTAAGATAAGATGAACTGAGTAACATGTTGAGTTATATTGCATGCAAAGATGAAATAAAAAAAATAATAACAAAGAATAATATGAATAGAATACAAAGAAAAAAATACAAAACAGAAGGATATCAAGATAACAAGAAATTAAGATTTATTTCCAATGGAGCATAAAATAGAAATTGGTGTTCTTCGCAAACAGTTGGTTCTAGCAGTCGGTATACGGTATAACAGCACTGATTTCTAGAGGGGATACGAGGAACAAGGAAGGGTATGCGTTGTAGGAGAAAAGGACAATCTGTGGTATTGTTTAACAGTTTATTTAAAAATTTTAGGCCCAATGAATCACGTCTCAAAGTTAATGACGACATATTATGACGCGTAAAGAGTCAGTAGAGGGTCACCTCTTGGTGGGTATAGACACCATCAGTTTGTAGGATAAAAATTTTAAGAATTTACGATGGACGATCGAGTTTGTAGATATTCACTAGCATAGAATAGGATACCATATTAACGCTGCGTATTCAAGTTTGGAAAGAACAAAGGAGTTGTATAAAGTTTTGATCGTGTGTATATCTTGGAAATTCTTAAGAGATACGCATTATAAAACCCAAAGATTTTGAAGATTCGGAACAAAATCTTAGCGATATGATGTTTTAAAAGAGATGTGGTATCGAACAAAAACACCCAAATCGCGATAACTGATTTTCTTTGAAGACAAGATGTCACCGATATGATACGAAAAGTTAAAGGATACTATACGAGTGAAAGACGATATGTAACATTTTTTAATATTAACATGTAGCTTATATCGATGACACCAAGCTACCAGTTTTGTCAAGGTTAGATTGTAGGATTAGCGAGTATTTTCTGTGCTAATTGATGATTAAAGGTTTAACGTCATCAGCATAGGCAAGAACAGGCAGGAAAAGAGAAGTAGTAAATCATTGATAAAATAGGTTGAATAAAAGAGGACCTAAATTGGAGCCTTGAGGAACTCCAGAGCTGGGAATGAACTCGTAGGAAGAGAAACCATTGTAAAAAACGTAACATCTGCGTTCACTCAAATAAGAATCGCACATTGTTATAAATGGAAGTATAAAGATATTTTTCATAAATCTTCGCGAAGTTAGATATTATAGAAATGGGTCTATAATTTGAAAGAAGTGTTGAATCATCCTTTCTGAATATAGGGCAAACTTTAGCACGTTCCCATAGGGAAGGGAAAACACCAGATCTAATAGACAAGTTAATAATAATTTTCAAAGAATAAGCAAAAACAAAACGGCAATCGCGAATAAGGAAACTGGGAATCAGGTCATCACCGGTAGTTAACTTATTAGGCAAGCTTGACATTATTTGTACAAGTTCCTCTTCAGTTGCTGGAAGAATGTTCATCGGTACGGTGCCTCCCTGGTGATTCTGGCAATTCTGCGCCACAGTAGGTATGTATACTGCAGAGAATGTATCGGCAAAAGCGTTAACCATATCACCGGGGTCACCGTACACATTTCCCAAAGAATCACGCAGCTCTCCAGGAATTCTCGTTGACCGCTTCTTGGCATTAAGAAATTTCCATAGATTGGACGGGCAATCCCTGATGCTGCGTTCAATGTTGGTGACATAATCATTATAGGAGCAGGCAATCTGTGTAATAATATGCATTTTAGTGCTTATTCTTTTTATGTTTTCTAATACTTTTTATCTCTCAAATTAGACTTAATAACTGAAGTAAACCAGGGAGGATAACAGGATTTAATTTGACATTTTTGCGGCACAAATCGATTAACAAGATCGTACAGAACGCCATAAAATTGAGTGAGAGCAGTGTCTACGTCATTAATGTGAGTAAGGAAGGACCAATCAACTGCCGATATAGAATTATACAATCCTACAGAGTCAGCACGCTGGAAATTATATTGCATTCTGTTAGAACTTGGAAAAAGAGGGAGTTCAGAAGGGCACAAATATGGAAACGTGAATTCAAGAGCTGGATGGAAAAGATCTTCAGTAACTAGGGGACTGTCACAATGAGAAACTACAAAATCATACCCCACATTAGAAATTATTAAATCCAGAGTTCTGTTATAGATATTAAAAGTGTTGTTATACTGTCTGGCGGAAGTTAATTCCATAAAATCTTTAAATAAATTTGTTTTAGGACATTTAGTGTTGTTAGAAGAGGATATATTTGGCAAATTGAAGTCACCAGCAAAAATAAACTTTTTACCAACTAAGTAAATTTCAATTACACTTAAAAATAATTCTAAATCATCAACAGAGATATGCGGAGGAATGTAGACAAGAGCTAATAAAAAATTATTAGTATTAGCTTTACAGTCACAGATAATTAAATCTACAAGAGGTAGTAGGGAATCAATATCCGAGGTGTTCAAAACCTTAAATGAAAGATTACTGCTTATCAGCAAGCGCCATCAAAGACACCTCCAACTCCGTCTCGAAACGATTAACAACGTTAAAGTTCCTATCTTTACTACAAACACTAAAATTTTGAGGAAGTATTTCAGCCACCAGGAAACTGAATCAGTTAACCACGTTTCAAGACAAACCTCGCATTAGGACCATTATTTTATAGCCTTTTCTGATCCGATCACATATTAAATTTACAAGATTGCTTATCAATTGCTCCCGCTCTTCTGCTTGTTTCGAAGCTATTTCCTTGAACCTCTTTAACGGTTTTGGAGGTCAGTATTTCTTCATTCCCTTTTAAGGAGGAGGAAATGTGACAACGTCGCGATTGTTTCTTCATGGCAAGCTTTGGGGCAACAGTTACTGCAGATGGTGGATTCGGATGGAGAATGTGATGGATATTTCTGTAGTGTGGTATGATACTGTATAAACCAACTTAAATATGTTCAATAAGTTGTTTTGTGATACGCCTTTTTCGTAGCGTTCCAGCATTCTTTTTATTTCCCTTGTCTTTAAATTGCGAGTATTATCAAACGACAAGATCTTTGGATTTAAGGCCCAAGGTGTTGCCACCTCAGCAATTTCGATGAAGTAACCGAATTGCACGGCCATAGCGCAATATTCCTTCATTTGCAGAATTTCCAAATTAGTTGTCAATCTACCTGATTATGGACTGACGCCTTCTCGCACTCAAGCATACTCTGTTTTGGCCATAACGCAATGTTTCTTGTTAATTCATGGGGATTATAAAATATATTCTGCCTGATTTGTTAAAATAATCATCCGTAGCAAATATAAACTCATTCCGATTAACAGCTCTTAGGCTATGTTCCAGTATCGTTGTGGCTAAATATGTCTTTCCGCTCCCAGGCAAACCTCGCATTAGGACCATTATCTTGTATCCTTTTCTGATCGAATTACATACTAAATTTACACGTTCATTAACAAAGGGTGTAGTTTGATGCTCATCACTTTCTTCTGTTGAAGATTTCACTCGTCTCGCTCTTATTCCTTGTCTCTTCTGATTGCTTTCAGAGTGGTTTCATTTAACCTTTCTAACGGTTCGGTAAGCCGTCATCATTTCTTTATTCCTTAGTTGAGCCTTTGCCTTACCTATCATTTCTTCTGACTGTTTCAAAGTTTCCTTGAACCTTTCAAACTGTTGTTTCAAACTCAATTGTTCTTTCTCTCTGGGTGCACATTTATTTCGTAATCGCTTTTTCTTACGACCTTTCGGAGCAACGGTGTGAAATGTTTGAAACGGTATTGAAAATAAGTGGATGATTTCCCTGAATTTGCTGGTGCTAGTGTGCTGTTCCACCAACTGAAATGTTATTCAGTAATTGTCCGTACAGTTACGCCTTCGTTTCGGAAGTTACTCAACATCAATTTGATCTGCTCTTTATCTACACCATGAATGTTTTTTGCAAGGATATATGTTTCTGGTGTTAAGGCCCAAGCACCTGCAACTTCGACAATTTCTATGAAGTAAACCAAACTCCACCAGCCATAGCACAATATACCTTCATTTCGCAGATTTTCAAATTGTGTCATCTATGATTATGGACTGACGCCCTCTTTCACACTTAAACACTTTCCTTTGATTCCATCCATGCGGTCCTCTAACTTATCAGGTCATAAATACATCATCTGATTTACTAAAATAATCATACGAACCTAAATATAAATTCATCGGGCATTGACCGCTCCAAGCTATCTTTTAGTAGCTCTTCTGGCTAAACGTGTTTTTCCCGGGTTCCGGGTAAGTCCGCGCATCAGAACCATTAACTTATAACCTTTCTTGATGAAATGTACCGCTTCTGTCATCGTACCAACTTTGAAAGATATCTTTTATTTGCAGGTGTATTAATTTCCGTTAGTTACTTTACTCATTTCACTGAGATACTGTAACGAATAATTAATAAAATCATACAGTAATAATTCGTATTTGATGAAGGCACCTGCTAAACGGTAAACGCAGATTCTGCTTAAACTTTGTTGAGTTGTGACCCCATGGAGTGTTGTATGTTGTTTGATGTAAATCCTGTTCCTTTCAGAAAGTGGTAGTAGGATATCAGAGGGCCTAGTCTAGTAAACATCTTCATTTTCACATGACTCCCAGGTTGCAATGCCCTCGAGTTGCACAGTGCTGCGCAGTTTTGAGGAGGTGGATGGATGTGTTCATCCTTTCCCATAAAATCTGCATTCAGATTCCTTTTCCAATCCAAGCTTACTCAGATGTCCTTTCAGTCTCACAATGGCCTGAAAGTATTCCAGTTAATATGCGAACTTGTCTTACTCAGGTGATGCTTCTGTAAACCTCCTCTGGTATAAGTTCGCAGAGAAATTTTACTTTCCTCATTCCCTGAGATTTTTCCAGTAACTGGATTATCCCGGCTCCATTTCTATTTTCAGTTTCTTCAGTTTTACTGCTACTTAACCACAAAAGGTTCAGGCCCTGACGAAAAGCATTCCAGTCCTTTTTTTGCGAGATTGTCCGTTATTTCGTTTCCTTCCACTCCGTGTGACCCGGAACCCCGAGGAGGTTATTTTATTCCTTTTGCTTAGCTCATGTAATTTCCCTAGGAATTCCCAGACCATTCTTGGAACTGATTCATATGAACTCATCTCCTTGATGCTGCGACATCAAATGATGTAATCTCCTACTTTCGATAATTCTATCTATATTAACTGACACATCTTCTAATAGCGTTATTTCCGCCAAAATATTAGTTGATATTTCCCAAGCTTTCGAAATATGTGGTTCTAGGCCATATATTCCTATTCAGTTCCCTCTGCCGTTTTGGAGCCACCAGTATACCATTTGATGTGCATTCTTCTATCAAGTTCAGATGGTGTTATAATCCCACTCGCTCCTGTTACTGAAGCTTTATGATGAATTCCTTCACAAAGCTGAATTTGTTTAACATATTATCCCGGGGCATATCCAGTTTGATCACCGTCAGAGATTGATGCCTTATGCCTAATCATTCCTTCCTTGACCATCTGATGTGTTGTTTTTCCACCCCCTCTACTACAAAATGGAGAGAGGTAATCCAATACCACCTCGATAGCTCTGTTGGACAGTTCCACATTGCCCCAGTTATCATACGCATGCTAATCTTTGCACTTTCGAGAGGTTAATTCTCGCGGTGGCCAGATTAGTTCTCTCTCCGTTGCAGCGGAACTTTCCTTTGGGGAGGCCAATTTAAACTTTAAATTCGGTCCGAAGGCCTTAGTATATGAGAAATGCCCTTCACATAATTCCATTCCTGTCCGCCCTATAAGTCACATTGGATAGCTACTATATCTCGTCAAAATATCAACCCTAAAAAAAAATAGTTCTGGGGAAAAAATAATTAATTTACTTTTTAAAAAAACCTTATTTTTTTCGAAAATGACTTTTTATATTTCATTCTTTTTTGTATATGTTGTAGACACCTATAAGGTGCATCTATGGCTAAAACATCAGCTCTTCTAATAGGCACAGAAAAAAATATCTTCAAAATATCAACCCTAAAAAAAAATAGTTCTGGGGAAAAAATAATTAATTTACTTTTTAAAAAAACCTTATTTTTTTTCGAAAATGACCTTTTATATTTCATTCTTTTTTGTATATGTTGTAGACACCTATAAGGTGCATCTATGGCTAAAACATCAGCTCTTCTAATAGGCACAGAAAAAAAGATATTATTGTTTTCAACACGTTGCCCTTTAATAACATATATTAATTTGAAGAATGTAGGGGGGTATAACACGTTCATGCAAATGAAAGTTGTTATACCTCACCATCAGTTTGTGAGAAAGCAACAATTATAGAATACATCTTTGCTATTAAAAAACAGCAACCTAAGAATTTACTCCAATTGCAGCTACATATGGTAGTAAAACCAAAATAGTCTCTTCCTTACTTTACTTGTATATATTTCCAAATGTTTAATGAAAGAGAAAAAAAAAAGAATTGACTCCTTCAAAACGAAGACTTTCTGTTCTTTAAATTGAAAAGTTTGATACGGTAGTTTCCTGCGTGTCATTTGCACGTTGAAAACTTTTAAATAAATGTATCATATCTTGTAGCAACAATACCGGCCAAATGCTATTGAGTTAAGTTCCCAGTATATCATATTAGATATCCATACGCAGGTGTATGTCTATTATTTATGTGTGCTGTCATAGCTAAATACATGGTGATCATCTCAATACATAATTTAATGTTAAAATGAACTTACCTCAATCTTTAATTTGCAAGACAAAATGAAAAACACACCATTTACATTTATGCGTTGAGGCCATCAGATGTAGATGCGCACTTGTATTCAAACTGCGTACCTCAAACGCTTGCGCGTTGTTTATAGTCGACGGCTATGTTATGCATTCTCGTAACGGGTTTAATTTTTGATCAGCGACACACATGTTAATGCAATGTTAAAAAAAACATTTGTGTTGTTCCAATTAATAACAGAGTGCATATATATATATATATAATCAGAATTTCATGTCTTTTATTTGTCCTATATTGTATTTTATCCAACATAAGGGGATAATATTCCACGAAATATGCTTATTTTTCTTTGCTCCTAAGCAAATTTCCCCAAGTTGGGGAAAATTACTTCATTTATTGAAGTATTTTTTTCCGTCAAGTCAGTTACCAGGCAAAATACACCTAATTTGTGGTAATCTGATGTTTACCTCTTTTGGTTGTATTTTACCTTATATTCATATGTTTTTCACATACCAGTGAGGTAAATTTACCATCATTTTTTAGAGTGTAGGTTTTAGGCCGAATGTGTATGTCGCTCCATACTTATTTGTAACACCCTACATTTCTGTCAAAAGGGTTACCTAGACGGTGCAAGTGGCCCATTGCAAGTTTTTCATATCTCTAACCCTTTAAAAGTTATTTTCAATAAACTAAATTTGACCACAAATTTCAAAAGGCAAATTACACTCCTTAAAGTGAAGTTCCGCCGCAACAGATTAGGGTGTGTTAGTAGCCTTAATAGGGTCTACAAACTCAACAATGTTTCATTAAAATCTGCGATTTACAGTTCGGGAAATTCTTTATAAGTGACCACACATAGTCTACTTTATACTCACTATTAAATAACACTCTCCAACATGATATCAATATAGCTTCTCAATGTTTCAAGCGATCGATCAATACTACCGTTTCATTCCACTTCACAACTCTACAGAAAAAAAATCCAATATCGCGATAATATTAAGATAATCTGGAGATTGGTATAAATTAATTATTATTGTTCATTTTATCGCGTTGCGTAAAACTATTTCTAACTAAACGATAATTTTAAACCTTTGTTACAACTTTATCCACACATACATAGATAAAGAATTTTGTGTTACACAGTATAATGCAAATCAGGACCTTATCTCTTAATTAGTAGAAATAATATGAAAAATATGGGTGGTTCGACCTGGAAATGTCTTCATTTTCACCACTTTTTGCCATTTGCGTATCTGTCATTATGTTATATCTTGATAACTTATAAAAAACTACAGCGGTCAACTTTCGTCTGCGCGCCAGGTCAGTACTAAGTTTCATATACATGTAGAAAAAAATGATAAGTTTAATTCGGGGTATCCTACAGATCATTGTGTATTCGATAAAAAATGTTGTCTATACATAAATGGGGTTAGACATACGCAAAATATTACTAATTATAATCCAGCATAGCAACTACAAAAAAAGAGGGCTATAATGAAGCTTTCATGTTTCTGTTAAATATACAAAGTCTCAACAACAAAATTAACATGTTAGAACACATTCTTCTAGATATTCCTTTTAGTTTTGTATGTTTGACAGAAACATGGTTAAATGTGATCAAATCGCCTCAATTGCTCTAACACAAATTACACATTATTTCCATTATAGTCGTTTAAAATCCTCGGTTTGGCTCTTTTGGATCTTTGCTTGATAAAAAGTTACTATTAATATTTTGGATGTAAGTTGCTTTGCCATAGAACAATTTTGAAAAATATGCGACTCGCTGGTCATGCAATGTCGGTTTCTTATGCTATTGTTAATGTAAAACCGTCCTCCTGCTTCGAGACTTAAATCGCTTTTTGATGCAATTTGGAAATTGCTAGATAATTGCATACTTCTTAAAATGTTGTATTTCTCTGTTGTGACTTTAACATTGATTTTATGAAAGACAACTATGAAACTTTTGCCTAAAAAATCTTTTATTAAGTTATGATTACATTCAATTATATCAGGAATATAGCCCGAGAACATGCACCTCTAAATCATTAATGACCAATGTATTCACCAATTACAGTTCAGAACTCTTTACTTCTGTCGATGATAGCGTATTTATCAGATCACAAATACGTCGACGGTTTTTAGCAAAAAAAATTTCCCTTTCTGTAAATAGTGTTCCCATAAATGTTTGATAGGCGCTTTTCAGCGAAAACAACAAAACAAATTTTATTATTACTTGTTAAACGAGACGTGGCGTGATACTTACCTATCTATATCTTTCGATGATAAAATTAACTCTTTTATGAACACTTTGCAATACCATTCAATATGGCATTTCCATTAAAATCCACGAAAGTGAATGGTGGCACTGCCCCATAAAATATAGAGGTGGATGACTCAGAAATTTCTAAATCTAGTACTGCACTCAACGATTTGTTTATTCTTCAAAAACGATATCCTCAATTAAACACTGTTTACAAAGTACGCAAGATGCAACATAAAACATTGGTAAGTGACACCAAAAAAGAATACTATGATAGTTAATCTGCTCATCAGATAACAAAATCAGACCAAATGTGGGGAATCGTTAGATCTTTACCTCTAGCGAGTCCTCACATACGAACATATTTTAGTGAATGATGGAGTAAAAATAGAAATCCTCATGTTATATTTGAGACCTTTAATACTTATTTCCATACAGCTCCAATTGATATAATTAATTCAGTCCCTGATGTTACTATTGATAGCAAGAAAACTACCAATGATCACACAATGTACCTTTTCCCTTTTACTGAAAATGAATTAGCCTCAGTAATATGTTAAAATCAAAAACCAAGCATACCAGTGGACCAGATGATTATCCGCAAGTATTTTGAAAGAGTTTTCAGTTTTATTATTAAAGCCATTAACTTACCTTGTTAATTTATCCTTCACGTTGGGAATATTTCCAGATCGCTTTAAACTTTTCGCAGTTGTTCCTGTGCATAAAGAGGGAAATAGTCATAGCATCACAAACTACAGACCTATATGTTTGAGCTCCAGTATTGCGAAAGTATTTGAGTATTGTATGTTAGTTCGTCTGGAGCATTTTCTGGAAAAGTACAATATTCTTAATCAGAATCAATATGGCTTTAGAAAAAATAAATCAACCCTCACAGCATTAATATCTTTCTATAACAATATTCTGAACGAAGTTGACAACAAAAATTATCCTATTTCAATATTCTGCGACTTCAGCAAGGCATTTGAGTGTGTTGAGCATACAATACTGCTACAAAAACTATATTAGTATGGCATTAGAGGTAGCGTGACAAATTGGTTTACGTCTTACTTATCCGAACGGTCTACAATTTGTGACAATAAAACACAAAACTAACTCGAATATTAAGACCTATAAATCCAGTTGCTTACCTTTATTTCACGGAGTTCGACAAGGTTCCGTACTAGGTCCATTACTTTTAGTATGTACACCAATGACATATTTCATTTTATCTCTCATATACTTATATATATGTATGCAGATGACACCACCATACGCATTGCGAGAGACACCTTACAAGATGCAGAAGCTGCCAGTAACACTGCGATCAACCTATTATTCCAATGTTTTGTGCAACAAACTGTCCTTAACAAAGATTAAAACAATATGTATGCTATTTCACACTCGACAACAGCTAAAAACCACGCAATGTTGCATACACATTAACGGCAATCCGATACTTCAACTGAATAATACAAAATTTCTTAGTGTGCACTTGCAAGATAATTTATTGTGGGAAAACCATTGCAGTGCAACAACAAAGTTAATCCATACTAAAGCGTATGTTTTCAGAGCTCTGAGGAGAGTTTAATCATTGATACTCTCAAGACTGTTTACTTTGCTGAGATTCAATCTAGATTGGCGTACGGAATACTTCTCTGGGGCTCGTCAGCATTCGTTAATATTGTATTTCTAGCGCAGAAGCAAATTATAAGAATCCTGGGTGGGTTAAAACGAACAGAATCTTGCAGAAACACATTTAGTACTTAGGTATTTAACCTTACCGTCACGTTTTATGTATGAGGCGATCTGCTACACTCACCGACAATCTGCTAAATTTGTTACCAACAGAGATATACATAGTTACAATACGCGAGATCTGAATGATTTTCACTCACCGAGATGCGAATTGCAAGTCACCGAGCGGGGAGTAGAATTGGTAGGCAGAAGTTGTATAATAAGTTGCCAATTGAAATAAAAACCTCCACCTCTTGCTTTCAACATACTCTCAAGAGATTTTTAATTCAAAGAGTTTTTATAGCGTGCAGGAATTTTATTTTGATTGTTTTCCATTTCACTTTTCTTTTCACCCTTTAATTATAGTTTTGTTTCTTTTTTTTTTGTTATTTGGAGGTGGCCCAGATGGTATATTTTGTTAATTTTAATTTAATTTTGTTCTATTAGTTTAATTTTCATTAGTCTAGTTACTTACTTATTTAATATTTCTTTTTTTTTCTTTTTTTTCTTCTTATACTGATTTCATAATCATTTTTGATTTTATAAATCAATAAAAATTACTTACATACTTACTTACTTACATATATGTGACATTAACGTTTAACATAATTATACAGTACAGTGTCGGGAAAGAGTAAAATTATTTATTTTTGCACCTCCGTCCAGAAACACTCATTTTGCAGTACTTCAAAGCGGCAAACTACCGTTTTCCTGCCTAGGCAGGCAATAGTATATTAAAGTACGAGTTTCATAAGGCATGATTTTGTCAACAAAAAGCCTTATGAAACGAGTCCTTTATACTATTTTTTCTATTTTGCATTATAAATTGATAATAAATACTTAATAAAAATCTCATTAAAAATGTTGAGTTTTATTTTTATATGAAGTTGGTCACATTGACATACGATTGACATTTGACGAATTCAAAATTCAAATCAATTCGGCTATTTAAATTGTTTAAACAATATATTTCATAATATAGTCTCTGTAAACTGTAAAAAATGAGTGATACTGAGACAAATTTATGTTGTACGCCACCACAACTGCGTGAAATTGCGGATAACGCCGTCATAAATTTATTACCGAAAAAATCAA
The DNA here is from genome assembly GCA_004143645.1 of Protaetia brevitarsis. Taxonomy (NCBI): domain Eukaryota; kingdom Metazoa; phylum Arthropoda; class Insecta; order Coleoptera; family Scarabaeidae; genus Protaetia; species Protaetia brevitarsis. The sequence goes on from RXPK01000121.1 coordinate 1,513,327, forward strand.
AAGCAGTATATGAAAAATGCTACCATCAATTTGAACTATGGGCTGTACAGAATAATGTCAACACAATATCTGAAAACATTTTATTGGCATATTTTGAATTACAAGGTAAAAATAAGAAATCTTCTACCTTATGGTCTATGTATTCCATGCTTCGTTCTTGCTTTTCCATTTATAAAAATTACAGACATATCAAAATATATTAAATTACAAGCCTATTTAAAACGATTCTCTGAGGATACGAGGCTAAGAAATCTAAAATTTTATGCATTGAAGATATTAATAAATTTATAGAAGAAGGTTCTGACGCATTGTATTTAGCAATAAAGTACGATATTATTTGCAAAATGTAATTTTTTATGTAATGGATTTAATTTTAGGTCGTTTTAATAATGGGTTACACAGGTGCCTGTAGAGAGATGAATTAACAAATATGTCCATACATGATTTAGAATTTAGAGTGATATTATTTTGGTGACAGTACCTAAAACAAAAAATAATATCTAAGAGTTTTGCAATTACGGATGAAAGATGGATTACTTTAATTAAAAATATGTCGCCCTGCGACCAAAAAATATTAATCATTCAAGATTCTTCCTTACATATCGCAATGGTTATTGTATATCGTGCCCGATTGGAATTAATACGATTGGCAAAATGCCTAAATTAATAGCTGATTTTCTAAAATTGCCCAATTCAGAGCTTTATACTGGACATTGCTTCAGACGTTCTAGTGCTACACACTTAGCAGACGCAGGCAGTGATTTGCTGACTATAAAACGTCATGGTGGATGGAAGTCATCTGCGGTAGCTGAGGGTTACATCGAAACATCTATGAAAGTAAAGTGGCTGTAGCGCACAACTTATCAGGGCAAGTACATCTGTCATTCTAGAGTTATATCATCGAATGATTCTCAATCACAAGAGTCTACCATTATAGCCAATAACATAACTCAGCAAAACTTTGTTACGAAGAATTTGCCTGGCATAACAATACATGCTCAAGATACTTGTTCCGTCAGTGTAAATGTATACAGTAATTCCACGTTTCATAACAATAACAATGTAAACTAAATTTGTATAGAATTTTTGATTAAAGTATTTACAATTTACATGCATTAAACGTCAATTTTGCTTTCTGTCATAATGTATTCAATACAGCCAACCTATAGAAATGGAAAAAGGCGTATCACAATGAAGCACTTTTCGATACGCAAAAGCGTGTTACAATTGCGTTTTTATGAACGCAAAATAGAAAAAATGTCATTAAAGGTTGGCCACACTAGATTCCACATGACAGACGTGTAATAAATTGTCATTAAGCTACTGTTCAACTTTGCTGAGATGAACTGGGTGTCTTCATTGCACTTATTATTGATAAATAGATACAAAGGCCGCTGCACAATTGAACGAGAACGATAACTAGAACGGTAACCAGAACGAGAAAAAGGTTAAGTAATACCAAATATTATACTAGTATACATATGGTCAAAGATGTGTAGTTCCGCTGGCGTAATCTAGAGCGGCGCCACTGCAGTTTCTCCGCGGTGGCAGTTAAAAAGCAGCGAGGCAAGGGACGTACGAAAATAGGCAATGGACCAAGTGAACTATGTACTTGATATGGAAACACTTGAGTATTAGTAAGCTGTGGGTAATTCAGAAATCTATTCCTATTGGCAAAATTCAAATTTCCCACCATAATTTTTAGTAGTTTAAAACATTCAAGATCCCAACGATTTACAACAATAATATACATACAATCTTGACAAATACTATGAGATTCAAAATGATTATCAATTGCGCTCCTATAGATAGTAACAGGGTGTAGGTATATGCCGCGTGTTTGTAATGAAGGTTTGAACTAAGTCAGTGTTGGAACACAAGAAAGTAAACGGATCTGTCATAAATAGGAAAACGTAACCTATATTTGAACTCGCATTATATAAACGACTATGGATTGGTGTGTCTGCTTGTAAAAATGAAATGTAATTAATTTAACTTTACTAAATTATGATTTTACAATTCAGTACTAACTGGTGTTAACTAAAATTCATTTATTACTTTAAATTATAACATACAATTAGTATAATTATTAAGTGACAAAACTTCATCTTTCAGTTCTTCTATGGTATGCATGCGGTTTCTATAGATCCTATTTTTTTAGATAGCCAAACATGAAGTAATCTCATTAGATTACTTCATGTTTATTTATAACGGACGGTCACAACAACAAATTGTTGTTGTGACCGTCCGTTGTGCCAACGTCCTTTTTACAATTTTAACCTAAAAATTTTAACGTGTAAATTTCCGATCTCGTGATGACTTACAATTAGTCCAAGCTTTCCATTTAGTTTTTCCATTTGCCCTTTCCCCTTTTTTGACTTTTAACGTAACTTCGTTCTCCTTAATTTCATAACTCTTTTCCTTTTTAAGGATTTATCATCCTAATTTAACGCCAGTGCTTCACACGTGTCAACCCACATAGAAAAAAAGTTTCACATTTAATTTCAAATTTTCATTCACATATAATATTTTTTTTTTTTGCAACGTTTACTTAATTATTTCAACATAAAAATTATCAACCAACTATGACTTTCAAGAAAAGTTCATTTTGTATTATTTTGGAGATGCTACCTTCAACTAATGTCAACTAATTACCCTGAAGAAGATCTTAAATAAAGATCGAAAGCTTGGTATAAAAAAGACTACTCTTTTATTTTGCCCACTGACTGCAATCCCAAGAATTGTTTAGTACTACAATCATTACAGTCACAAATCAACATTACCTATATATATATATATATTTACATCCCGCTAACTATTTTGCTTCCTTTCATAACGCGGTCATAGTGCGTCCCCAGAAAGGAGCGTAGTTAGAAGCATTTTAGTGACGTATATTGAACCGCGGGAAAAAATGGGTAACCCCAATCACTTTTTTATCGCTATAGCTTTAAAATGAAATTATACGATTTTTTATTCTACGCACTGTTTTGCTTCCTTACATTTACCTATCTATTTTGCGTCCACTGCGTATATTTTTAGACAAATTGCTAACTATTTTGCGTCCGATGTATATTTTTTTGTATAAAGTTGTAAGTATAATGCGTCCGCCACGTTGCCACGTGTTGGTCAAAATAAACGTATATAGGAAGCAATATAGTATATTTAAGGATAGGATCAATATAAAATTGTATTTTTGTGTTCTTTCGTGATGGACGCAAAATAGTCGAAATAAAGTATATATCGCCAGTCCAGAACAATGTATGAACTTTGGTGTAATTTGATAGCTAACTGAATTGAAAATCAGGTGAGCACCGTTTTTTAATGCTTAAGAATTATTTTATATGTGTAAGCTGATAGAAACATAATATGAGTGTTAAAAAAATAGTCTTATTTATTACTTCTAATTATTACGGTTTTAAAGCACATTTTATGCTTATCTTGAAAAATATTGGTACGAAGTAAATACCTTGGAAGAACTGCCAAGAAAATATCGTCAATTATAAACTTCTTACAAGCATCATTTCAGAACTCATGTAGAGGGCTTTGAAACCAACAAAAGGGTGATGTGTAAAGGAATACCTAAAGGTTCAACCTGTGAAAATTACACTAGTTTCCTTCACAAAAAGAAGAAAGCTGGGTGACCTAAAGCCACCAACTCTTCATAACGAAAAGATACAATTCAGTCAAGAATCCAAATCCTTAGGACTGGTTCTTGACTCGAGGGTAACTTGGAATCAACATCTTGACCATATGACAAATAAATGTAATGGCAAAAGGCATTAATAACAACCTTTAGAACAATTGGAAACAACATGGGGATTGACATCTCGTAAGTCTTTTGTTAACCCATGGCTCCCTGATTTGGTGGACAAAGACGATTATTAAACTCGCAAAGAGACAAAGATTAGCTTGCTTGTGCATCACTGGAGCTGCATAAATCTGCTACGAAAACGACGCCAAATCTGCTCCTTTTATTTACACTAAAGGGGCGGCAAGAATGGAAACATATAGATACTCCTAGGAATGTCAGATTAACTAAACATAACCGTATCTTTGAAATAGACAGTGATACAATGACGCTCAAAATCTCCTTCGACAAACCTCCAAGATTATCTTGAAAGGTGATGGTTGGACAACAAAACCCAAACTGGTATGCAAAGCTGATCAATATCCTATCCGACAATCGAACCGCTCTAAAGGAGTATTCTATCAGGTAACCTCAAAACTAACTTGGAATTGCTTGGTAAATGTTGAGCTACTAACTAAACTCAATAAAGCTACTTTGGTGTGAGTGCCAGGGCATAAGAGCATACCATGCAACGAACTTGCGAACGCTAACAAGGACTCTTCAATAAAATTCATTGGATCTGACCCAGCTCTCGAGATAACTTAAATAATCCAAAAGAGACACCAGGCTCACTGAAACAGCGTAAGGAGAGACACACAACAATCGGATGATGAGGCAACCATCTAGGCATTTAGCAACAGATGTGCTGGCTAACAACCGAATAGAGCTTGGAACGGTACCGAATCTATGAACATGATACGGCTGCCTAAGATAGTACCCACATAGAATAAGCGTCTTTAAAGATGGACCTGTATGTAGACTATGCAACAAGGAGGAAAAGGTACCCCACCACGTTGTTTGAGAATGCGTTTCATTGGAATGGCAGAGACTACCATTGCGGGAAGCAATCAACTTAAAAGCTGATCTGTCGGGAAAAAGTACCACACAGGCTGCTAAGCCTAATTAAGGGAATTAACACCTCTTTATGTAAAGAAATACACTAACTACGGAATAATACAATAGGTGGTGTTATCGGATAAGGATAGGAAAATGATTTATATTCAGTGCTCAAATCAATCAGTTAATCTATTTGATCTACGTATAGTAATAGTGCTGATTTATCCGAAATTCACGCTTGTTTTTATTTAAATCTTTACATTATTCTTTGTATATCTACTAGTGCTGCGAATCGAAATCCGTTTTATGTGAAACCGGTTTTGGACGTGGCAATTAATCGCTTTAAAATCAGAAAGTGTAACCGGATAACCTGTAAAACTGGTTTCGAAACCAGTACCGGTTTTCAAAACCAAAATCGGTTTTTAAAATGGGAAGAAAGGTATTTATAACGTAATTAACTTCAAAAATGCACACATTTTTTTGACCTCAGGTTGTAAAATCGTTTTTTTACTGAAAATCGAATAACCGGTTTTCGATATCTGGTGATTTCTGCAATACTAATATCTATCGTTCTTAAAATTCATTAATATACAAAAAAAAATCTGTTTTAACCAAAATTGTACATCCATATCATCCGCTATCTATTTACTCACAAGGAACTGCCAGGTCTATAGTATATAGCATACTCAAGCAGTGATAAGTAAATCGCACAACGTTAACTATTGAATAAATTTAAGGAGGCACTCTTAGTGGGGATGCTATGCCATGTCATGTTTCAAAAATTCAACCTTGATAGAAAATATCAGATTATAATACCAGATAAGAAGGATCGAAAAGGCACTCCAGTGACAGCGGACTCGAAATGGTATACAGACGCCTCTGGAACAGGCTACGGCATAGGAGCTGGAATGTATGTAAAGAAGCCTAGAAAGACTCTTACGGTAAGCTTCACTAGAGATACAACAGTGTAGTTAGGCGGAGGTTGTTGCAATTCATCATTACGTCAGAGAAATAGAACCAGCCCACACTTAAGGCGTTAGTTCCGTAAGTGCCGAGTCAAAGTTGATTTGGGACTGTGTAAGCGCCCTAAATGAGGTGGGTACCCAATTAATATTGGCTTAGGTTCCCAACCACTCGAACGTGAGGAAAATGAGAGAGCGGATGATCTTTCCAGGCAGAGCTTGTCAAGGTCATTCGTCAGAATTGGTCCTTCTGTTGGCATTATCAAATCGCAAATTTATTTATTTATTTATTTATGACCAACATTTAGAGGTAGCCACGCTTTCGGCTACATTCCCAAGGCTTGGAGAGATACTAGTGTTCATGTTCATTCCGAAACCTGGAAAGGACACATACTACCATCCGAAATCATTCAGACCAATTAGTCTCACATCTTTTATACTGAAGACTATGGAAAAAAATTATACACCTAAACATTGCAGAAGGAGCACTTGTTAGATATTCTCTACATCTTCTGCAATGGGCATACCAAAGGACTCGAAAGGAATATGGACGCAGGGGTACGCTGATGATGTCATGATAGCTAGAGGTAAGTTCCCGGGCGTGGTGGCGGGCATCATGCGTAATGCACTGCGAATGGTGGTGGAATGGTGCCTTTCACAAGGACTCTCAGTTAATCCACAAAAAACAAAGTTGGTTGCCTTTACCAACATGAGGAAACTCAATTACCTAGGCGGCGTTAGATTGTTTGAGCAGGGGTTACAATTAACCAAGGAAGTTAAATATTTCGGTGTTACCCTCACTAAGCTGGAAAAACCATTTAATCAAAACAACGGCCAGGGCTATGCAACTATTCTGGCACTGCAGGAAAGTTGGCAAAACCTAGGGATTAAAGCCGAGGGTGATCCATTGGCTATATACTGCCGTGATAAGACCAGCGATAACATACGAGGCAGTAGTCTGGTGGAGGAGGACAGAAGTGTCCTCCGCAGTGAAACTGCTAACCGCTGTCCAGAGGCAGGCATTGCTGGGATCACTGGTGCAATTAACAGCACAGGGACCGCCTCTTTGGAGATCATTGTGGGCTTCCCCCCGCTGCAGCTTTATGTGAGAGCGGAGGCAATGAATGCGATCTTTAGACTGAAAGCCAACAACTTTGTGGCATCCCAACTTCAGGGTGGGAGGGCACACTTGCTGGACGCGCCACTGCTGCAAATGCCCACAAACAGCATGGCACCCCAAATTATCTTCACTGGAAAGGTGAAAATCTCCATACCGAACAGAGACCAGGCGCAGCCAGGGCACAGGAGCCGGTATTTCTGGGCCCATTCCTAATCAAAAGATATCCATAAGCCTGGGGAAACATACAACGGTCTTCCAGGCAGAGGTATTCGCCCTTGCAGCCTGTGCAGAAATGATTGCAAAAGGGCTACATGAGAAAGAAAATTAATATAATGACAGAGAGCCAGGACAGTCAGGCTGTCATTAAGGCAGTCTCGAACCCCGTAACTAGGTCAAAACTAGTTAGAGGTTGCAAACAATCCCTCAATGCACTGGCACGAGACTACACGGTGTTTCTGATTGGGGTGCCGGGACATGACTATATAAAGGGCAATGTAAAAGTCGACGAACTAGCCAAGGAGGGCTCTAAGAGACACTTCATGGGTCCAGAGCCCGTATGTGAAATTACTAAGGATTCCGCAAGAAGGGAGATCTGAACCTAGTTGGATAAAGAAAATACAAAGAAATGGAGGTCGACCGAAGGTCAACTTTATACCAAAGCGCTGATAGGGGATGGGGATGTTAGTTTCTCTGATAACCTACTCAGGCGCAATAAGAAAGAAGTTAAAACCATTACTGGGTTGGTAACTGAACATTGTCCCCTGAAAAAGCATCTATACAACACATCATATTTTAAATGGTGTAGAAGATGCGAACTACAGGAGGAAACGAGTTTACAAGTAATCTGCACATGTGAGGAACTGAAGGTACGCAGGCAGAAATATTTCGGGAGAGATCTATTGGAGTCGTCGAAGATTCTCAAGTTCCCACTGGGCAAGATACTGGGCTTTATAGAGAACACCAAGCTGCTCGAGTGGAAATAAGAGAAGTAATAGGGATGGTAAATGAGCACCTAGCTCAGTGCCCCGGACATTAAGTGCATATTAAATTAAACAATTAATATATATAAACAATAACAAATGTCCTCTCATCTAAAACTACAACTAAAAGCTATGAACTAGACGCATAATGAGTCTAGAGAATAGTGACAAAAGTGAGCAGGAGAAAGACAGGCAAAAGTATTTCTAAAGGAACAAAGGTATGAATTTACTAGAGACATACTGAGTAAAGACAGGAAGACTGTCAAAATGGTAGTAGGTCTGCTGACTGGTCATTGCAAACTAAACGGGCATATGTACAACATTGGCCTGGCGGATGATGCTATTTGCATATTTTATCAGGAGGAGGAAAAAACACCAGTAGACCTAATTGAGACGGCAAAGTTAAAGTGCGTCTCCTAGAAAAAAGGTGACCGCATAGATCCGAAAAGGTTGCGGTGAAGCTTGTCGTCAACCACCTTAAACCTAACCCAACTTAACCTATGTGTCGGTTAAGGTCGATGCAAGAAAACACTTTATTATTGTTTAATTGATATAACGACAAATGTAAATAGCAAAGGTAAAAAAGTGTGTGCTTTAATGAAGAAGCATTCTCAGAGTGTAGTACCATCCTAGAAATCAGATACCCAAGCTAAATGCAAGTTTTTGAATATTTGAACTGAAAATCTATTTTAAATGTTGATTACTCTACTTATTGGATAAGCAAGACCATGACATGTTTTATTTTGGTGGAGGCGCCAGGTATACTTCAAGCTTTGCAGTTCTTCCGTACTGTTACTTCTGATATACCATACCATTATCAATTGAGAAAATTGTAAATAAAGTATGGCCAGTTTCACTTTCCCGTTTGGCAAAGTGTTCTGAGATTGTTAGTTGTGTTTTTGATTCTAATTGATCTGTTATGTGGTCTGTACATAGTCGAGACTTTAGTGCAAGAGTTAAATCTGTCATATGATATCCATTTTCTGGAATTTGTTTACTGTAACTTAAAGATAGTCGTTGTAACTAAATTGGATTTTGTAATTTTTAAGTTCTAACAAAAAAAAAAACAATAATGGCAGATATCCATGGCATTCTATTGAACTAAAATAAAGTAATGGGAGAAACCTTACTGAAAAATTATGTAGAGGTATTAAAAAAAGTAATACTGGAAGAGAAACGGTAGTATAAGTTAAATAATTATAAATTTCTGGTAAATATTACATTTTGTAATGAAAACATCTATAAAAAAATCAAAGTAAGAGGTGCCTTACTAAACCGACACTTTTCAAATGCTTCACAATGAATTCATTAGTCAAAGGAAAAGAAACACTTCTAACATTTTTTTTTAAATTGTGTCATATACTGATTTACAATCACTAACCTCATCGGTTCTTCTATATGTGTGCGACGTTGCCAAGTAGAAGGAAGCAAAATAATGCGCGGTATGTAATAAAAATATACGGCATGAGTATATTATTTTGGCTCTATCGGCATTTCTGTGAACTAAATTATACATGAATTTTACATATGACGCACTATTTTGCTTCCACCTATTTTCTATTCAGGTACTAACGGGTTGAATAAAAATATGAGAAAAAACCTGGCAATGGTGGTGGCATGACCAACGGCTTGCACGGTCAATTTCTTTTTCTTAGCGGTTTACTCGATTAATAAGGCCGGGACTATTTTGCGTCCGGTTACGGACGCAAAATAGTCGGGGACGCAAATGTAATGTAAAATGGCAATGCATGGAAGCAAAATAGTGCGTGGGATAATATAATATATATATTATATATATATATATATTATAATATAATATATATATATGTATATATATATATATACAGTAGCTTTTGCATTGGCGACACCGGGTCAAGGGATTTCATAATTGACACCCATGCTTTATACAGATAATATACGTAATGCTATAGTGGCATCCATAAAACTTTTGGAAATATGACATCCACGTATATAAAAAAAAAGATACAACTAGACAACGTAGCATCCAGCAGCGTTGCCATATCCAATATATTTCATTTTAAATGACATCCCATTCCACTGCACAGTACGTAAAAGGTGGTTATCATGAATGTGAAAAAAAGAATCATCTCCGACTTATCACTAAATTTTTGTGTCTCAGATGTAAACACACAAAAAAAAATATATTAGAAAATGAAAGAATAAACATTTTTTAAAATGATTTTATTTATATGCAGTAAGCAGAAGACAATTTTATATTTTTTATAAACTTATACATTTTAACAACATGCAAATAAAAGAAAATCCTCTCTTTCTTCCGGACGTAATAACTGTGAAGCTTATGCTGATACTTACTGATAGCTGAATGCTATATCAAAATATAAAACTTAAAGGGGAATATTATTGTATAAACCAATGATACATAAAAGTAAAAAACAGAAATTATTTAAGACGATACACATTATAAACAAACGTTTTAACTCTAACCCAAGAAATACCTGCGAATGATTGATGCATTTCAATAAATTTGTCACAGTCAGCCTTTCTTGGAGCTCTACATTTTTTAATAAAGGTGTTAAAATGTTTCAGCATAAGGTTTTTTTGATATTCAGACCATCTCTCTCTTGCAAATTCTACAAACAAAAACAGAATTACTAGTAGTTCGCGGTTTTGGCTATTACTATATTTTAAAGATTCTTTCTTCCATTAAAAGTATATACTTATTTACTTATACATACTACAAAATCTTATGGCTGAAACTGAATTGACAGAAACTACTCAAAGAAGAATAAAAAATAAAAAATTAGCTACATTATTTAAAGGATCATTAAACTTTTGAAAAATATTGTAAAGCTACTAAAGTATATAAACATATATACAGTGAGGTCGTAAATGGTCCCCCCCCCCTGATAACTTTTGAATGGTATGAGATAGAGCAATGAAACAAAAACCAAGTGAAATTAGAGATAATTTGTGACTTTTTGCCTATAGAGATACGCACATGGCTTCTGATGTAAAATAGAGGGCGTAGCTATCTTTAAAATTTTAAATAGGAAGTAATTTCATTTAGAAGCTCATTTGGAAGATATTTCTATTACTTTTATGGCAATGCAAACAGTTTTACGATTTTCGAAATTTTTACCAACTTATACAAGATTAATAATTGGAGTACATACGTTACTTTTTCTATAGCCCTCGTATAAATATTGCGGTTTTATGTGACTTAGGAAGCGATTGCTGTCAAATATGACATATTTTACAATATGACGTTTTGCAAAATTTAGCAAAAGTGTCTTATCTGTCAGTGTATGTGTCATGTGTGTGGGTGTCTATGTTACAGGTTACTGTAATTACAGGTTTCTGTACACTATATCCAAAAAGTGAATACGAGGGCTATCGAAAAAGTAACGTATGTACTCCAATTATTAATCTTGGATAAGTTGGTAAAAATTTCGAAAATCGTAAAACTGTTTGCATTGCCATAAAAGTAATAGAAATATCTTCCAAATGAGCTCCTAAAGAAATTACTTCCTATTTAAAAATTTTAAAGATAGCTACGCCCTCTATTTTACATCAGAAGCCATGTGCGTATTCTATAGGCAAAAATTCACAATTATCTCTAATTTCACTTGGTTTTTGTTGGCATTGCTCTATCTCATCAATTCTAAAGTTATCAGGGGGGGGGGGGGGGACATTTACGAACCTCACTGTGTTTAATTATCTATGGTACATTTAATATAGCAACGTTATTTAACTTTACATATTGCAATTTGTTATAATAATAGAGAGTGAGATAATAGAAATATATTAGATTTCTTTATAAAGTTACTGGAGAGCCGAGTATGTACCGTTTTAAAAATAAAATTGGACATTATAAAATGTTTCTTCTCTCTTCTTTACATATATACATACATGTTTAAGAAATCAAATTCTAGAAACAGTACTTCAAATCCCGAAATATCAACACTACCGAAACTGAATGTTTACAGGTTATTTATACAAGTTTACTCACTAGATTTAGGTGTAGATGACAATGGAAGGCACTTTTTGGTAATTTCTTGCTCTTTTTTTTACAAACGTCTCCGTTAGTTGCCGGACAGTATCTGAACCTGAAGATTCAGAATCGGATACCACAAATGTACTGTCTGAATTGTCCGACATAGGGTCGTCATTAGCACCTGCAAAAAAGTTAGTCAGTTTAAATAACTTTTCAAAGAAGCGGCTTAATTAACAGCAATCAACGAATTATTGTTGGGTAGTATCAGTACTTTTCGTTATTGATAGTACTATCGATAGTTGGAACAATGTACCGATAGTACTGTCGATACTATTTCTTGTAACTAAAACTATCGATAGTATTCACTAGTCACTATCAATAGTCACTTACTCACTATTTTTAAAACGACGTCACTTACTACTTATTTTCAAAGACAATTTGTGGCACTTACCTGTTTCAGAATTATTATACTGTTCTTGATCTTCAGTTTGAGCTTCCTCTTGAAGTTTATTGTCTGCTGCAGTGGTTACCATAGTAGAATTTTCATGACTCTTGGCTGCATCTTCCACTAAGTTTTCCATATCAACATCTATTTCTTCAAGGCTACGATTTCTAAACTGCGCAGCATTTCCTAACTCCATTAATTTTAAAATTTTTGATATCTTTGCAACTTGATAGATATTCTGGGGCAATTTAAAAAAAAAAATCATGCTGTCAAAAATAAACTCTTTCATAAAGGTATTTATCATACTTATAAAATTGTTCGTGGGTTTTAGTAGTATGACCCATAAATTTAGCCAATTGAATCAATTTCATTTCTTTAAGATTAAGAATTTGCGTTACCGTTGCAATATGTTTTCTAAGACGACAGGAAGTTAGTAATTCAGGGTTTCTTGCACCACAATTCTTTGCATATTTCCTTATAGTTGAACACCCGTCAATCCATCGATTTGATTGTGGATATGTGAAAAAGTATGTATTATCTAATGAAAACCATGAAGGAGAATTTATTCTTATTTTATATAACATTGCATAATAATTTTGTAAAGTTTTCGGAATTAAAATTGTGACTGCTCTACTGCCCTTCCCAATCGCCACAATTCTCTTGTAGTGTTGGGTCAATAATTTTTCATTTTCTGATAAAGATTCAGCCAACTCTGTTTGCTGTATCGTATCAGGTTCTTTTCCCACCTGTTCTCTATAGGAATTTACATCCAGATACTGTATGTCGCCTACTCTTTGTCGATTATGGAGGATTGTAGAAACTAATGTAGTTTCGACCAATGTCTTATAAGCTGTCATTGTTTTTGTACTTTCCAATATTTCATAAGCAGCCCTAGATTTTTCTTCAACAAAATTTCTTAATTTTATTATATCTTCTGTTACAGGAAGTAACTGAGGCTTCACTGAAGTCTTTTCATTTGAATTTTTTAAGGCGAGGCTGCCAACTTCTGTGGTCCATTGTGTATCTACAAGCTCTCTGAAACGTTTTAAGGAAACCAACATTTTTTCTAAATCTGCAGGGGTATGGGAAATTTTGTTCCTGTAAAGTAGTTTTTTAGCCAAGTCAGCTAATTTTTTAAGAGTTGTACCGAAATGTAAAGCTAGAGAGGCAGCTCCAAAGGTTTTTGTTTCGGAATGATATCGAGACATTTTGTTGCTTCAATAGCGTCATCAAAACTCTCTGGGTTCAATGTAGAAAGCATATCGCTACATTCGCGGAGTTTCCGCATTTCCAATAGGAACCTTCCACATTCGCGTAACTTATTAGATATGTGACATAATTACGTGGTACATTTATTCTTTTTCAAAAGATCTTCACCAAGTATGCTATTAAAATATCGTTCATTGCTGTTTTTGAAATAATATCTGCCTGCATTTTACTAAATATCGCACTTTTTACGGAGAGTTTGTTTAAAATTTTACCGTATCTTCTTTTACAAGCAGCATATACAATCGACTCACTCAATGGACGCGAATTTTTTTTTGTTATTTTTCTCTTTATTAGCAAAACAGTTCTTTACGTGGCGACTTAAGCAAAGTCGTTTAAAGTATCCATTGCAGTGTTTACATATAGCATAGGAATCTTCAGAGGCTACCTCAGCCAAGTTACGTTTTTTGGGAATGATGTTTCCCCTTAAAGCTGATTCCAATTGCCAGAGTTCCGTAATATTGCAATCAAATTTTTTCCTTTGTGGGCTTCCTTTGTTTAAATTTAGGATTTCTTTCACTTCTCTTTCATTAATGTGTTTTCTCTCAAGATGTCTAACAAAGTGTTTTGATACAATATCACTATCACAAAACTTGCAGATGGATATCTTATACTTGCTTTTTGTTAAAAATGGATTATTATAAATGTTATCTCTTTTCTGTGTCAATAGCGATTCTTGGTTGCATATATTCAAATTATTTTTATTACTCTCAGAGGCTGATACTAAATTATTGAATACCGAATCTTGGGTGCATATATTCAAATTATTTTCATTACTCTCAGAGGCTGATACTGAATTATTGAATACCGAATCTTGGGTGCATATATCCAAATAATTTTCATTACTCTCTTGAAAGGCAAATACTACATTACTTAATACCGAGTGTTGGTTGCTTATATTGAAATTATTCTTATTACTCCCTTCAGATGCTATGGAATTGCTGAAGACTGATTCTTGGTTACAACTATTTTCATTACTCTCTTCAAAGGCTGATACTACATTACTGAAAACCGATTGTTGGTTGCTTATATTCAAATTATTCTTATTACTCTCTTCAGATGCTAGGGAATTGCAGAATACTGATTCTTGGTTACAACTATTTTTATTACTCTCTTCAAAGGCTAATACTACATTACTGAAAATCGATTGTTGGTTGCTTATATTCAAATTATTCTTATTACTCCCTTCAGATGCTATGGAATTGCTGAATACTGATTCTTGGTTACAATTATTTTCATTACTCTCTTCAAAGGCTAATACTACATTACTGAAAGCCGACTGTTGATTGAATATATTTAAATTATTCTCATTAATCTCTTTAAAGGCTGATACTGAATTACTGAATACCGATTCTTGGGTACATATATTCAAATTATTTTCATTACTCTCTTCAGAGACTGATATTGAATTACTAAATATCGATTCTGGACTGCTAATAATCATATTATTTTCTTCTGTGCCGTTAGGGCTTGCAACTGAAATGGTTTAATGAACAATTAATTACGTATACCTACGCCAATACAAATTTGAATATCAAACTGTACCGTTATTCTCACTTAGTTTGTGGGTAAATCATTTTTATGTACAGTATCTGTTATCAACGATTGGAAAAGATCTACTTTTAGTTATTATCATAATTTTAAGAGAGAACCGTCATTTTAATCATTTAACAAAACAGAACTTATAACGACAATTGCTACATTTTTATCTTTCCAGTTCAATGATGAATTGGTAATGGCCGGATTCAGAACACGTAGCTCCTCTCAAGCGGTTTGGAAACTGTTCACCAACTGTTGACAATTCGTCGCGAACAACTCGACATCAATAATATATTACGAAATGGTCGCTATTTTGTTTAGCGGTAACAATTACTGATATATATATATATATATCGTATTTATACTCTGAACGCAGCCATTGACTATCATTAAAGAAAAATAAAAATAAGTATTTTTAATTTGGAATCTCTTACCTTGTTTCATAGCTAATGCAATTAGCTTTCTCGTTCTTTCATTCATATTTCACTAGTTGTTCACTAAAGCCACGCAATTACACTATTAACACCTCTAATTTATTAATATAAAACGCGGGAAAGTCTTCTTTGACTATAATCGATTAGGTTAAGTTCAAATTCTTCGGTGCGAAATAATCGTGCGGGGTTGTCAAATTTCGGGTGTCTGTATGTGCGGCATTTATGTTTGGGTCATTTTGTGATAGACTTATGTACAGTTTATACAGCTGTATATCATGTAGCGCCCTCATAAGATGCGTGTGCTCAACTAGTAGAATATAAGTGTTGGTAAAAATTGAAATTTTGACTCCCAGACAAAAATTCGTATTTCCACTAATGGATGTCAGTGGATGCAAATAATGTTATTTCAATTGAAGAACAATCTGACACCCAAGTCGGGTGCCACATCGGTAAAATTGGGTGCCAGTATAAACAACATTTATGCATTTTTGGTGCCACTATGACAAATTACGATATACGATTATATATACGATACGGTAATTTCTTTTACAGGTGTAATTTAATATTACAGCCTATTATTGTTTGCAGCGTACTATGCCTTAAATTAAATTTCTATTTAAACTAGCCAACGATTCCAATATACATTTGGTAACATGGAAATCACAGCTTACTTTAAATAACAATCTAATTTAAAGTATTTTGCACAATATGCAAAACGTTCAATAATATGAATAAAACTATGAATGCGTTAACAGGTATTTTATTAAACTAAACACTCAGAAGATACAAAAGTATAAACTTAACTCAATGATTTTTTTCATTAAACAATTTTAAAGCAGAGAAGGACATTTGAAATTGTCTTTTTAAAGATCCAAAAGTCTAGTCTGTGTAGCTATTATATTGTTACCAGAAATTCGGTTTGTGTTATAATCTAAAGCAAAATTTGGTCCAAATGATAATGCATTAATAACATTATTAGGTATTATTGTATTTAAAATATTGGTTGCCCAAGTATTGTTTTGTAAGCTTTCGGTATTTTGAGTTGTCGGATTGTATTTTAATTATTTTATTTTCTTTTGATCTTTGAATTTTATAGTTGTAAAATCTTCTTCATATATAAAGTTTAGATGTTCCAAAAATGTGTGTTTGTCTGTGTTATTTGTCAAACTGAAAACCACAAATATTTAGAAAATAGAGTAAAAGAATATAAATATAGCAAAAATCTTACAACCTTAAAAATACATAAAATAAATTAAAATCATACATTTGATTTTATATACATATACATACATTTTAACGATATAACAATTTTAAATAAGGAAGAAAATTTAAGAACACGTAATATACTTGAAATGATTCAAATTCGTAAACATAAAAACACAGTTGATCATAAAATTGACATACAATACTTCACAAAACTATATAACTTAATTTTATAACTAAATACAACAATATTTTTTAGAAATCTATTTAATTACAAAATTCAATAATGTTTTCATATTTAACTTACAATAAATAATCAAAACATATTACATTGAAACGCCATCTTTAAATAAATCAAAACCATATATTTAAAATTTATAGTAAACAAAACAATTATGATTTTGTCATTTATTAGACAACAAATTTATTTATAAATAATTTTCATTACCACTTTATGATTTATATTTTTTATATATTTTTACTTGAAAAAGCTTTTGCAATAAAAGCGAAACGTCGTTGAATATTTCCATGTTTTTGTGAAGACCTAAAAACCGAAAAAAACGAAAAGAAATTAATAAATTGTTATATACAATACATATAGTTAAAATAAAAAAAAATTAACATACGTATGACTAGATAGTCATTTACAATAGATACTAAGAATTATTATCTATACATCGTTCAGATTCAAGTAGACAATGTCTAACCCCCAAAACTTCTTTATTTTCAAATGGTTACGGTTAATATTATGGTTTCTGTCTAAAAAAATCAAACTTCTGCATCAAATTTAAAAAAAATTGCTAAAACTGGTAAGATTCATTTCTAATTTATCCAAATTGCAATAGATAGTACATACTGAATCATAATTCCGATATCCTTACTCTGTTAGTTAGAATCTATTTGTATTTATATTTGGGAAATATAATATAATGCATACCTACTTCTGAAAACACATGCTTACGTTTACACCTATCTGATTATAAGTTAGTATGCCCTTCAAAGTACTATGTTAAATTTTAAGAACAATTTATAACTACATATACAAATATCTGAAAACGCGTATTTTTAAAACTAACTCACCTAATTCTTTTATAGCACCTGATAAGTCACACGGAAACACTCAACTAGGGATCAAGAATGAACACGTTTACGCGAAACCTACGATTGTTTGTGACGCACCACTATTACATTACCACGTGATACCATTGAGCCAAAAAGTTCGTCAAACGAATAGAATTACCTACGCGCATAGATAGGTAACCCAATCACATTGCGGTGTATGAATTTCGTATTTTCCATATCTATAGTTTTACCCAAAAATTCAAATAAAAACAAATAAATATAAAAGATGCTCATATTTTTACAGTAAAATTAATAGTTCACTAGTAAAATTACTTTTAAAGTGCAGTAAATACTCGAAAAAATTGGCAATTTTACACTTTTATATAAAATTTTGATAGTAAACACAAAATTGTACATGTTTTTTTCTGTATTTCCCTTTTGAATTTTTGTTACATCTTAAACTTACATGAAAAAGCTATAAATTTTACCGAAATCTCTTTTTCCATGTTATATGTTAAATATCATAGAAAATCATGTAAAACAAAATTTACATATTTATTGTGCTAAATTCACAACGTTATACATGTAATTATAACATGTAATATATTATGATATTGAAACGTACGTCCAGTTTAGTGCAGTTTGTGGTGAGGGGTCTAGAAGTTTTCGCCATGTAATATACCTGATTTACCATGGCAAAATTACTGTAATTTTTTACAGTGTAGAAGATGATTGGTTACTGTCATAATGTTCCGCCGTAAATCGCACTGTCTTGCTTCTCAATTGCTTGAGCTCTTCTAATTGTTTCGAAGTTATTTTCTTGGACCTCTTTAACGGTTTGGAAGTCAATATTTCTTCAATCCGTTTTGAGGAGGAAGAAATGTGACAACTTATGTCAGTTTGCGCTATTGGTATTATTTTCTTAGCTTGTAGTGTTGTTTCTGAGTTTTCGGCCTTTTCCTTAGCATCTGTGTTCATATCCAAAAAATGATCAACACCCATTGTAGTGGATGGTTCGACCTGTGCTCTTCCCAAGTTGCCCACCGTTATGGAAGCTGTCCTTTTTTTTACGTCGCGATTGTTTCTTCTTGGCATGCTTTGGGGCAACAGTTACTACAGATGGTTGATTCGGTATGGAGAATGATGGATATTTTCTGTATTGTGGTAGTGATACTGTATAAACCAACTTAAAATTGTTCAATAATTGTTTTGTGGTTACGCCTTTTTCGTAGCGTTCCAGCATTCTTTTTATTTCCCTTGTCTTTAAATTGCGAGTATTATCAAACGACAAGATCTTTGGATTTAAGGCCCAAGGTGTTGCCACCTCAGCAATTTCGATGAAGTAACCGAATTGCACGGCCATAGCGCAATATTCCTTCATTTGCAGAATTTCCAAATTAGTGTCATCTATGATTATGGGACTGACGCCTCTTCTCGCACTCAAAGATACTCTGTTTTGGCATAACGCATATGCTTCTTGTAATTCATGGGGATTATAAATATATCTGCCTGATTTGTTAAAATAATCATCCGTACTAAATATAAACTCATTCCGATTAACAGCTCTTAGGCTATGTTCCAGTATCGTTGTGGCTAAATATGTCTTTCCGCTCCCAGGCAAACCTCGCATTAGGACCATTATCTTGTATCCTTTTCTGATCGAGTCACATATTAAATTTACAAGATTATTATTAACGGAAGCAGGTATTTGAATACTGCCATTCCGTTCCGCCGTAGATTGCACTGTCTTGCTTCTCAATTGCTTCAGCTTTTCTGATTGTTTCAAAGTTGTTTCCTTGGACCTTTTTAACGGTTTAGAGGTCAATACTTCTTTATAGGAAGGGGAAATGCGACAGCCTCTGCCAGCTCGCGTTGTTTGTATTATTTTCTCAGCTTGTAATATTGGTTCTGAGTTTTCGTCCTTTTCCTTAACATTTGTGTTCATATCCACAAATTGATCAGCATCTGTTGTAGTGAATGATTCACCTGTGCCGTTCCCAAGCTGTTCCGCGTTATGGAAACTACGCGCACGCTTACACTTATGCCGTGACTTCTTCTTCTTAGCGCTCTTTGAGACCACGGGCAATGCAGTTGGGGCAGTTGGTTGAAAAGGTGATGAGAGTGATGGATATTTCCTGTATTGTGGTAGTGGCACTGTATATATCAGCTTGAATTTTTTAAGTAATACCTCCGTGCTTACTCCTATTTCGTAGCGTTCCAGCATTGCCATGGTTTCCTTTGTTTGTAAATCGGGGTCATTTTCAAACGATATGACATTAGGATTTAAAGACCAAGGGGTTTCAATCTCAATAATCTCGATAATGTAACCAAATCGCACGGCAATCACGCAATACGTCTCCATTTCCAAAATTTTCAGGTTAGTATTATCTATGATTATGGGACTGACGCCTCTTTCTGCACTAGTATACACTCTCTGTTGACACCGCGCATGTGCTTCTTGTGATTCGTGAGGATTATAAATATATTGACTTGATTTACAGAAATGATCATCGGTACTGAATATGAACTCATCTTTATTGACGACTCCGAGGCCATGTAGGATTATCTTGGTGGATTAGATATGTCTTTCCGCTACCGGGCAAGCTCGCATCAACCATTATTTGTGTCCTTTTCTGATACGGTCACATATTAAATTACAAGATTATTAACGGAAGAAGGGAGTTGAATGCTCTCATTGTGCTCTATCTCTTCCGACTGCTTCAAAGTTGTTTCATTATACCATACTAACTGTTGCGAAGTCATGGTTATTTGTTTCTCCTTCTTCTTCTTTTTCTTCTTTTTCTTCTTCTTCTTATTTTGTTCTAAGGAGGGGGAAATACACTTACTAGTACCACTTTGCGTTGTTTGTATTGTCTCTTTACCTTCTAATGCTAGCTGGGAATTTTCGTCCCCATCCTTGAAAATTATGTTCATATCTGAAAATTGACCACCATTGCTGCAGTGGAAAGTTCAATCTGTGCTCATCCAAATAGTTCCCTCTTGCAGAAGCTACGCACATGTTTCTGTCGCGGTTGCTTTTTAGCATGCTTTAAAGAAACATGTAGTCCCTTGTATTGTGGTACTGGCACCGTATATACTAACTTAAAACGTGTCAGTAATTGCTGTACGGTTACTCCTCGCTCATAGCGTTCCAGCATTGCTTTGATTTCCTTTCTTCTTAAACCACGGCTACTTTTAAGAGATAAAATCTTTGGATCTAAAGCCCAACGCGTGTCTGTTTCAATAATTTCGATGACGTAACCGAATTGCACGGCCAAAAGTACATATCCTTCATTTCCATTATTTCAGAATTAGTGTCATCTATGATTATGGGACTGACCCCTCTTCTCGCATTAGAAGATACTCTCTTTTCGCACCAAAAATGAGCTTCTTGTAATCCATGGGGCTTGTAAGTATATCTTCTTGATTTATTCAAATAATCGTCCTTACTAAATATAAACTCTTTCCGATTGGTGCCTTGGAGACTATGTTTCAGTATCCTTTTGGCTAAGTATGTCTTTCCGCTGCCGGGCAAGCCTCGCATCAGAACCATTATTTTATATCCTCCCCTAATCGAATCACATATTGAATTTACAAGATTATTATTAGCGGCAGAATATAGTTGGGTATCATCATTTCGTTCCATCGAAAATTCCACTATATCGATTGTCAATTCCTTTGTTTCTTCTGATTGTTTCAAAGTTGTATATCTTTCTAACGGTTTGGAAGTCTTCTTTATTTTTTTATTCCTTAGTTGCGTACTATCATTTTGTTGCGCTAAAGATGTCTTTGTTTTACTTCTCGTCATCACTTCTGACTGTTTCAAAGTTTACTTGGACCTTTCGAACTGTTGTTTTAAACCCGGCTTTTCTATATTTTCCTCTATAGATGATGAGGAAATGTGAAAACATATAACAGTTTACATTGTTTGCGTTACCTGCTCAGCTTTTGGTGTTAGCTGTGAATTCTTGCCCTTGCTTTGGCGTTTGTGTTCCACAAGTTCATCAGCAACTGCTATGGTGGGAAGGTCATCTCTTCTTTTGCAAAGCTGTTGCTCGTTTAAATCTATGCTCCTGTTACATATCCAACTGACAGGATTTCTTTTATTGCCAGATACATTATCTTTATTATTTACTCTTCTTAAATCAAATAACACCGACAAGGCTGAGATACTGTAATTAATGATTAGTAAATGTTAAAATAAGATTGCATTAAGTGAGTATCGATACTCACTATTAAATAAAGCACTTAGCAACAATCAATTTTCTAACTTCCATATATTGCGACAATGATCAACGTATGGTTGCTCTAATATTACTGCTGTTGCTATTTCCCCGTTCCCAAGCTTTACACAGTACAATGTTGTGGTACCATTCAAGTTATTCTAGGGATAAATGATTAATTATTATCACCTATGTTATCGCATTGCATAAATAAATTGTAGCCAAACAATAATTCCATGCCTTAAGTGTAACTTTATCTACCCACCGATAATGAATTGATGTGAAACACGATATATTGTAGATAACGCGCTTATCTTTTATTTCAAAAAATGGGTGATCCACCGGTTGGACAAAGGAGTATCAACTTTCGCAATTTTGTTTATCGTTTTTATGTATGTAATAAGAAATATTAAAAGTAACACATTTTTATTTGATAACTAGAGTTGGGCAATCGTTCGGCGGAGCAGATACACGTATTGCGACGCGGCCTTCAAATAATGTAATATAAATAAAGCAGATCAATCCTATTATTGTAATATAATAATTTCTGTACTTCATAGTAAGCATTGTATACCGGTTTACGGTTAACAGTTAACAGATTAACCGGTAAATTAGTAACAAAAAAGCTTTCGGTAAATTTACCGGTAAATTACAAAAATTTACCGGTAATTCGTTAAATGAAAAATCCATACCAGAAATTTTTATGTACGAAATATTGTATAAATATAAGCCTTAAAGACTGTGTTTAAAATTTTGACGAATTTTATTAATTTTTTGTTATTATTTTCCCTTGTCTAACGAGTTAGAGAATGTTGTTAAAATCTAATAAAGATAATATTTTAAACAACAGAAAGCGTTCTTTAAAATATTATTTAATTTGTCAATTGCCTCAATAATAAATTACTGACAGTTAATATGAGAGATATTCAAGATATGTTGGCTGAAATTGAGTTAATTGATAATAATTAATTGACTGGCAATCTGTGATCACAGTTCTCTTTGTCTCCTATTAACACTACTCCTCCGGATTTTTAGATTCTAGTATTAATTTATTTTCACGAAAAATCTCCATATGTCCATATGTTCTGTGGTGATTGACACGTATTTAGTTTTATTTAACGTAACTTGAAGTGCAGTTTTCTTTTCCTCATACATTGCAGGTAAACACTTTCTGCTTATGGTTCTTCGGCTAGGTGGAGTATACTTAGGTTCTAATTCTTTTATAAGGTTTCTAAAACCTGTGTCTTCTACGACTGATATAGGTTGAAAGTCTCGACATATCATTTCGGTTACCAGTTTATCTAGGTGATCTCTCTTTGAAATATTAAGCTCTGCTGATTTAAACCTTAGAGAGCTTTGTACATACGTTTTTCGTGCAGGTTCAATATTTTTTTTCCGAATCTGTATTTGTGGAGCTTGTAGGTATTAAGATAAGGCCGGATTTTGCTTCTTCCACTTCTTCATGCACAACTGTCGCAGTAGTATTAATTGTTGGATGACACCTTTTTAAATGATCGGATAAATTTGAAGTATTTCCACTATATCTAAATTCTCTTTTGCATATAGTACATTGAACACTTAAGGTTTGTTCGTTGGTGTTACACCAATTACACTGGTGCATATTGTCTCTTTCTCAGATGCATAAAGAGTAAATCTTTTATCCTGTTTTAAGTAGGAGTCAGTGTGGAAAGTATAGCACCAGCGAACAAACCTTTAGTTTGTCTTTACTTTTTACGAAATAAGTCCAGACTGTTGATCTTTTTACTCTTTTCATTTTTATATTTACTAAAAGTACTAAACACCGTCAATAGCAATGCAAACACCCTCACTCAACGAACTAATATTTTAAAATTAATTCGAAATGTTAGATACTCTTTTTGCTTGTTCATTTGTATTTTTTTAATAATATAATGTTAGGAAAAAATAAAAACTATTTCTTAAAATATAAATAAACAATTAATAAATAATTCTCTTGTTAGGAATACAATTGTAAAGCTCCACATCTGTTTTTATTTTTTTTCCTACCATAAGCTAATAAATACTTGAACAGACCGTTTGATCTTTATTTTAACAAGAAAAAGGTATAAGTAATTTAAACATTATTAAATTTGAAAATGTTAGTCATCCAATTATTCATTATCCAAGGAAGGTTTAGCTATGAGTGATAATATTCAGTAAATATTATTTCCGGCTTAATATTTTGACTGCGAAATCTTAACTTTGATAGATGTATGTATATGTCAATATTTCAAATTTTACACGGGTTTTAGTTTTAAATAATTTAAATTAAACATATGTTTATATAGAATTTACAACGCAGAAATTTGCCCAAATTCAATGGAAACACGACAAGCATCGTTTTAATTTATTTTTCTTTTATGAGTAGCCTAAAGGTTTGTGTTATTTTATATTGTCTTGTTAATTAAAAAAGAATTGTGTTATCAATCATCAACTACTCATTGAGTAGAACTAATTCCTTCTTTTGTAATATCTATAATAGTTGGTATTGATGAAACAATGAACCAAAATATTAGTGTTAAGACAATTTCAATTAGTATATTAATATAACCATTGTTTAAATATATCTAGTTAGTCAACGTAATGCATTTTCGGAAAAAATAAAGTATTGCGCAGGGAAGTGGTGCACTCTATCGGTGAATGTAAATTGATTTGAACACTTGATAAATATAACAGGTATCTCGGTCAGAGTGAGAGACAGATTTCTGTCTTTTATCCATCTGCGGAAACAACGAAATTCGTATCGGTGATTTACTGACATTGGCGAATTGTGTGGCCTGGGGAAAAGGGAAGGTGGATGCATGTGACGCTGTGATGACGCACCTCGCGATAATTCTCGTGTTTATTTACATTAGAAGATTAGAATTCTGAGGTATTCTGTTATAAATATAAAGAAATTGAAAGTATATTGCAAGGCACGTTCTTGTTGACAAAACATTAATTGGACAATTTTCTAAATTGAGGTTTTTTTTTCTTTTAAGAATAAAGTATTTAAACTTAAAACAAAAATCACTGAAAAGAGAAAAGTTAAATCTAAAAGGACGAAAATTTGTCGAGAAAAAAAAACATAAATCTACTTCTCAATTTTTATTTTCTTAGTTTTTAAATTAATAAGTTGTTTTGTTAACTTAATTTACTTATATTTATGATTATATAATAATCAGAAAATGTTTGTTTTATTAAAAAGAATAAGTATTTAGTTTGATAATATATAACTGTAGTTCGATGGCCTTTTTTATATTTAAAATTTTAATAAAACGCGGATTTTTTCGTTCGAACGTATATACGAAAACCTTCTTCTCCTCCTCTCTCCTATTGCTATCTTCGCTTCTCCCGTGTATAGCGGTACTGTCGCTAACTTCAACTGGTGTAAAGGCGGGAAATTTGAAATTTAAAATGTAGCCTACTATAAATCGTTATTTTTTTTTGATGGATGTACCATTTTACTTTACTTTTTGACTTTTTTCTTAGTTCTAATTTAATGTATAGGTACTCATGTGTATATAGTTTCTTATATCACAAAACATTTTTTATTGATTTACTTATGTTTACTATTACATAATAATAGAAATTCGTTTTTTATATAATGAATATATGTAAGTTTGGGGGTACAAATCGCCAATTTATTTTTACATATATGCACCACTTTACTTATTAAAAACACCATACATGATGACGCATTCGCGCTCTTTCTCTTGAGCGGCTGAAAAGTTACGAGGTAACCTTTGAGGGCAACATCTGTATATACAAGGTTACATCGTAACTTTTCAGCCAGTCAAGAGAAAGAGCGCGAACGCGTCATCATGTATGCTGTTTTTAATAGCTTTGTTTATTTGTGTGCTTGGAGCAGTATCTACTGACGTCATCAGAGTAACTTGGGAGCATCTCAGAGTTGGATTTAAAGATGGTACAAACAAACGCGCTCGATTGCAATATAACCTTAATTTTATTATTTACTATTGTCAAATTGTCACAGCTATTATGAATAGGAAAAGTAAAAGTAATTTTTCAAACTAATGAATGTAGACTACAATAAAAATGCATCATATACTAGTATTTATGTACCTATCAAGTGAAGTTTTTAAAATATAATAATCGTTCTTTACATCAATCACATTGGTATCATTATATTATCCATATCGTGCATATTTGATGCAGGTATAAATCGGATTACATTTACAAACGACAGTTTACAACACGATGTTAGTGCGATTAGGTTATGTTGCACAAATTGCTCGTAATTGCTCGGACGTCGGATCGCGAGCAGAAAGAGGAACCTCTTTGTGATCTGGATTTGCTTGCTCTAAACAAACAAACACGCACAAATCATGCTCTAAATGGCGATTTGTACTCCCAAACTACATATTTATTTTTATAATGAAAAACGAATTTCTACTATTATGCAATAGTAAACATAAGTAAATCAAATAAAAAATATTATATAAATATAACACAAAACTTAGAACTACACACATATATAGAGCATACCATTAAATTAGAAACTAAAAAAAAGTAAAATAAAATGGTAAAAAATAACGATTATATATTATACTAAATATTTATTCTTCCTAATAAAACAAACATTTCAATGTAAACACGAGAATTATCGCGTGGCGAGTCATCACAGCGTCATCGCCTATCCACCCTCTCTTTTCCCCGGACCTTGCAATGCTATTGCAATTAAATATATTTTGCCGACACGTAAGAGGGCCATCTTGTATGTAGTAGTCTAACTATAAAGCTTATATTTAAATCGAGATGGGCACCAACGCCGTGCTGCCATCTACTGCTTTTGTCCAAATTGTTCAAAAATCCGTTAACTATTTTGTCCATAAGGTTGACTAACTAGTATGTATATAAACAATGGTATAACTATCGATAGTGCCCACCACTAAACTGAATTAATTCAATGTTACTTTCTTTTAAAATTATCATTTCATTCTATTACTTAACTCGTTGATCGAACATAGGAGCCGATTAGTTTCTTGCTTCACACTCGCAGAAATCCAATTCTTAAGTTCACTAAGTTTTAAAGTGACCATACTATTCTCTGCTTTATCAGGATTAGCCCTGGCGTTCGAGGGCATTTTTGACAACAATTAACTTTGAAAAATTAAACACTACGATCGCTTGACAACCAAACACGTGTGATATGTACGACAGTCAAACTCAAACACACATTATCAACGTATTTACATTGTCTATGAGTGCATAGTATTTCACAAGAAATGAAAGTATGTATTGAAAAGATACCAGCATAACTTTCTAATAATGTTTATTGTAAAACACGGTCACTCTGCTAAATAAAAACAAAATAATTATGACTAAACAGTGTGCAAAAGTTTAAATACATTCATCAAATTGCAATTCTCCCTTTTGCCAACATTTTAATTGAGAATTACGACATAGCCATTTTCTGATTGGGATGTATCACTGTAAGTAAACTAAAGATAAAAATAAAAACAACAATAACATAAATCCGGGTATATTATAGTAATATATAATTGTTATTATTGCTATTATTATAGTTGATATTATTGTTGCTTTTGTTGTTACTGTTACTATTTCATTTATATCATGCAATAACCGAAATGTCATACTTCGGTTACATATAGCAAGGAATATTCTAGTGCTAATAGCATCCGAAATTCTATCAAATTTTTTTCTACATTTCTCGCAGAGATTCTTAGTACGTCGCTGGAATACGTTGTAGAACAATTGTATTCGCTCTTTTATCTGATCCTTTTGATATGATTTTACCTTTGTCAAAATAATGCTTGCTATAAACATCAATTTCGTCAAAGTTATAATGAGCGCTTTACTTAATAAATCCCTTAATTTATGATGTCCATCAGAATCCCACATAGATTTATGTTGGCCCTTTGATTCAACTTTCTCCTGTTTTCTGAGTTCATCAACTTCTGTATCGAAGAAAAAATAATTTAAATAATTAATTAAAGGCTGTACTCCGATAAGCCATGGAAAAATGCCTACAGTAACACATACTCTAAACACCAAAAATTAGCTCAATCGATGCCACCCCATTCGAGATGTTAGCATAAGGGTGGAAAAATTCAATATTTTTTCCTCAGAAATTATTTAAGCTACTATGTTCAAGAAAATTATGTAAGTAAACACTAATTATGGGCATTCTACAAAAAAATCGAGGACTAATTCCGTTCACTCAGTTCAAAGTTATCATGGTTTCCATTTGAGGTTCCATGAGGTTCCATTGAGTTTGGGGTAAGGGGCTAACTTGGCTTCTTTTTATATTAGGCTGTATAAATAAAAAATAAATCTCTCTGAATGATTTGGTAGGAGCAATTTGTTATTGATTATTTTAGGGTTAAAATAATTATTCATTGATCAATTTCGGGATTGTTGACATAAATGTTTCAGTCCTAGTAGTTATAAAAAGCACATTGTAACAATAAAATAATATTTAATTCCGTACATGTAGTTCAAAGTTATTATTATTTTCACTTTTTAAGGAGTGATTCTTTTGAATTGGGTTTAAGATACCAATTTGACTTTTTATTATATAGGAGTGTATAATTATATATGGGTTTATTATATATTTCATCAAACTCTTTCAGTGGAGTAATACAAATAAAAAATAAAATTTCTTTGCGTAATCTAAGCAGCAGCATTCAGTTATTAATAATAATAATAATAATAACATGTCTTTATTAAATTTCAGAAATACAATACCAAAAAATAAAAAATAAACCAAAATACAATACTAAGAAAATGAAGATAAACAAAAAATAAAAACTAATGGGGCGAAGTTCAGTCACCTGGTGACTCCTCTCCCACTTAACACCTACATACGTACTACGACCAAAAGAAAAAACAAGGAATATCAAACAAGATATCACACAAAGATATGTGTTTGCATACAAAAAAGAAAAATACAATTGTGGTTAATCCGTTTAAGTACAAATAGCGCATAAGTGTTAAATAGGTCAAACAAGTAAGTAATTATTGATTTTCATACAAGAAAAGATATAACCTTCTTCCGAAACTGGACCGATCAAGCGTCTTGAACTGTTCAGTACAGCTCGTTGTAATAATGTGCAACATTATAAGAAAATGATCGTTTAAAAAGCTACATGCGATGAAAAGGTGGTGTAAGTAGGCCTTTATGTCGTAGGTTTAGGGTGTGCACGTCCGTTTTGAATGTTAATCTTTCAAATAAATAATGCGGCAATTGAGTTATAATGATATTGTGGTAAAAACGTAAGCAATGCAATTTCTGCCTATTAATCATATTAAGCCACTGCAACTCTTTCAACTTATGACTTATATGGTCATACTTCCTAATAACAAATATCAGCCGTAGACAGGAATTTTGAAGTTTTTGCAAACGATACTTGTCAGCTGAGTCTAACGCTAAACCATATACTACGTCACAGTAATTAACATGGCTGAGAATCAATGAATTCGCTAGAAGCACGTTTATACCCCGATGGAGCACATGTCTTAACTGATAAATATTCTTTAGTGTGGCATAGGCTTTCTGGACGCAGTGTGTAACCTGTTTTTTAAAACGCAAGTCATTGTCTATCCAAAGCCTCAGGTTTTTTACTTCACCTACAACGGCTAGCCTGATACCATTTATTTCAATAGCTATGTCTTTCAATAAAAGTGGTCGGTGTTCAGTTTTGCAAAATAATATTACATATGACTTTGAGGGATTAATATGCAAACAATGTTTGCGAGAGCACTCAGCTATGCTCATTAGGTCTTGATTAATTAGTTCACATGCCTCAGTAACCCCCAACGTACCAAATGACTTATACAACTGTGTATCATCTGCATAAAAATGAAACTTGCAATTTAAAATTTATGAGTCTAGTTCTGAAGTGTACATGGTATACAACAACGGCTCCAAAATAGAACCCTGAGCATCCACTGAAATAAAACTAGAAATTTTGTCCCACAAACGCACTGCCTGGGAGCTGTTGTTAATATAGTTACGCATTAATTCAATCGCATCATCACTAAAGCCCACGAAATGACATATCGATAACAACATCCCGTAATTAATGGTGTCAAACGCTTTAGAGAAATCAAGCAACACTAAAGCAGTAACCTGTCCAGCATCAAGATCACGATAAATGTCATCCGTTACATTAGCCAGTGCCGTCTCACAACTATGCCCCGACCGAAAGACCGATTGCATGGGAGGGTAAATATCATTTAGTTGCAAATGTTGTCTTATTTGCACATCCAGAATTTTTTCTAATATTTTCGACAGCACTGGAAGAATACTAATTGGTCTAAGATCTCCAAGCGTTTGAGGATTTGATACTTTGGGAAGAGGCAGGACATGAGCTTTTTTCCACGAGGCAGGATATACAGAATTTATAATACAGAAGTTCATAATATGTATCAATACGGAAACGCAATGCCCAAACCCACAATTTCAATATTCAGTTGATCATGACCAGCAGAGCGCGTTTTAATGGTATTAAATAATTTAAATATTGATTATTTTAAGGGTTAAAATAATTATTCATCGATCGGATTCAGGATTATTTTGTTTTTTCAAGTTGGATTTAAGAATTCAACTTGATTTTATACATAAATATAGATATATAATATATAATACACATATGTATATATTTTTATATGATATACATATTAATATAAGTCAATTAAATCTCTGTTAGATATTTATTGTTCTAGTAACAACATAATTCTATCCACCTTTGTTATTGCAACAAGCTATGTATTTATAGTTGTTATAATTTTCATGTTGAACAGAACCGCTATTCGTATTTTGCTTTGTTCTTACTGCTAAATAGATATTGTAACGTTTTTCTATTTTTAAAACGTTGTCGGGGTTTAGAAAAATACACAGGCGATATATTTAAATTACTTGATTTATTAACGCACTTACTACTTAAAGTCTAATAAATAAGATGAAAATAAACACTAAAATTAAATCACTCACTACTTACTATTATCAAAATCACTTAATTACTAATGTCTTAATTTATGTAAACGATTTATTTGAACCGATATTTATATCACACCTACTAATTCGCTCGCTAGCGCTATGCTATGCTAGCGCCATCTAGGGGCGCCTATCGAAACCGCCAATTTAAAAATTGGCGCTTGTTACAATATACACTGCTCTGTTTTTTCAGAACAAAATACCCGGTATTTCAAAATTTTAATTTTGTTTAGATTAGTACAATTACATATTATTGTTAAATTCAGGTTTTCAATTTACTTATTTATAGATTGTTGGTCCGTGCACATTTTTTTCTTTTTCTTCTTTTCTTTCAATTAAAATAAAATACACTAATATAGTAGTTTTTTTCACTAGCGTCTAGCCCCAGAACCGTTACAATTCTTCCCGCCAATCAGAGCATTTCGTAATTGATCATATGTTGTTACAGCGCGCGAAGTACAAAATTCACTGCAAAGAAATATGTAGAATGCATACAAATGCACTCCAAATGAGATTGGCAAAAAATATAAAATTTTGTATTTGAATTGTTAAATATTATATATGTGCTAAGAATGACATAAGATAATCCACCACTTGTAATAAGTGTGAATAAGTCCGTTGATTTGAAAAATAAAGATAATAGTTGTGTTGTTTAGATGTCGGTCAGTAATAGTGGTAATAGTAAAAGTGGTTGATGAAAATAAATATTTATTAAAGTTAAAGCCAAGTGAAAGCTGGATGGAAGATATGGAAGAAATTGGGAAACTTAAAGATGCAAATACATTTGATTTATGGAAATTTGAAGCTTACATTATTTTAAAGTCACAATTTATATATGTTGGGTGGATGGAACTGATAAATTACTTGTTACTGTCTGATCAATGAAGATACTAAAACTACATGGTTGAAGAAAGACGCAAAAGCACAAAGAATAATACTAGCAACTCTTTTGAAGAATCCGAATCTACACATCATCAACAGGAAAACAGCGCAAGATATGTACGAAAAATTGATAAAACATACATGGTGAAAGTCAACAAACACAAAAATTTGACGCAATACAAAATTTTTTCAAATATGTGTATAACAAACAAGATGATATATCAATACATATTAGCAAGATACAGAATGTAGTTATCATAAAGCATCAGATGGAGCAGTTGATGATGTTATGGTGATATCGAAGATCCTATCGACATTGCTGAGTGGATACACACATTTTCACACTGTCCGGGATTCTACAAGCTTAGTGGAAAAGACAGTAGAGAATTTGGTGGTTAGGAAGTAGCTTGCTTTAATCTAACAGTGGAAGCTCGACAGAAAAAGTATCCTTCAAAACGAAAGAAATTAAGTAGAAAAACAAGTTGAAACTGATAAATTTATATTAAATGATGTGCTTTATGTTCCTGAATTGTATAAAAACTTATTATCAGTCAGCTCAATAACAGACGAAGATGGTATTGTGGTTTTTAAAACAGAAAGCGTTGAAATATTTAAAGATGGTGAGATATTACTAAGAGGATCGAAAAATGCAAATGGTATATATACAGTGGATTTAAAAGGAGGAAAATGGTCTGATATCTTTAGAAACTCAGAAATGCATATTTAGAAGTGGTGATAGCACAATCATTCTAGCTATATATGTGGATATTGTGGATGATGGAATTCTAGTTGAAAACGATAAAAAACAAATAGATATGTTACTTACAAGGCTGTAAAATAAGTTTCAAATGAAAATATATAAAAATTTAAACACTTTCATTGGAATTGAAATTAATAGATCAAATGATGGTTTAATATTGAAGCAAGAAAAATACATTATAAATGTTTTGGAAACATGTAAAATGAAATATTCAAAATAGGTAGAAACACCTATTGCCAACACAACTAACAAAATAGATAATAAACAGATATCTTTGAAGTTTCCATACAGGGAATTAGTGGAAAGTGTATCCTGTAAGACAAAACCAAATTTAGTATTTGCGATAAACTTTGAAAGCCGTTTTGTGGAAGATCCAAGAGTGCTGACCATCATTAATTTGAAAAGAACATTATGATAGTAAGACTATGAAAGTAAGACTTGTGGAGTAAAGTACTTAGCGGAAATAAATACTGAACTGTTGCAAGCCTATTGCGATTCTAATTATGCTGGTTGTGAAGATTCCAAACACAGTACAACCGGATATGTTTTCATGTATTGCGGTGGTCCAATAGCGTGGTGTTCCAGATGTCAGCCGATAGTTTTGTTATCAACCACGGAAGCTGAATTTGTTGCAACAGCGGATTGTTAGTTAGAACTAATGTACTTAAAATGCTTAGTGACTAAAATTTTAAATATGGATGTGAAATTAAAATTAAATGCAATCAAACTAATCAAAAATGGAGTGTTCAATAAGTGCAGTAAACACATAGACGTTCGATGTAAGTTTCTGTCGGAAACGGGAATTTAAAGGATTGAGAAGTAGAATTATGTAATAATATTTAGATAATTAATATTGAATGTTAAGATTTGTATGATTATCATGTTACAAATCGTGGATTAAAGAAGCTAATTCACCACTTGTAATAAGTGTAAATAACCTACTGTCGATTTGGTTGTTAAAAAAAAATGGTAGTTGTATGTTATTGTTTACATGTCGAGCAGTAATAGCAAAAGTCGTTGATGAAAATAAATATATATTGAAGTTAAAACAGCAGTTTATTAAAAATATAAAAACAATCAAAAAGCCTTTTCTTTATCCTTTCTCTCATTTGTTATTTATTGGTTAGTTGATCAGTTCAAGTTAAGTTAAAATCTAAAAATCTGTATTATTTTTTTGCTCCTTTGAGAATAGCATGGAGATATAATTTTTGCTATTCCCGTTTGGAGTGTATTTTGTATACGTATATTTCTTTGCAGTGAATTTTGTACTTCGCGCGCTGTAATAACATGATCAATGAAATGCTCTGATTGGCGGGAGGAATTGTAACGGTTCTGGGGCTAGACGCTAGTGTTTTTTTCCACCCAGCGTCCTCTCCCTACCTGCTAGGTGGCACGCGACACTTCTAGACGCACCAAATCGCCT
Organism: Protaetia brevitarsis; assembly: GCA_004143645.1. Classification (NCBI taxonomy): domain Eukaryota; kingdom Metazoa; phylum Arthropoda; class Insecta; order Coleoptera; family Scarabaeidae; genus Protaetia; species Protaetia brevitarsis. The sequence continues at coordinate 1,547,266 of RXPK01000121.1, forward strand.
GTCAAAATAGTAATCCAGGCGCTTGCTAACGAATAGGCAATTTTCTTACCTAACGGGCGCGCCCTCAAACCCCTTCTCGGATTATTAAAATTTGAAAATTAGTAATTATCAAATGTCGTTGTAAAAACACTAAACTTACAAATAAAAGAATGTTTCAACACAAAGCAAGCTTAACTTTCTATTCTTTTACCAAAATCTATGTTTCACCACTTTTGAGACTCTTAAATCACAGGTACGTATGTTGGAATCGTTAATACCATATAAAACAATTTATATAATACAAGAAAGTACGTATTCAACTTTATTTAAATAAATGAGGTTAAAGCAACGTCAAAATAAAAATAATAAATTTAAAATTCAGCGCCATCTACCCGTAAATAGCAGAAACTAAATTTATTTGAAAACTATAATCTGGGTTATCGATATTTGTTAAGCATAACTATTTTATCACAGACCATCTCAGTGATTTTGGAAAACAACCCTTAAATATTAAAAATTCCTAAAATGATTTCCTAATTTCATATAAATCTAACCCCAAATTAACATATTGTGATTATTATAAAAATCTTCTTTTTTACGTGGGATATACTTGATGGAATACTAACTTGGCTGCGGCCAACACTCTAAGCGAACGATAGTTAGCGAACCTGGTTACAGGTTGGACTTTCGGTTCGACGGGCGCTCGTATCGGCCAATAGCGTGGAATGGTATTTTGGCCGGGATTCTTCGTAAGAAATTTTATAGCAAATTCTCAACGATTAATAGGTCAGAGTAAGGATTTAAATTATTCAGGAGTAATATCGATACTTTTTTAGGTAAACACTTCGTAGAACTTTACTATTTTTGATAGTGTGGCATAAAAATCGTTATAGGAGTTCAATATCAACCCTCGTCCTTCGTGGCCACAGGCAGAATGAGGATTCAAACTAAATCACCAGTAATTACAGACATTAAGATACCGTTATTGCTATAGTTTGAGAGGAATACACTAAAAGTTACCAAATAAACATCCCGAAGAATGAAAAATCTCCCCGAGCAAAATTAAATAAGAACATCAAAATATACCAGGTAAGCTTGAATTAACATAGAAAATAAAGTTCACATTATAATTAAGGCTATACTTAGCACTTATTCCTAAGATGGTTTATTTTTGTAGTCATTCTTAACAAATTCAAAATTTGCCTGTAAAGTAGGCAACCGAGCATGCACTTCAACTTTCAATTACTTCTTCATTTAGCTTTGAAACCTGTTTTAAATGACTCTAAATTATTTTCTATACACCTGATTCCATAGCAATACATTTGTCATATTTCTTTAATCAATACCCTGAGACGTGCATAATTTGTTTTAATATGACAATTATTTGATTGTGAGAGTTTGGAGACTGTTGACTGACTTTATGTAGAATAAACAGAAGTGCTGTAGAAAGCAAGTGTAAAATATGTGCAAACATAAGTGTATTAATCGCGGTGGTTGGCTAATAAAAACATCTCGAAGACAAAAACTTGATGAAGATGATAGAAATACTTATTTGGAGCTATTCATTTTCCTCAAGAATCAGTGAAGCTTGCAAGTCAAGAGCATATTTCTCAGTTCATAGGCATCACACACAAAAATAACAATAACATTCAACTGCGTGTACGGAAATAAATATTATTTTAATGTTATAATTTCCTTTTTTATATTTCGATGGTTTTATAACTACTAGGGCTGAAACGTACATACAAATAATCCTGAAATTGGTGATGAACTATTATTTTAACCCTAAAATAAACAATAACAAATTGCTCCTACTAAGATCATTCGATGAGATTTTATTTTCTATTTGCACGTTCTACTACACAGAAAAAAATGAAAAAAATATTTAATAAACCTAAATGTATTCAGTGTAATACAACAAAAAACCAAGTTGGCATCTTAAACCAAACTCAAAAAAACTACGCCCAAAAAGGGGAAAATAATGATAAATTTGAACTGAGTGAATAGAATTAGTCTTTGTTTTTTTATAGATTGCCCAAAATCAGTGTTTACTGAAATATTTTTTTTAACGTGATAACTTAAGTAATTCCTTTTTCTACCCTTATGCTAATATCTCGAATGAGGTGTCATCGATTGAGCTAATTTTTGATATTTACAGTATCTGTGACAGTAGTACTCATCTGCTTTAATTTCAGCCCGATAGCTTCAGGGGCACTTTTCAATGGCTTATCGGAGTGGAGCTTTTATGCGAATAAAAATGGTATTACCTTCAGTGGAAGAAGTAAGTTGGATATTACGACGATTTTGCATTGCCAGCATTTCCCTCATCTTTTCTGATTGTTTTCGAACTGTTTCCTTCATCTCTTCTGACTGATCTAAAACTGTTTCTTTCATCTCGTCCGAATGTTCCAAAACTGTTTCCTTCACCTCTTCCGATTGATCCATAACTATTTGCTTCATCTCTCCTAGCTGTTGGGAAATGACCATAACACTCGTTTTAATATCTGTAGTTAGAAACGCAAGGAAATTCATTATTTCATTCCTCATTTTTGTCGTCTCCTCTGAATGTTTCAAAATTATTTCTTTAATTTCTGCTAACTGCTTAGAATCTGGAACGTCTTCAATTTTAGAGCCTATAACCCTAAATGCACCGTCTTCAATTGATGATGGAAATCGGAGGTTACTGGAACTGTCGGGGACTGCCTCTACAAACAATACGGTCGTAATTTCTTACTTTCCTCCTATAAATTAATGAAACGTAGGGCAACTAAGTGTTACTTATTGCTTTCATACTAGTGATTGTGCAATAAACATGCAATGAAGGGAAAAAAATTGGGATTTTATAAGTATAATGTAGTAGATATCCAGCTAAATAAACTTCTGATTGACTGTTATCTGAAGTTTATTTAGTTGGATATCTACATTATATTTAAAAAAATCTCAATATTTCGTCCTACATTGGCATGTTTATGTTTTAGTATACGACATGAATTTTGACTTCTATAAAGAATGGAACAATGACGCTTCCGACCAATATTCATTATTATATATTGTAGTGTGCCTATTATATTAAGCGCAAACTGAAGGTTGTGTGTGAGTTTCCAAGGTGACATGGGGATTAGCAAGCTGCCTATACTAATATCTACAGTTATAGAGTCAGTTACAATAGAGAATGGTACATGACGTCACATGCGCAATATACGAGTATTGGTGGCCGGCAGCGCGGCGTAATTGCTGTCAGCCTTTGCGCAGGTTTTGGTGACGACATGTACCATTCTCTATTGCAACGGACCCTACCTGTTTACGCAAATATTTAAAATAAATGTAGTTTAATACTCTAAGTGTAATAATAACCAAAGTTGAACAATCTTTCAGTTTATTTGTTTATTAATAACATTAAACATTTATATATATTTAGGATTTAATTTATCCTAATAATGTCAATGTGTATTGACATAAATTCTTGAATTTATATGGTCAATTGTCAATTTTATTTATGATGTTTTAGTTAATATTAATACATCGAATTTTTAACTTAATATGAGGTGGTTCCCGGAAGGGAACCTGTAACCGCTACCGGGCGCGGATAGCCTACGCTCTTAGCATACACGAGCAAAACACGAGGGCGAGTCGCTGAGTGCGTATGGATGAAAACTCTTTAGTGATGGGGATCACGAAGGCAAACGCCAAGCTTGAGGATATTATGGATGATATAAAAGCCGAGACTAAGAAATTAGGAAAGAGTGATTGCATGGTAATAATGGGTGGATGTAACAATATGGATATGTGTTACAATTCTGAAAGTATAAATGAGGTAATAAGCTATTTCAGAGAAATTATGGATTTTACGGGGAATACAAATGTGATAATCAGTACAATACCCTTTCGATGCGAAAATGGAGGAATAAATCGTGTTATTTAACACATAAACTATAGTATTTATATGATGGCAGCTCGGTATGAGCATGTATTCTTGCTCTGCATTAACAATCTACTACAGTAGATGATTATGCTATACACGGCCTACATCTAAGATATAGATCCAAAAGATTCATCAGTGGACAGATTATAGAAATAAGAGATTGGATAGTTAAATGTAATGAAGAAAATTTTTTGAATAGATGCCGCGGAAGCATAACCAGTTAAACAGTGTCTCTATTTTGCACCAGAACGTCCAAAGTTTGATGAGCAAGACGAATGAATTGGAGGTATTTTTGAGTGAGGAAATGTGTCATATTTTATATGTAACTGAACATTGGTGTGTTAAAGATTATATAGAGACTATAAATATTGGTAGGTTTAGGGTAATAAATTATTTTGGTAGATCACAGAAAATTCATGGAGGGACAGCAATTTTTGTAAGTGACGTAGTGATTAGTAATAAACTTAAGTTTTATAATATTGACTAGATACGTAATTTGTCTGTTGAATTACATTTTGAATGTGTTGCAACTAAGTTCAGTTACGGTAATTTTAAAATGTTTGTACTTGTGGTATATACAAGTTGTATAAGAGATTTTGGCGTCTTTCTGAACAAATTGGAAGAAGCATTAGATATTGCTAGTCGATTCAATGATTATAAAATAGTACTCTGCGGAGACTTTAATATAAATTTTTTACTTAATTCTAACGAGCTGGATATGTTTACTGACTTGATGAAAGTATATAACTTGGTAATAACTATCGATCAACCAACTCGAATAAATAATTGTGTAGATAATATATGTGTGAGTAAATCATTTGAAGTCTTTGATACCGTTGTTGTGTGCAATGGTGTATCAGATCATACCGCACAAAAATTTATTGTATCATGTGAATCTCATTGCAGTGACGTCACAGTGAACTCGAACTTTTTTTTTGCATAGACTACTAATCAATAAAGAAACTTTAAAACATTTTAGAGAGCTATTAGATAAAGAAAATTGGATATACATATTTCAAAGTGAAAATGTTAATAGTGAATATTAGAGTTTCATTAAAATAATAGATTATTACTATAGTTTTGCATGTCCAAAAAAATAAGAGAAAAGTTACGTATAATGCCAGAACTAAAAACGAATGGATTACGAAACGAATACTAGTATCATCACAAAAATTAAAAAAACTTATATAAATTAACATTGTCAGGTGATGAAGCGATTATATCTGATTACAAAAAATATAAATCAATATATAGAGGATCAATTAAGCTAGCAAAAAATTTACACAATAATAAAACAATACAAAATTCAGCAAATTCAACAAAAACGGCTTGGAGCACTATAACTTCTCATACAAAAAATGTATACAAAGACGAAAAAATAACCCTTCAGGTTAACGAAGAAACTGTAATTAATTCCGTTGACATTGCAAATTTTTTGAACAACCACTGCCACACCGTGACCGATAGCTTGCTTGAGCAGAATAGTGGGGGAATTTGAGGCAAATTCAAAATCGGAACATTTATTTCCACAACACAGTTTTTTTCTTACTCCCACAACCGAAAATGAAGTGCGTGGAGTGATAATGAGTTTGGGGAACACATGTTCATCAGGTTGCGATGAACTTACAAGGGAACACCGGCGGGTGTCCCCCTCCGATTTCGATGAAACTTAACAGATCGAAAGAGTACCTTAAAATAAGAGACACGTATTTTATTTTATCGGCGTATCCGCACGATTTTGGGGTACAGCCCCCTCCAAAGTTTGGACGATTTTTCAATTTTTGCAAATATTTCCTAAATTATAACAGATATTAAATTTTCTTCTTAACATAATTTGCAGCATATTGCATGACCCTAAGGGTGGCGTCGTCCGTATTCGCAAAAAGTTAATAACGGGGGATGGGGTACCTCGTACCCCCCATTTTTTTTACATTTTTTCTTTTTCTTATTCATCAAAAGAAGGCCGATTTTACATAGAATACGATGATGTATAACAAGTTTAGAAAATTAATAATTGTAAAAATAGAAAAATAATAATAAAGCTTCAAAATTAATAAACTTGTCTATTGATATAAATCAAATGAACTATAACAGAAATAAGTTTTTATCCTTAACATAATTTCCAGCATAATACATGGTCTCAAGGTAGATATCTACATAAAGAGCTAATAACGGGGGACGGGGTACCCCATACCCCCGCATATTTTTAATAATAAGTTTATTTTACATTCTATGTAAAATCGGCCTTCTTTTGATGAATAAGAAAAAGAAAAAATGTAAAAAAAATTGGGGGTGCGAGGTACCCCATCCCCCGTTATTAACTTTTTGCGAATACGGACGACGCCACCCTTAGGGTCATGCAATATTCTGCAAATTATGTTAAGAAGAAAATTTAATATCTGTTATAATGTAGGAAATATTTGCAAAAATTGAAAAATCGTCCAAACTTTGGGAGGGGGCTGTACCCCAAAATCGTGCGGATACGCCGATAAAAAAATACGTGTCTCTTATTTTAAGGTACTCTTTCGATCTGTTAAGTTTCATCGAAATCGGAGGGGGACACCCGCCGGTGTTCCCTTGTTAGTGCAATATTAATAAAGGACTGTGTTGATTAAATAATAAAACCTCTCACAAAAATAATAAATAATTCCTTTGCACAACGCGTTTTCATTGAGCGCTTGAAAGTAACAAAAATTAAGCCATTATTGAAAGCGGGTATAAACACAAATGTAGATAATTATCGTCCTATATCTATTTTATATACGTTTTCGAAAGTTATTGAAAAGTTAGTTGCAACTCGACTAGTACATTTCTTAGATAAATTTAATCTACTTATTAACATCCAATTTGGTTTTAGGAAAAGTAGATCTACCAGTTTAGCTATCTCAAATTTTTTAAATGCTCTTTACAATCATTTAGATGACGGTAAAACGTGTGTAGGCTGTTATCTTGACCTAAGCAAAGCTTTTGAGCTGGTGAACCATAACATTCTTTTAGATAAGTTAGCGAGTTGTGGCATAAGAGGATTAGCGTACGACTGGTTTGCAAGTTATTAAAGTAATAGAACACATTATGTTGAAATAAATTATGCAAAATCATGTTTTGTACCAGTAAAACAAGGTGTGCCGCAAGGAAATGTGCTTGGTCCTCTGCTTTATATTCTGTATGTCAATGACGTGCCTCTGTCTGATGCTGTGATGTTTGCGGACGATACATCAATGCTCGTTAGTGCAAAGAATTCAAAGGAAATTATCAGAGAGGCAAATAGTAAATTATGTGATATAAACAATTACTTTCAAGAAAATAATTTGTATATCAATGGTAAAAAGACAGTATTCATCGAATTTAAAACAACAAATACTGAAAAAGATTACTCTCATTATATTAAAGTCAATGGTAATAGTATAGAGCAAGTTAATTTCACAAAATTTGTAGGTATAATGATTGATTCTAGGTGTAACTGGAAAAACCACATTGATGCACTAAGTAGTAAGCTAGCCAAAGTTTGTTATGTTTTATCTCGGCTTAAAAAGGAAGTGAATTTTGATGCGCTGAAAATGTATTATTTTGCCCACTTTCATTCGTTACTGTCCTACGGGATTGTCGCTTGGGAAGCTTTTTCTAAAGTGCGTCGAGTATTTAAGCTGCAAAAGAGGGCATTGCGAATCATGGTGGGCATGAGAAAGGGCTCAAGCTGTCGTGGGTTGTTTTCAGATGTTGGGGTGATGACGTTGAGCAGCGTGTTTATATACCAGCTGCTAATGTATTAACGATATACCTAAATTAAATCAATTCCACTCATACCACACCAGGAATTTACACATACAAGAAGTGCCGCGATACAGACTAACGTTTAGTGAACGAAATCCACATTATTTAGCCATTAAGACCTACAATAAGCTTCCAGCAGGTTATACACATATGCCACAAAATATTTTTCCCTGTAATATTAGACGTTTATTGTTCTCCAAAAGTTACTATTCACTTAAGGAACACTTAGACGATTCGAATTTGTTGTTTTAAAACATGTTATTTCTTTATATTTAAAATAATAGTGTTTTCGGAGATGTTATATCTACAATTTGTTCGTCATAAAATAAATTATTATTATTATTTTTATTATTACAACGAAATTAGAATGATGCGTTGGCTTCTAGGTTTGACATGTATGTATGTATGTATGTAATAGAAGGGTGGTGTTACACTGCGACCTAAAAGATCTATTGTGTCCCCTATTCTTGCTGCTTTACAGCTGGCCTTCTAATCCTATTCCTTTTAGAAAGTGTAGGATGTCAGAGGGCCCCAGTCTAGGTAAGTCTCCCTCTTCGATTTCACATGCACCCAGGTACAATGCCCTCGGGTTGCACAGTGCTACGCAGTTTGAGAGGAAGTGGATGGATGTTTCATCCTGTTCCCACAAAATCTGCATTCAGGATCTTTTTCCAATCCAAGCTTACTCAGGTGTCCTTTCAGTCTACAATGGCCTGAAAGTATTCCTGTTAATATGCGAACATTGTTCTTACTCAGGTTGATGCATTCTGTAAACCTCTTCTGGTTATAAGTTCCCAGAAGAATTTTACTTTGCCTCATTCCCTGGAGATTTTCCCAGTAACTGGATTTTCTCTGCTCCATTTCCATTTTTAGTTTCTTCAGTATTGTACTGCTACTTAACCCGCAAAAGGGTTCAGGCCCTACGAAAGGCATTCCAGCCCCTTTTTTTGCGAGGTTATCCGTTATTTCGTTTCCTTCCACTCCTGTGTGACCCGGAACCCACAGGAGGGTTACTTTATTCCTTTTGCCTAGCTCATTTAATTTCCCTAGGCATTCCCAGACCATCTTGGAACTGATTTCATATGAGCTCAGCGCCTTGATGGCTGCTTGACTATCAGACATGATGATAATCTCCTGCTTTCGATAATTTCTATCAATATTGAACTGAACACATCTTTCAATAGCGTGTATTTCCGCTTGAAATATACTTGGGTATTTTCCCAAGCTTTCGAAATATGTAGTTCTAGGCCCATATATTCCTATTCCAGTTCCTTCTGCCGTTTTGGAGCCATCAGTATACCATTTGATGGCATTTCTATTCAAGTTCAAGATGGTGTTATGATCCCACTCGCTCCTGTTACTTAGCTTTATGGTGAATTCTTTCACAAAGCTGAATTTTTTTAACATATCATCCCGGGGCATATCCCAGGTTTGATCACCGTCAGGAGATTGAGGCCTATGCCTAGTCATTCCTTCCTTGACCATTCTTAGTGCGGTTCTTTTCGCCACACCCTCTACTACTATGTGGAGGGGGGCAAGATCCAATACTACTTCAATAGCTGCTGTTGGGCAGGTTCTCGTAGCCCCCGTTATGCATACACATGCTAATCTTTGCACTTTCGAGAGATTAATTCTCGCGGTGGCCAGATTAGTTCTTTTGCTCCATGCTACTGATGCATAGGTGATGATCGGTCTCACTATCGCTGTATACATCCAAAGCAGTATTTTTGGGTTGCATCCCCAATTTTTCCCTGCAAAGTTTCTGCACGGAAAAAAATGGGGATGCAACCCAAAAATACTGCTTTGAATGTATACAGCGATAGTGAGACCGATCATCACCTATGCATCAATAGCATGGAGGTTGGAGCATAGGTTTGACATAGTAATTGTCAAAATTCCAAAGACCACTAAACAGAACTTATCACACATGTTTATAGGAATTTTTCGTCTTAAAATTAAATGACGAACCGCCAACAACAATATTTCATATATCTCGAAAAAAGCCTTAAGTGCCCAAGGAAATCGAAATCGGAATATAAGGTAATATGGTGCATTGCCAATCACCAGTGTATGACTGTTAGATTAGTTGCCTATCTACCACACCCTCTCCATTCACAGTTAATTTTTAACATAATGAACTTTTATTTTAATTATTTACCCATTAGCTTATCCAATAATTCTTCCTCAGTTAAACGATGATCGACTTGCGTCAGTTGCACAACAGAATCCGTGCTACTGATTTGCAAAAGTGGTGGATGGTCTCTGAATTGCGGCAATGGAACTTCGTATAGCAACTCAAAATTTTTCATTAATTGCTTTAGGGTAACATTTCTCTGATAGCGCTCCAGCATCAGTTTGATATCCTCTTCATTTACACCGTGGATATTTCTTNTCAATGCACAATTCTTGATACCTTAAATTCATTCTTATTTTCATGATGTATTTAAAAAACTTTTTGCCAAAACCATAGCCTTAAACTATAGTTTATAAAATGTAAAACTGTGCATTTTATTGTCGAAATTTACATACGTCACAGGCATTAGTGTTCGAATAATTTTCTCTTCATGTTTAAACCGCCAAGCGGGGCGGTTAAAGACTGTAATTTGGGATAGTTGAAGTAACAACTGTCAAAACTGACGTATTGTGAATTGAAAAGTGACATTAAGTATCGATTATGCTTTCCATTCAACTCTAAAAGAGTTCGGGTATACTTCTACGGTCGTACTCTAAGTGCAATTTAAGCGTTCCTTGGCTAAGGAGCACGAAAACTCCCAATGTACTCAGTTTATCCCCCTTCCCCCTCATGCACTAACTTATTGCTAGTGTTTCGTTGCTCTAATGCCATTTATGACAAGATTTGGACAGCTTACATAATCCGTTGTAAGGGGATTTTTTTTATGACATTCTGAAAGTCAAGATTTCCTGCTGGTTACGATTTAGTTGGTTTACATCAAAATCTAAATTTCTAGGTTAGGTTCCTTTCCCTTCTCTCTTTACAATTAAAAGCACAAAAACGTGTTCCATTTGGTTCCTAAATTGTTAGGTCGAGATAGAGTAAGTGGAGTAGATAGTAGCAGGTAGGAGTGATAGACGGTGAATGAAAGCACCTTATATTATATATTTGCCCAGTTGATTGTGCGATTACAAATAAATAAATACGAATAAAGATTCCATGGTACATTCAAATAAAACAATGATTATTCAGAGAAGAAAATATCGTCACATATTATCAAAGATTTCTGCAAGAAGGAGTGCGGTTTGCACAAGGGTTGTGCCGCTTTTCTGTGCTAGCTTGTCGCACAATTTGTTGATATAACCTACCTATAAAACGCAGCATAAACTGCATATTCTTGGCACAAATCAAAGTGGAGTTCTGTAGAATTTTGCGTACAGTGCTGGGGACTGTTGGATCAGAGAATAAATGCGGGTTCCTTAAATTTGAGAAGTTTTCCTCCTCATTAATTATTATGCTTCTCGCTATGCGACTTTTGCGAATTCGCGTTCCTTCGATACACAATGTTTTCTGGCAAATGCAACTAATCAACTTTTTATAACCTATTTGAAATGAAAATAGGAGAAGCGCCATCTTGTAGAACAATGGCCCTAACACATATACCGATAACGTAGATCTCTACCCGTCGCGGTTTCTAACCCGTATCTAGAGGGCGACAAGTTGATTACCGTTAGAAACAACTTAAAACAACCAAAGTTAATTATTTGTATTTTATTCAGTTTCCCTCATTATACTAAAGACGAAAAAACTTTATCAAGTTATGATTTGATAGGATACAGGTAAAAATTATCCTGCACCATACCTGCCACTCTCCATGAAACCACCACTTACATATTAAAATTTGGGGTGGAGAACATTATCTTCCAGCTGTTAAAAAAAGTACATGTTGGGAAGAAAGTTTAAAATTGCGCGTCTTATTTTTCTTTTTGCGAAGAAGAAACGTCGTTCACGTTCTAGGAAATATTGAAAACAAAAAAACGATTAGTGAATAAAAGATTGCAATTTGTTTCAGTATTGAGTTCAACAAAACATTTTAAGACAGGAACCTCAAATCAACCATTTTTAGCTTTTTTGGAGATACTCTTATTAAAATGACAAACTATTTTTTTTCATAAAAAAGTAGATACATGCCTTCCACGCATGAAACATTATTGTACTTCCAAATTAATTCCGACATTAAGTTTTTCCAATTCAAAAGAAACATACTGTCGATAACTGTTTTCTCGTTAGAACGTGTTATCCAATGCGAGCATTACTTGACGTTTTTTAGGTTTTCGGCTCAATTAATTTGTCACCTCACCTTTGACCTTTCACTACAACCATATATACGTACGCGTTAATAATTGAAGTAAATAAGAATACTAAACTGACTTAAAATGAAAAGAAAAAATCAATATTAAGCTAGGTAAACGAAAAGATTTTAAATAAACAAAAGAGACATTAATCTCATGAGTTACCCTGGCGAATTAAAACTTTAATCCAACCACGAAAAGTAAATTGTGAGTGAATTAAATCAGACTTTCTAATTACATGAAAAATTGTAAAGGTTTAATAAAATAAAAGCTAGATTTTTTAACACCAGTGACGCTTCAAAGAATCAATTATTTTACACAACGGGTAATAGAATTGGCAGAAAAAAAAAACCCCTGAACTGAAGTTCTGCCTAAAATAGACTGCTCATTGCCATTAAAAAATAGGAACAATGCTATTCCTATCAAAGCAAAAAAGAAAGGTTTTATTGTTCAGCGAAGATTATTCAAATCCATAACCTTTGAATCTATCACGTGGTTCACAAATTAAAATAATCAAGCTGACCAAATGCAGAAATTTACAAAAAATGAAAAAAGCTAAATGAAGAGCAAGCTTCCACTGAGCCCAGAGGTGATAGAAAAATTAAAATGATACAGCAAAACAGATTATAAAAATTAACTCTTTAAATATAAACTAGACAAAAAACTAAAATAAAATCCCCCTAAACAAAAAATAATAATGTCATATCATCAAAGTGACACTTTAACACATTAACAATTATTACAATAAACATTCTTGATTCACTATAATTAAAGAAGTATATAATATAAATTTTTCAATACAAAATGAATAACCAAATGGCGGACAATGATTTAAAAATACATCCACTCACGTCAATGTCGAACAAGGAAGCCCTTAACAAAATCTACAATTGTTTTTTACAAAAATCCACTCTCAAAATCGTACAACGCAGACGTATAACATTACAACGACAATATTTAATAGAATACGCATTAATCAGCACAAGCGAACAATAGACATTGAGTGACTGAAATAATTAAAAAAATCTTAACACTACAAAATTAAAATATTACAATGACTCTTCAAACTAATTATTCAAAACAAAACAAGATTGTGAAAATTCTCGGTTAATTGAAATCAGCTGTATAGACAAATAATTCACGACAACCAATTATGCAACTTAAAATACATCTCAGTGATAATTGGTTGTAAAATCACAGCAGTACAAATACTAGTATAAAAGTAGCTTTTCATTTTTTTCATTACTCGACGCACTGTGCGTTGTTTAAAATTTCGCACAATAGTAAAATTTAATATACCTCTTAAATATTGTTTTGTTACGCTGCTATTGCAGCCAAAGCCACTTATTAGTTTAATAGCAAGGGAACAAGAAAAGGAAAGTGCAGTCTACTTTGATACTAAATGTTTGGGAGGACTAAGTAAATGTATTTTAATTGTTTCCACATTTTTAATTTAAAGGCTTTCTAAAAAATATTTCTGCGAAAACTTTCTCTTTATATTGAAAAACAGCCTTTGTTTTTTTATTTTAGGCGTTGTATCTTCTTCCCAGCAACGTTTATTAATATTCGAATTAAAAGCATAGTACATTTAAAGCGAAAAATTTTTTTAGGTCTTTGTACAATATTAGACAGAATAATATTGACATAATATTTGAACAAGTGTTTACTTGTCAAATGAAACTTCAGAATTTCTCGAAGATGCGTCCATGGCAATTGTTTTTTTTTCATATATTGCATATTTAATCAATTAAAAAACAACATGATAATGCATTTAGGGTAAATAAAATATATTTTGTTTATACAAAAGCCAAAGAAAACAAATACAGAAAGAAATGTTCCAAAAGTCAATTTCTATATTGCAATGAGTTACAAATTGTTGATATAATTCATTAATTAGTAATGCCGTGTCGGCAGCAGGTACATCATCAACGGCGTCATAACTAATCTCATGAAGTTGTCCATTTAAAATTTCTTGATTTAATTTTTTCTTCATTGATTTCCTCTTCACCCACATTTGTAGCTATATTGCGCAATACTAATGTACCAACTGATTACTGCCATAAAGGTATCCAGCTTTAAGCGACAACCATATGCCAGTACTGGAAAACATTCTTCTTAGAAACATGCTTTCAGTGACATTCCGTGTTGTAATATGGCTTCGTTATAACGATTTTTCACAACTGTTTCAGTATTTAACAGTGGGGCCAATAAATATGTTTTTGAGGCATACCACTGTCGCTTATGGAAAAGCATGGATCGTTAAAGTGTGTATGCCCTGGCTGTCGTACTACGATATCCATTATTTTAAATTAGCATCATATAAAAATTGTGAATTTATACAAAATACCCTTTCCTATTACGAAATACCTCTGGGACATTCCCACCTGAAACCACGAGTAATCCTCAAATACATTTAGTGTTAGTTTTTATTTTAGGAATTAGTTTTTGATTTACCTTGTACTTTCTAAAACCCTGCCAAATAAACACTTCTTGCACGCCGCTATTCCTTGTCCTAATCTTCAAAGGGAACACTTTAATTAGCTAGCTATTTCAATTTACAGTCACAGATATTTGTATTATAACCAAAAACCGCATAACATAACCTATAATCGCCTATAAACACGATTGTAAACAAAGAATCTACCCTTTGTGCCAACTTAATTATGAGTTAATTCGTACCTTGGGTAGTGATTAAAGATAATCACGAATTAAGATTTAATTATTAATGTAAGCAGTCGGTGCAAGGGAATTAAACTTTAATTATGATTAAATTTTAACTACAACAATCACGAACGGTGCAAACAGCCGTTTTATAGCAATGTCATTTAATAGAATTCTATTATTTCTATTCATCAATTCTAGACGAAGCATCCTTGTCCGAGAATAGCGAAGTGAGTCGATATTGTGACTATGAAATAGAAAGTTGCTTAAGGTGTAAGTCTCCTTATGCATATATATAATACTACTATATTGCGTGTCTCGTATAAAAAACCAATGATAAAAATTTTCGCCGATGAAGGGAGATGGAAAATGAGTTTCTTTGTCTGACATGGTTCTACGATTATTTGCGCATGTGCGAACGAAGCAATTTGGTAGTGATGGGCATAATCGAATGATTTCAATAATCAAATGATTGTAATAATGGAATGATCATTCGTTGGAAGAAGAGTACAAATTTTTCCTCATTTTTAAGAGAATGACCTTTTTTTATAGTGATATATGCAACGAAATTTAAACCTTTATGCCTCTATAAATAACGATAAGAAATGTACTAATTCTGTAAATATACAAAAGTGGATAGATGAATTCGTATAAATACTGGTAAATAATAATACATTGATGTTCATATGAGAATATTTATTTCAAACTATACCATAACAAATTCAATCAATTTACATTGTTTACAAAACACAATAGGTATTACACTAATAAAAAAGGATTCTTTTTAAAAGCTAGCAAAGTAGTTGGGAAAGGTGAATAAAAAACCACTTTTACATTTATTGATTTTGGAAAAGAACCAATTTGTTATATTTCTGATGTATGTTCTCATCCATGATGATATTTTTTCCTCATGATACAATGGAATAGATAGCATTCAATAATTAATTTACATAATGCATGCAATGATTATTAAAAATCCCTTGACTCAAAATATGTAAGTTCAGTTTAGGGGTATTGAAACTGAGAGAATTCTATTCCATATAAATGCTTTTATAGAACATCTTCCCAAGGTGTGAATATCCGTGTAACCATCGCTATCTTTTGCTATCACGGGATGATGAGAGAAAGGCGGTGGCATATTCATGCAGGTTCATATTGTCGTAGTCGGTTGTATGTTTCAAGTTTCAAGAAATCCAGTATTACCTGCATAATTCATATCCATTGTTTCTACAGTAGCAAACTGGGTACTTCTATCATCTATTACTAAAATCTCGTCATGATTGATAGCCACTACAAAGAAAAATATACATTCAATATATCGAAATAGAATGGATATATTAAAAAGAATATTTTACCTGTTTCTTTAACTATATGTATATCAGTTCTCAATGTAGATGTACTTTTATCTGTTACTGTAGGATGATGATATGGCTGTGGATTTTAGATAGAGACTTTTATGCCCAAGTATTTTTGCATTTGGTTCTCTAAAATCCTCTGGAAGAAAATGCGCCGAACAAATCAATAAAGTTGTTACATCATCTTCATTTGACAATCCACAAACATTTTTCTAGGCAGATCGTCTGTTGTCGTCTTTAGGAAATCTGAAGAAAATGTAAGTTTATTGTTATTACAATATATTCATTTTATAACTATTTGCTTTACCTATGCGTAGAAGCCTTCACGTTTTCCTTTGTTTGTTGATGGCCACACAAATAGCAATATCTTACCATCTTTATATTCCAAAAAACTAAATATTTATACAGACTTCAATTCTAATTCATGACAATTAAAATAATATAAAATAATCAACAGCAATGGATATAACCACAATATCACCAACAAACAATGATCAAGCGTTAACATACGCACAGTTGTCAACGAGAAACACATGTGAAATGAAACAACTGACCAACATGTGCGAGAGAGATGCATAGTTATTTAAGGTTCGCGCATGCGCATAATGCAGCCAGAACGTTGTGGCATATCCGATATAGCTGTCTCCCTTTGATTTCGGAATTTTTGAGCACATACCCGCAATATAGTAGTATTATATATATGTCCTTATGTAAGTCATACTTTTCCTTAAGATTTTGCCTGGACTATGAATATGGGGGTAATACTTTGCTAATTTAACCTAGTTTCTAGAATCAATTATAAGTATTATAACAGAGATAGCAATGATGCGCACTTAAGCCTTCGTAGACACACTACAATTTGTGCCACCTACCTAGACAAACATGGGTCTGTGGTGTCTGGCCGTTTTTTACCATACTTACACTTGTTTAAAAAATCTGGAAAAAAAATCAGGAGAGCAGTTTGAGATCTATAGAAAGAGACCATACATTGCGTCCACCATGTTGCTTTGCCTTACAGCCCTGCCCAGTAACCTTAGAAACTCACCACAAACACAGTTATAAATGAAACTAAGGAAAATTTAAAACTTGACATACATCATCACACTTAGATGTCATACCAGATCATTCCCTTAAAATTTTGAAGCATTAATCGTATCATGACCTGTAAATTATACGTGAAATCTCGAAATTAACCCATCAACTTAAGTAAATATATGGCAGCAGCAGCACCCGCTAAAGGCTGTAACGATTGTCACAAGAAGTGTGGCAAAGGTAAGGTACCGAAGAGGTTCTGAACGAATTAGAAGCGGCTTTCGAGAAGTTAGAGAAATCGCCCCACATGTCCATGTTGAAGAAATACTCACCAGAGATGTCCTGGACGAATTGAAGACCTACGGACACCTCTGGGGGCCACCCTTGGGATTGTATACGCTCTGGAGTGTTGAATTTGGATTCTAATGTTGGTGTTTACGCTGCTGACGCGCAAGCGTACACCGTATTCGATTTGCTCTTCGATCCGATCATAGAAGATTACCATTTGGGGTTTAAACGTACTGGATAGGCATCCGCCCACGGATTGGGGTAATCCTAAGACGCTTGGGGATTTGGATCCGACCTCTACGTATGTTGTATCAACCAGAGTGAGATGTGGAAGATCTCTAGAAGGATATCCTTCAATCCTAAACTGACAGAAGAACAGTATAAAGAAATGGAGCTAAAGTATCTGGGGTCTTAAGAGAGTTGAAAGGAGACCACAAAGGGGTGTATTACCATTGACTGGGATGTCTAAAGAGACACAGAAGCAACTCATTGACGATCACTCCTATTTAAAGAAGGGGATAGGTTTTTAGGAGCAGCTAACTCGAACAGATTCTGGCCTACGGGCAGAGGGATCTTCTACAATAATTCTAAGACTTTTTGGTGTGGGTGAACGAAGAAGACCATTTGAGGATCATCTCCATGCAAAATGGCGGCGATTTAGGGCAAATCTATACGAGATTAGTGGACGGTGTAAGACAGCTAGAGAAAAAGTTGAAATTCAGCAGAAGCGGGCGTCTGGGTTACCTAACCTTCTGCCCCACGAACCTCGGGACGACCATACGAGCTTCGGTGCACATCAAACTGCCGAAACTCTCCGCGGACAAAGCGAAAATGGAGAGCGTCGCCGAACCTATAACCTACAGGTGAGAGGAGTGCCGTGAACATTCAGACGCGAAGGGTGGAGTGTATGATGTCTCGAATAAGCGCAGGATCGGTCTGACGGAATACCAAGCGGTTAAAGAAATGTATGACGGCATAAACGAGCTAATAAAAATCGAGAAATCCATGAATTAAGCTGATAACTTTTTTATTTTTCGCTTCTGTTGTATCTAAAGGTCGATCGCAGGGGGAGAATTTAAATGGGTGGAAGCGGAGGCCTTTTCAACGCTTCACACGCGAATGTTTTAGTAACCTGGCGGGCCGACAGGTGTTTCAAGTTCGCACACAACGGCTGTTTAATTACGTCTCTACGCAAAAAAAAAGATGTTTAGGGAGATATATCGGTGAAAATATTTTATACAGTTGGGAATGTATCGCTGTCCGTATATGAAATATCAATATTTCATATCGATTTTTCGTGCGTCAGTATAATTTAAACTTTTGACAGCTGACACAGGACTACCCTCAGACGACGAACTCGCATTCAGATATGTACCGCCTCTCTCTATTCTTTTCTACTAATGGAAATATAGTATAAGGTTATCTTTTTTCAAAAAACTCAAAATTTTTGTAGAGGCGCTGTTTAAAGACTTTATAGAAATCTGTACGACACATGTTATAAACGAGATAGTAGTAGAGATGGCGCCTCGTATTGTAATAAAAAGGTTTCATTTTTACCAATAGATGCATTACAATATAGGTATATTGCTGTGTTTTTCGAAATTGTTTCAAAAATAGTGACATTTGTGACATATTTTGGCGAAAACGCTTTGCATAGTTTGTGGTCGTTCTAAAACCGAAGTGCAGAAGCTATTTTGCTTTCCACGACAGCTTATAGGTAAGTTTATATCAATATATGTAGTAATTTGTCCGTCTATAAAGGCCGGTTTACAGTTCACAATTTTTTGTATTACGTGCAATAAAAATTGCATACAATAGAGAAGCGCATGCGCATTCAATGGATTTCAATCAGCTGGGTGCAATTTTACTTGTATTGCGGGTGCAATACACGAAATAGAGTATGCGCTATTTTTATTGCACGCAATACAAAAAATTTCGAACTGTAAAGCGGCCTTTACAGACGGACAAATTACTTACATATATTGATGTAAACTTACCTATCAAGCTGTCATGGAAAGCAAAATAGCTTCTGCTACTTGTTTTACGTATTAATATTTTGTAAATGAGAAAAATAAAATCAACGAGTTATATTATCTTTAGTTTGTTATACCTTTATGCAGTAGTACGAAGAAATAAAGTTTTAAAAAATTATTGTAATGTGTTTAATGATTGTATTGGACTATATTCTTGTTTATATGTATATAAATAACAATATAGTCAAATACAATCTTTAAACACTTTGTCCTCTAAAATAAATACCAATGATGAGTATATACTTTTTGAAATTAAGCGGGAAACACTGAAGCGCCATCTACCTAAATTTTGTATTTTTGTGAGAGAGAAAAAAAATCCGAAACGGCATCTTGATTTACATTGAGTTCGTCGTCTGGAGGTAGTCTGTGACAGCTGAGTTATAATGTAGGCCATTTCGTAGCAGAGAAGACTACAAAACTTACAAAGTTACAGAATCTCTGCGTAATCTCTTATGATATTTACTTAAGAAATTATTGCGTTTATTTTCAAGACGTAAAAAGTCTAATTTCGATTTTTTTTTTAAATTACCTTAATCTGCAATTCTAAATACGTTACTGTACCTCTCAGAGATTCGATAAGCTTTGACGGGAAACTTATGATACCTTCAGCACTGCTGTCAATCAGCTGTCACTGCTATTTGGCAAGTTTCTGTAGTTTACCGAAAATTTATTGTATTATTTATAACCAGCTTAAAGCTGGTTTACATTTGTCAATTATTGATCAATTTCTAGATCTTAAAATTGATCAATTTGTAGTTCTTGAACTAGAACTTGTTGCTGTTTTATACTTGTCAATAAATATTAGGTCTTCATAGAGATCAATATCTATTTCTTAAAATAGAACTGCTGCTGTATTACATTTGTCAATAATAGAACTTGAAATCGGGAATATTAGAATCGGTTAGTTTCTTTTGTAACGTTCAGGGTGGTAGCGCTCTGTCACAACAGGGATATTATTATTTCTTGGGATGATGTTGCATACTTAAAACAAAGGCGGGTAAAGGTTTGAGGTTAAGCATTCTATATTATATGTATATTATTCATCTGTATTGGTATAACTCAATTTCGCGTGCTACAGTTAACAGTTTGTTGTTGAAAGATTTGAAATATATTTCTACAATTACAGTAAGTGTTTTCCCTAATTTTGCAATTCTGAATAATTAATGCGTTGTTATATTGCAGATGCCATTTGTATTGATCGAAATGCTACCCAAAAATTAATTTTTTTTTATGAGCAGCATCCAAATTTATGAAATGGAATTTATGGAAATATGTAATGATTTATGTAATAATGATAATAATCACTGCCAATAAATTATTAAAATATACAAATAGTAAATATTGACTGAAATATTGACAAGTGTAACCAGCTTGAGTCAATTATTTCACGAGTACCAATTATTACGGAAAATTCCTACAGAATTGAAGATAATTTGATACAAAAATAGAACATGTTCTAAGTATGTTAGTTTCTAGAACTTGATCAAGTTCTTGAAATCAATCAATTTCTTGACAGATGTAAAACAGTTGGATGTCATCTTAAACTTGAACAGAACTTTAAACTAGAAATTGAACTTAAAATCGAACTAGAAGTTGACAAGTGTAAAACCATTATTGACACAAAGTCCTCCAAGTCCTAGTTATTGATCTGAAATTTGACAAGTGTAAAACCAGCTTTAAAGAAATAGGTAAGTAAAACTGATTTTACATTTGTCAATTTATTGATCAATTTTCTAGAACTTAGACGACTTGACGTTAGTTAGGTTTTAACATCTTCCAATTTCAAGTTCAATTTTAAGCTCAATTTCTAGTTCAAGTTCTCTTCAATTCTAAGCTGATACCTCGGGGTTTTACACTTGTCAATAAATTAATCAATTTCATGAACTTGGCCAAGTTCTAGAAATTAATGAATTAAAACATGTTCTATTTTTGCGTCAATTTAAATTCAATTTTATAGTAATTTTTTGTAAAAAGATGATGTAGGTAGTAGACAGCGACCAAAAGTGTTACACCTGTGAAGTAATTCTATATATATTCATTCATTTGAATTGTAACTATTGTAGTTAATCGAATCACAATATATTATTTTTGTAATTATAAGTAGCTTAATTTCATGTAGGTTGTTCGAAATAATTGCGAATTTGCAGTCTAATGAGGAGAATGAAATCAAAATGGCAACGAAAAAGACTAAGAAGAGTTGTCTTCCCTTTAATGTTAATGAAAATTATAGGGAGAACAAGAATAACATAATTGACTGTCTACTAAACTATTCCAGCAAATTTCAACTACTAATATTTACAAACGAGACTATTAATAAGAGATATACATATATATTTATATATATATATCTTTTTCTACTTATAAATAGTAATTTAATTTGAAAATGCAAAATAGAAGAATATAATGTTTTTATAAAATTATAATTCATTATTTACTTGCTCATAAATTAAATTTAAGATGTCTTTAGTTTCAGAAAATTCACCTTCTGCTGATCCTTCAATCTTCTTATTTCTGAAGCTACCATTCTGCAAAATACAATTTAACTTATTACTTGATAGTTTGTAACCACAATACCCTTCAAACATTAAACAATATTTAGCAATTTTTAACATACATTTACTATATCTATACAATAACCTAAAATTGCAAAGTAGGTATATCGCTTCAACTACCAACACCAATCTCTGAAATTGGAATCATCCAGAATCTTCTACATGTAATAAACATCAACACACAAACCAGTCAAAAACACAACACGAAATCTGACAGCAACAAAATTCCCTATGGTGACAGAGAGCCGTTCCCATTACCACTGTTAACACTAAAAAGGATCTAAACTCCCTTCAACTAAAATTTATTGGTAAGTGTAATACGAAATCAAGTTCTAATTTTAGAACTAGAAATTGATCAATAAATTGACAAATGTAAAACCAGCTTAAGAAGAGTTGTCTTCGCTTTAATGTTAGTGAAAATTATAGAGAGAACAAGAATAACATAATTGACAGTCTACTAAACTATTCCAGCAAATTTCCACTACTAACATTTCCAAACGAGACTTATAATAAGAGATATACATATATATTTATATATATCTTCTTCTAGTTATAAATAGTAATTTAATTTGAAAATACAAAATAGAAAAATATAATGTTTTTATAAAATTATAATTCATTATTTACTTGCTCATAAATTAAATTTAAGATCTCTTTAGTTTCAGAAAATTCACCTTCTGCTGATCCTTCAATCTTCTTATTTCTGAAGCTACCATTCTGCAAAATACAATTTAACTTATTACTTGATAGTTTGTAACCACAATACCCTTCAAACATTAAACAATATTTAGCAATTTTTAACATACATTTACTATATCTATACAATAACATAAAATTGCAAAGTAGGTATATCGCTTCAACTACCAACACCAATCTCTGAAATTGGAATTATCCAGAATCTTCTACATGTAATCAACATCAACACAAAAACCAGTCAAAAACACAACACGAAATCTGACAGCAACAAAATTCCTATGGTGACAGAGAGCAGTTCCATTACCACTGTTAACACTAAAAGGGATCTAAACTCCCTTCACATATTACACTTTACGTTCAATTAATTGATAGGTGTAATGCAATAAAAAGTTCTTGTTTAAGAACTGGAAATTGATCAAGTTTAAGATCTAAAAAAAACTAAAATTTATTGATAAGTGTAATACGAATCAAGTTCTAATTTAGAACTAGAAATTGATAATTTCAAGTTCTAGATTTTGATCAATAAATTGACAAATGTAAAACCAGCTTAATAAAGTTCTTTTAGCGCATCCGTCCAGGAACACTCATTTTGCAGTACTATCGCAAAAATGTTACTAAAAGTTGGCCACACTAGATTCCACCTCTGTTTGCTAATACAGCTTTTGATTTATTTCTTAATATTTTCATTAAAGCTTTCAACCATCATTGCCCATTAAAAAGAATTTTTGTGCCTCATTTTGCAGTATTTCAAACCTAGACAGGCAAAAATGTCACTAAAGGTTGGCCACACTATATTCTTCATGACAGACGTGTAATAAATTGTCATTAAGCTACTGCTCAACCATGCTAAGATGAATTGGTGTCTTCATTGCACTTATTACTCATAAATAGATATTAAACTACAAAGAAAATTACAGAAAAAGAAATAATTTCGGAAACGTCAAAATACTAAGGTGTGTAACATGTGTGCCAACTTGTACTGTCAACTCTCTATAGTCTGATTCACGCTGAGAAGGAAGTATTACTCTTATGGAGATAGTACCCAACGATGCCAAATCTATATAAGTACTTAACTTTCGTATGTTGTCGCGCTGAACAACTTGACGAATTTCATGTTATCACTTATAGATATTCAATCCTGTGAATTTTGTTTTTGTTTGTATTTATTGATTATGTCCCACTGTGTACCATTAGTATGAAAAGCGATAGAATAATGTTGATTGCATAATATACAGCACAAATAAGGTGATCTGTTTCCTGTTCTAGTGTTTATTTTCAGGGCAATATACATAGATGTATAAGTATTTCATAATACATTTACAAATATTTACAGAGGTATGCTTACAACAAACCAAAAATCCTTTCTATAGCCATAACTGTATGATTAACTTATATCGGATGACCAATACAAAGATGATGATGAGATGTTAAATTAGTAATATGCTCTTTGGGCTCATGGTCCAATTTCCACATGACTTCTTCAACTAAAATGAATAAACTTAAAACCACAATGTGTTCAATATTATACAGTGAGGTCGTAAATGGTTAATGGGTAATGGAATTTTTCTTCTAAACCTAAACTTAAGTTGGCAGTATAAGTTCAAAACGTTGTAGTGGTGGGCACAAAGTTCTTTACAAAATATTCGCTACTTCTTAATACTCAAAGTAACGAATAGATGATTGTAGCAAATGGAATAGAAATATTCGAATATTCAACGAGTGTAGGGAATTTACCTTATGTGAAGAGTTCCTAATGAGTACAGAAATATTTGCTTTACAATCAATATAGCGAATAGTGCGACGGTATTTATCGTAGGCGGTGAATAATTTACAACGAATATATCCTACATAAAATTTCCTTTTACTACTTCCTTCCATATGATACGTGGTATAGGCATAATGTATTCGTTATTGAAGCTGCTTAAAAACATTATTTTATAAATATATTCCTTTTATTAATACTTTCATAACCTTACATATATGTAGTACATGTGTATAAGAAAATCAACTTGCGTAAATACATCTCTATTGATACTTATTCTTTCCTATGTATTGAAGATATTTATGCCGCTTTTTTGTTTTTCAATCTAGCGCTTTCGGAAGATTAACTAGCGCCGATAAGACATGTTACAAATATTTCTTGATGAAAAATATTATCTCTGGAAAATTATACTAGTGTCCTTGAACCCAAGTAAAGTGCATATGACATTTAGCCCAATAGATCAATTGAAAAGCACATTTTCTACTAGATTCGGGTCAACGGATTTAGGACAACCTAACGATTTATAGAGACAGTCTCGGTACCTCTCCCAATACATACTTACGTTTGATATCGACGATACCACGAATCCAGTATGGCTAGTTATTGTAAGAAGAAACAGTTGTGAAATAAACTATATATTTGTGGTTTCTATATTGTGCTAATTCATAGCATAATTAATAGTTAAACATACCGATGCAATTGGTAAATTGTACTGAGGAAAAGTGATCAGCACACACAAAAAAATAATTACTCAATTTGAATATAAATGCAATACATTGAATATAACATAACTTACTATATAAGCAAGAAGATGATGTATTATATTGAGAATAAAATTTGTTCAGTTTTCCAAACCCATAAATTTGTTAAACGAAACAATTTTTTTGTTCAAATGTAATCAATATACTAAAGTCATTATGAACATATAATATTTTCACCACAAAAATAATCATTCTAGATTTGAGTTAAATAAGATTTTCTCAACTGGAAACTATCATATTTATGCCTTAATAATTTATGTACATTTGATAGAAGTATATAAAAGTATTATTTGAAGTATTGGCATTATTTGCTTCCAAAATATAAGTATATATATACTGATAATATCTTACCTGCCTAATCTAAGTATTTTTACTATTCAAGGGTAATAATTACCTGCTAATTTTGTGTCTGTAACACCAAAAAACCTCGGTAAGGGAAAATTAATAAATAAAGTAATATTATGTATTATATTCTAAGTATCCAATGAACAATTTAAATTGAGAGGTTAAATAAGAGTAAATAAATATTATGTAATTAAATAAATTTACTGTCATACTCTATATTTACAATGTTTGGAGAAGGTAGCGTATCCGGGAACTCCAGGAATGCGCACGGGATATTGATGCGTAAAAGTATGGATATTATGCGTATCTGTCGTTGCGACCGGTTGTTCTCGGAATACTTCCCACTCAAATGCCTGGACCTGGTATTTTAGTCGGCGTTGGTTACTGATATAATTTCAGTCAGTGTAATAATTTGCTGGTATTCCTACTGAAAACTAATAACTAGTACATATCTACATATGTTTGTTAACGTACACACCTAACCACGTTCATATATTATCGACACAATGGCGCTGACGCTACGTATTCATTTCAAAGTTTTTTAAAACCAGTAATCCTTTAATAATTAGATCTGTACTTACCTTCGAATATTTTAATGTAGATCTGTGCATCAACGCCATTCCACCCCATTCTCTAAGTAGCTGTGAAACGGCTGAAGTATTCGTTTAGATTTACTTACACTCACAACCAACAACACTGTTCACTGGTTAATCAAAAAATGTCGCCAAGTAAAGCGTATGTTATATGCAAAACCCCCTAAACCCCCTAGAAAAGAGGAACCAATGACAGATAAGTTTTACTGCAATAAATGGTGGAGTAAAATTCGTTTCAAATGTTTCAATATTATGGTAATTTCAAATTTCTCAGTACAAAACATTTTAATAATTTTATACAGTGTGTTAAAAAAAGGTTGTCGGATATTTTACCCAATTGTAGTACTGGTGGAAATAAACAAAAGGTCTTAGTCAACATGGGTCCGCATTCAACTGTTTTTGACATATAGTCGATTGCATATTGTTTTAGTAAGATAAAAATTTTCAACGAAATTCTGATCACAATGTAAATTAAACAAATGTTTATTTAAAGTAAAACTAAATTCATTTCTTAAAAAATCCAAGTATATTTGTCCCGTTAAACGATTAGGGAGAAATACTGGACCAATTAAACAGTCTCCCAAAAATAGCAAGCCAACATTTAGCGAAAAACGTTTTGGTGATGCAGTTCAACAACAGCATGGGGATTTTCATCTGCCCAGACGTGATTGTTATGAAAATTTAATATTCCGTCTCTTGTAAACCCAGCCTCGTCACTAAATAAAATCTGAGTCGCAAAATTAGGAGTTTCTGCCAGCTTTCGTAAAACCCAATGACAATCATAATCGAGAGGAGCAAGAACTTGCACGCGTTGAATGTGGTAGGGATAGAGCTGCTGTTCCCGTAGAATTCTCCAAATGAGAGGATGACTGACGTTCAGTTCTGCGGCAAGTCTTCGGGTGCTAATATTTGGATTGTCTTCTACCCGTCTCAAATATCTAATTCTACTGCGGAGAGAGAAACTGATCTAGGTCTACCAGAACCACCATTAATTTTAAATGAACCAGTTTCGGACAGCCGGATATGAAGTCTTGGAGAAAATCTTACACTCGGTAACAACCCATTTGGAAATTCTTTCGGCATACATACGCCGTGCTTCAGTGGCATTACCATTGCGCACGACCTACATAAAATGCATATCGGCCATTTTTGCATTTGTGTACTTATGCATAATTTGAGAACAAAAAAAATTGACGCAAATGATAAATAATCTGATGACAGATGTCTGACAGAACTAATTTCAAGTCACAATCAGTTGTTTGACAAAGGGAACCATTCTCAAACCGAAATTTTTTTTTTTTATTTTAAAATATGCAATCGACTATATGTCAAAAACAGTTTGAATTGCGGACCCATGTTGACTAAGACTTTTTTGTTTATTTCCACCAGTACTATAATTGGGTAAAATATCCGACAACCTTTTTTTAACACAGTAATTTATTACACCAAACGTATAAGGAATTTTATTTTGAATCTATAGACTTCCTCACTATGATTGGATAGATTTATTCCTTACAACAATAACATTTGGAGGAAGATATACTTCAATGCAAATATTTATACTATTTGTTCTAAGAGTATAAGGTGTTTTCAGAGAATTTACTCTTATGTTCTAACAACAAGATTTACTTCAATTAAATATATATTAAGTTTCGATTTCTGAATAAATAAAAATATTCAGATTGATAATAGATTTTTTGTGTTTGACTACTACGTAATCGCAAAGTGATAAGTGATAATACATTAATAAATATTACTCGTAAAAGCATTTATGTGCAAAATGCTTTTACCAGTCTATTAAGAACATTAATTGTTAAAACATATAAATAATAGAACGTTAATTATTTAGTTTTAAAAAGGAACTCTGTGAATCACCTGCAGAAACAGCTGTCTTAATACTATCGGTTAGCGCTACATATTGCGACAATTATTGCGAATGTATGGAAAGTGTCGTGTCACATAACACGCAATACAAGCAAAACAATTACCGCATCAAGAACGAAAAAGACATTTGTCTTACGTATGCCGTAAAATCAGTAGCGTAGACAAGGCGTCACAAAGATGGGTGAGAGAGAGGAGCAACTATTTGGTGACCAGCAGCCCCCAGATTACCACCGCACAATATTTTCGTTTGTGGTTTTAATATGACGCGATTAAAAAAATATATGCGGTATTTTACACCTCGGTTGTCGGTGAAAACAATAATGCCACATCTGATTGCTATAACCACTTCCCCCAACCCTTCGAAACATATGAATAACCGTCAGTATTACCTACGCCTATGGACAATTGCGGTTGCTTATAAAATAAACTAAGGAAATGAGAAATATCTGAAAGCTGTAATTTATTTTAATATCAAAGTGGTTTCTACGGTCGTTAAGAGTGTTCACGTTGTAGTGACAATACTAGAACTGCTAGAGTAGAAGTAGATATAATAACCTTTTAACTTTCTAAAGTTTCATTCTTTTCTGGATATACGGTAATAAAATGACTATAAAAAAATGCTTAACACATATTTTTTTTTTACGTTTCGGATTCTCTATTTTATCATTTTTCAACATTTCTTTTAAAGTATTCTGCTATAATGAAAATATGACTACATTTTTTTTTCTTGGGGTAATTACCCAATTACCCCTCCCTCTCCCCTCCCTTTGTATACGCGCGTGATCAGATGTCTAACAAATTACGGGTCTACTCCACCAAAGATTTCTTAAGTATATTACCCTTAAAATTAGTTTTGACCCAAATTTTCATACTGATTATAATTATATTATCCCCAAATTCACTATAAAATAGTTATTTTAGTGATATAAAAAACTCAAGTTCAAACCTTAAGCAACTATATAAACTTAAATGTAAATATTCTGATTTTGGGGAGGCATATAGACAGGCACAAAATAAACATTTTAAATTAATAGATAACACAAAAAAATTGGTTTACCAAAACAAAATTATGAATTCAGATAATCCCAGTAGAACCGTCTGGCAAACTGTTTCATCTATTACTGGTAAAAAAGCGAATGGTGGTCATTCCACAAATGCATGCTTGGTTAATAACAACGAGACAATTACTGACCCTAAATTAATTGTAGATTTTGTAATAACGGCATCAAAATAAAGCCAAGGTAGATCTGTTAAGAAGGGAAAAACTGTTTGCCAGCAGTCTTCCTTTTTTTGTCTCCTTTAACGGTAGAGAAGTAACTTCAATTTTGTTAAAAAATGCTAAATGTAAATGGCCTGCAGGTGCTGATGAAGTTCCGACAGTAATAGTTAAAAGAGTTGCAAACGCTGTTGTTAACGCCCTCCACTATTTAATTAACTTATCCTTTCAAAATGGTGTTTTCTCGAAGGTGTTAAGGGTCAGTAAAGTAATTCCGGTGCTTAGAGAGGTTAGTCCACATGATGTAAACAATTACAGACCAGTTGCCCTGAGTTCAGCCTTTTCTAAGATTTTTGAATATGCTTTTCTAACGCGATTGCAGAGATCTTTGAAATGTTTTGAGATAAATTACGAAGAATCAACATGGTTTTATGCAGAATAGATCGACGTTTACTGCTATGGACTCTTTTTACAGTAAGAATCCTGGGGTTTCTGGATGCGGGCGAGTGTCCTGTTGCGATCTTTTGTGATCTCAGCAGGGCATTCGACTGCGTCAATCATATGATATTGCTGAATAAATTATGAGTATGGTGTTAGAGGGTCAGCGCATCAATGGATATCTTCCTTTCTCAGTAATAGAGAGCAATACGTTTCCCTTAATTTTAATTTAGAAGGCTGCAATGAAATGATCACCTCGACACGTTTAAAGAATGAATTAGGTGTCCCGCAGGGGTCGCTACTCGGTCCGATTCTCTTTTTACTTTATATAAATGATGTAGAGAATATTGTTGTAGATGCGGGCGCCACTTTTAGTTTTTATGCGGATGACACGTCTATAATTTTGTCTGACAGAGATCGAGATGAGCTGGAGCATAGATGTAATGATTTGTTGTGCAAACTGGAGACCTGGCTTTGCAACCATGGTCTATTGCACAAAAAAAATAAATAAACGGAATTCGTTGTGTTTCATAATTATCAGAGGGTTGCTCCATCACTGAATCTTCGGGATGATGATCTAATCGCACAAGCGGCTAAAAGTAAATTCCTGGGATTAGTACTTGATCAGAATTTAAATTGGAATGGTCATTGTAAACAACTAATTACTAAATTAAACTCTTTGGCATACCTTTTCCGTAATGTGAGATACGTACTAACATCAGAACAACTTGTGACGATTTATTGCGCTTTGGTTGCATCTAGATTGCGTTACGGGTTATGTTTCTGGGGCGACTCAACAAATGTTTTTCATTACGCAGAAGCGCATTTTAAGAATAATCGCAGGAGTGGGTACAACGCATTCGTGTAGGAATATATTTAAAGAATATAAAATATTAACGCTTACAAGTTTATACATATTGGAAATGTGTGCATATGTTTTTAAAAATATGGACAAATTTGTTAGAAATGGTGATATTCACCGTTTACAAGACAAGATCGTATGGGGATTTTCGCATTCCTTTTGCTAGACTAAATGTAACCAAGAAGTCACCAGAATGTATAAGTTTAAAATTATTTAACGCTTTACCTGGCCGGATTAAGGAATGCGAAAATATCAAAAAATTTAAAACATCTGTAAAGGAATATTTATCTAAAGGTGCTTTTTATACTTGGACGAATATGTGTAGACATATGTATTCTTATTTTTTAGTTTTAATTTTTTATTTGTATAATTTAACATATGACGAAAACTATACATGTTTCTCATGTCTTATGGTATCAATAAATTATTATTATTATTGTATCGGTGGCCAACGCCGACTAGATACCAGGTCCAGGCATTGAGTGGGAAGTATTCCGAGACAACCGGTCGCAACGACGGATACGCATAATATCTATACTTTTACGCATCAATATCCCGTGCGCACTCCTTGCAATACCCCGACACGCTACCTTCTCCCAAACACTGTAAGACTACGAAGTATAACAGTAAATGTATTTAATTACATAATATTTCTTCATTTATTAATTTTCCTTACCGAAATTTTTTGGTGTACAGCCAACAAAATTAGTAATTATTACCCTTGAATAGTAGAAATGCTTAGATTAAAAGCAGGTAAGTATTATCAGTTCAATACACTGATATTTTTGGAGCAAGTAATGGTAATGCTTAAAATGATATTTTCGTTCTCTCTACATAACTGTAGAATATTTAATTTGAGAAAATCTGTTACTCAAATCTAAAATAATTATTTTTGTGGCGAAAATATTATATGTTCATAATGATTTTAGTATATTGATTTACATTTGAACTAAAAAATTATTTCGTCTAACAAATTCACGGGTTTGGAAAACTAAACGAATTTTATTCTCAATATAAATACATGATCTTCTTTCTTATATAGGAAGTTATGTTATATTTAATGTGATGCGTTTATATTCAAATTAAGTAATTATTTTTTGTGTGTAGATGAGGCGTTATAAGTTATTTACAAATCAACGCCACATCGATAATGCAGCTTTCTAAATGCATACACGCACCGCTTGTGGCACAATAAACTAATTTACCACGTGATTACAATACTAATGGGAAAGTGGACGAAATATTTCCTATTAAGATTCTACTCCCAGATTATAAATGATTGCAGTGCCCTCATCGGTTTTTTACAATCACTCTTTAAACCTCCTTTCAACAAATATCTACAGAGGTGGGGCGCTCTTGGTTTTAGTTTATTTTTTCTGGTTAGTTGTTAAATTAGAAGTTAGTAACATCATCAACCATCAACATGGTTGTAAAGAATAACATGTATGCATGTCAAAGTAAAATTAAATAAAAATTAGTTAGTAAGATTGTAGTGTGGTAATATCAACAACATCAAAGATCTTTCTCACGAAGTTTTAAAGTATAATGTCCGCATAAAAACTGTCAATTTATTAATGCTTAAGGCCTCAACTTCGTCGCAGTTTTAATTTGCTACCCGCGATATTGGAGCTTCTACTTTGTTGCGTTTATCAAACAAATAACTTTTTTGTTCCCTGATTACCGTAAATAAACACAAAATAAATGCCATTTTATTGTTGACTTTTATTACTGACTACTCTACTGAACTCCTTTTACTATTCTTCTATTTACATTTTCCATCTTATTTCGCAGAGTGCCACCTACACGGCTCCGTTTTTTACGACCTGGTTCGTTACAAATTGGACCATGCTATTCTTTCCGCTCTATTTCGTAAGCAGACTGGCGACGAACAGATGCGAATCGCCTGCCGACATCCTCACGGAGAGTATCCGGGACTTCAGGGACAAAGGATTCACAGCAGGTGCGTTTGATGGTCGCCCACAACTACACCTATGCACATAACGCACGCGAACGATGTTTCGGGATCGATATTGTCCGGCACAAGTTGCGAATGTAATTTTTTACGCTGTGTCATCTCATGTGTAAAATGTGAGAATGTACCCACGTAGGTTATGAAATGTAGACCAAGAAAGATATAGGAAACCGTAGGAAGTAGGAATAGACAATAGACTAAGTTAAAATGCGAGATTTTATAGATTCTTTTTGTTATTATGCGGTTAGTTTGGGTGTATAACGTTCCTTTTTGTAATAACAGTGTATGTCACCGCCAACTTCCACTAAAAGTTTGAAAAAAATAAGTTGAGTACGGTCCTGGAAAGCTAATACATACTCCGTGAACGTGAAAATATTTTTAGAAACGTCCACTTATTTCCGTCATGTAGGATGCCACATTGAAAATCTTTTATGAGAGATGTTAAAGTCAATATCGACCGATATCGGACTACTGACTCACCCTGTATATCGGTTCTGACTGAAAGAGTTATAAGAACAGAAATAATGCCAAAACAGTTATTATTATAACGGTTCTGATCTAATATCAGTTCGGTTACAGTTCTATATCAGTCTTTATATCGGTTCTTTTGGGTTCTATATAATATTACTAGAACAATAAATATCTAACATGAGATTTATATTAATATTGTTATATGACATAAAAATATATATATTGTACCAAAAACGCATACATTTATAGGCAACAAAAAATCAAGTTGAATTCTTGAATCCAACTTGAAAAAACATTCGTCTAAAGGAGAAAATACTTATAACTTCGAACTGCGTATACGGAATTAATATTGCTTTATTTTACAATATTCCTTTTTAGGTGTCGATGCTTTTATAAAAATAATAGTAGGGCTAAAATGTACATATAAAATGATCCTGAATCTGATCGATGAACAACTATTTTAACTTTAAAATAATCAATAACCCAATGCTGCTGCCAAGATCTTATTTTTATTTGTATTACTTCACTTAAAGAACTTGAAGAAATATATAATAAACCGAAATATAATTTATACTCATGTACATATAATAAAAAGTCAAATTGGCACCTTAATCCCAAATCAAAAGAATCACTCCTCAAAAAGGAAAAATAATAACTTTGAACTGGACTGAAACATTTATACAAATAATCCTGAAATTGATGAATGTATTTTAGGGTTAAAGTAGCCAATATATCACCCAAAGGAAACCGATGTTAACGTTAACACTGTAATCGAAACCGATATCTTCATGAATTTCGGTTCTAAATAACTGTTATGGAAAATAACGGTTCTTCATAACTGTTTTAAGAACGGAATTCGTTATTAGAACAGTTTCAACCCCTGCTTTTATTAACTAACTTAACAAGGTTAATACATTCGACAATATAAAATTCTTAAACTGTCATAACATTTGTCGTTGTCGTGTTTTATAGGCAAGCAACGCGATTTGCCATGAACAGTGTGATGCTAGCGTAAGGTAATGCCAATTTAAAATGCATTGACGCTTCACCACCCTTTCAAACTCTTACGCACTGCTATCAATAGTAACATTGTTTATGAATTAATATGTATACATATTGTTGACTCAATAATACCATGTGCCACATCCTCAACACGATGGGGCACATGGTTAGAAGCAGCATTTTTTTATGCCCAAAATTTTCATATTTTAAACCTTTTGTTTTAACATTAAAACAAGATGCTGTCAGTATTCGAACATGCTTGTATTTATTAATTTCCCTCCTGTAACGAAAATAATTAAGTCTAGATCCTGGTATTTTGAAAGAATTCACCAATCAAGCAGGAAAAGCTTAAACTCATGTACCCTTGTTGGTGATAGTCAATTCAATCATATATACAGGTGCCCCACCGAACTGGGTCATTAGATTTTTTTTGAACTTCTAGCAGGAATCTGATCTTGAAACTTGCAGTGTAGTCATGGCCCACTGTAGTCTATTTAAGGAAAATATTTTCAACTTTATAGCACTTTCCGGTATACAGGGTGTTGGTATCAACTTTCTTATTTTAAATGGAATGATACAATTTTTATCAGTACAATGAATGTATCGAATCATTTGCAATTAGTTTATATGAGGGTTCCCTATCTCTGAACTCAACGTTTTTTGCGATATTTGCAATTTTGTTCGTTTTTTGACGTTTGCACTGTGTCAACTGAAATTAAATAGCTGATGAGGTATCAGATATTTAGCGCTTCTACTAATGTCGATGTAAGTACAAAGGCTTAGGTAGAAAGTGCTATGGCAATAATGACCAAATCACATACAGGCTGTTCGAAAACTCATTCCAATGTGCATACGTTTAAACAAACAAAAACTTTTTATTTCAAATAGAACATGGTATTTTTTACTACAGTATTGAATGCAGCGTAAAATTCTACATCGATTGGCATTAGGGTTTGGTATACCTATTTTTTATAGTTTGTGAGATATTAGCATTTATTGCCTACAATATGACTAATTTCCAAGTTTCGAATAAATAAAATATTTTTTTACTAAAAACAGTCTGTATATTATTTTTTAGAATGATGCGTCTTCTTCAATCTTTTCTGCATTGTTTGGTTTCCATACCTGAGATATTCATCATTGAAAGTTTTCCAATTATTAGCAAATTTATTTAATTGTAATTATAAAATATTAATAAGCCATAATTATTATGTGACAGCAAATTACATGTTAATATTTTTGTCTGCTTATTAAGGACATGGAAAATAAGTCAAATTGAAAAAAAAACTAAGAAACTATTATTCTGAAAGAACATTTATATTGACATTTTCGAAGACTTTTAATAGTTTGTTCCTGATTTATGTTATCTGTCTGTATCGCTTAATACCTAGTCTAATACAAGAAGCCAAGAAGCTGCATTGTTTTCGGAGACTCCATGTCAGACGGCTCCTCTACAAAGAAAATACCTGGTCTAGTAAGTGAACAATATTTGAAATATTATGGGTGTATTTAGGATATCTGCTTTAATTTCCCTTGTATTTTTATTTTTTTTAGGTTTTATTCATTGCAAATAAGTGTAGGTATCTAATCATTGTTACATTCTTCTTGAATATAGAATAAATTTAAAAATGTTATTTGTATATATAACTTTCAATGTTTTCTTATTTCTTTCGATTTACAATATTTTACTTGTTAGAAGAAATGTGTGAAGGAGTTGACAGCATTAGGACTTACTATAAAAGATATGACTTGTTAATACTGCATAGGTTTATCATTGCGCAATTTGATAAATTACCAACAATGGATATCACTTGTTTGTTAGCACATCTCATGGCCTACTAATATCTAATAATTAAGGTTCGTTCACTATGACTAAAAGACATTACTATTATTAAGAAACTACTAACGTTAGATATCTGAAACATAAATATTTAAGATAGATTAGGCAAATAATGTACAAAGTTTTTATAGGAAAAAACTCATTTTATTTGTTTGAAACTTGGAACTTAGGCATTATTTTTAGCATTTTTTGCATGAAATGCCAATACTTCAAAAACTATTAAGAAGAGGTATACCAAACCCTAATATCAATCGATGTAGAATTTTGCGCCGCATTCAATGCTGTAGTAAAAATACCATGTTCCATTTGCAAGAAAAAGTTTCGTTAGCTTAAGGTATCCACATTGGAGGCGCGTTTTTTGAACACCCTGTATGTGATTCAGTGATTATTTCTGTAACACTTATAGCTACGTCCTTGTATTTACTTCGACTTTAGTAGAACCACTAAATATCTGCTATCTCATGAAGTATTTCATTTTATTTGAAAGAGTGCAAATGTCAAAAAAACAACGAAAATAAAAATATCTCAAAAACGGTCGAGTTTAAGGATAGGGAACCTTCATATAAACTAGTTGCAAATGACTCGCCAAATTCACTGGACCGATAAAAAGTATACCATTCCATTTAAAATAAGAAAGCTGATATCAACACCCTGTATACCGAAAGTGCTATAAAGTTGAAAATATTTTCCTTACATAGATCACAGTAGGTCATGTCTACACTGCAGGTTTCAAAATAAAATTTCTACTAGAAGTTCAAAAAAATCTAATGTCCCCGTTCGGTGTGACAGCCTGTATAAAGAAGCTATTTATAATAGTTGGTACAAAAAAATGTTTTTGTTAAAATTCTTTGTTACTATGTATTCTCAAAAAATCATTCTTAAAATAAGCAACCATAGATTTACACGCAGAATTTAAACACCCTGTATGTTAGCGTTTATAGAATATATAAATTTCTTCATGAAAACTTCTTTTGCAGTTCGCTTCTTGAGCAGATGCAGCTTTTTCTGTTCTGTTGTGGGTTGGCACCAACTACATGTATATAAGATCTCTACGCATCCTATTGGCCACCGACGTCATGGCCTTATTCGCGACCAACGGTTTCGAGCGTCTATCTACTTTCTTGGGTCATATTACACGAGCAATTTGTTGGAATTAGGGTAGGTTTCTCTATACCTTTTCTGCTTAACCCGTCAGCGGCTGACATTGCCATATGCCAACGTTATTATTATTTTTTTTGCTAAATCTCACCCGTTACCACCCAAAGAGTAAAATTTTTGTCAAAATTTGCTCAAATAATGATGTCGCCGTTAACGGGTTTAATTTCAGAAAATGAAATTTTAATTACGAAAAAAGAAATTTTCATTTCAATAGCTAAAATTTAAAAAAAACTTCCTCATTTACATTTTGTGAACCTAAAAAAAAAGTATAATTCTTGCTTTATTATGGTACATGAAAATTTTCTCGCCATATAGTAGCAGGATAACATCTTTGTATTGACTTGTCATGTGCTGTTACAACCGAAAATGAAACTTGTATTAATTTTAAGTTATTTTTTTCCTTGATGGGCGGATGTAACCGAAAAAGGCAACTCGGCCAGAACAGAAAGACCTATTGTGCTCTCTAGTGAATTTTAACCCTGTTTTTTTTTATTGTCCATGGCGGGTATTGTAAATCCGGAGCAGTGTTGCCAACTTGGAGATTTTCCCCCAAAATTTGGCGTAAACTTTTATGGGAGGGACACTTTAGGAGATACATGTCTTAAGCATATGGAATCTGCTATGTATGAGGGCCGAGTAAAATAACTGAATACTTCAACTAGTTTCCTTTATTCATAAATGATACACAACAACAAAAATGTACCACCAGTACCACATACAAGATGGACATTAGAACAGTGAAGGACGTTTTTCGATTGGTACATTGCTACCAATCTTACGTTCTTAAATACACTACAGAATCAACATAACTGTGCAAACAAAGATTTGCGATTATTGCGAAACCTGCTATTAATAACTGTAATTCATTTTACTTAAAAGAAAACAAATGAGAACAAACTTCTTAAAACTATCAACAATATCAAGAGGAAACAAACACGAGATATATATGGAATAAGTACAGAATTTCTATACAAAATAACAAATGTAATAATAGATTATATAATTAAATAATTAAATAAATTAAATAGCTTTCAAAATTAATAAATAAATGTTTCCAAGACGGCATTTTCCCAACCCAACTAAAAGTCGCAAAAATTATTAATAGTTTACAAAAGCGGAGACATCAACGAATGCACCAACTATCGCCCAATAGTCATATTACCAACAATATCAAAATATTCGAACGATTGATAGCTGAAAGACTTATGCACTAAAAATGTAGGTTTCTATTTAAAATATTAAAGTTGGCCACGACCATTGATTTATATATAATATAGATAAACACGTCCATAAGAGCCAATGGCAACGCTTAAATTTGAGCTTTTGACCACGCCGCTATAGTGCCGCCATCGTTTCCTGATCCAAAATATAAGTGGGATATCTAAGATCTCAACCTATGTTAACTCATTAGTTGAACAGTGTTACGCTTCTAAATAACAGATGGTGCTGTTTATCACGCATATACATTGTCCGCGCCTTATATGAAATATTCAAATTGTAAAACATGATAATTGTAAGAAAATGCAGACAAACTATCGATACATTCATGCCTTAATTGTTATTCTATTATATTGTTATCATGCTACAGCTATCTACAATATAAAATAAATCGTACAGGATATATAATCGTAAGGTGAAAATCAGTAATGATATTAAAAGTCTATGTTTACGTTCGATTTTCGACCAATATAGAAATACTTTAATTTTTTTTTTATTGTAAGTTTGAATAAATAGTATTAGTAAACGTTTATTTATATAACATTAATAAGTTCTCACTTCCGTTTTTCCTCCTAAAAAGTATGTGTAGATTTTAAGACATAATAACTTATTGAACCAACAACATGTGTTTCTCATAACTTCCACTTTTTCCTAGGTGACGATATTCCGCATGTTGTGATAACGTAGGTATTTGTAAGAAAATATTTTTTTCTATTTGTTCAAAGTAAGCCGAGGGGTGAATGTCTTTTCTCCTCTCTCGATCTAAGATCTAAGGGTCTGTTATTTATGAAGTAAGCCTCTTTATAATTTTAATTAGATATTATTATTTTGTTTTATTTGAAAGCAAAACATATTATTTTGAAGTTTTACTTTTCAAAGCTATAACATTTTTGAAACTAACTAATTATGGTATTGTACGCATATGATTTCCTCTCAGGATAGGATATGACAGCTGTATGATCAGGATCAATTTTGTATACAGGAATTCCGAAAAAAGCGATTAATTTTTTTTGCTCAAATTAAACGAATCTTCATAATTGGACATAGCGTTAAATTTGAAACAACATTTTCTCATAAAAGAATCTTCTAAACCCAAAAAATGAGATACTTTACTCTTAGCGTAGTTTCATATTTTTGACCTTCCCTGGTATACAATTAAATTTTAGGCAGATTTGATAAGGGTTATTTAGTTTCTAGACATGTAGAGGCAATTTGTAAGAAGAAAGATTTACTAAATCCAAAGACAAACAAATTTCACATATGATGCGCACGTTCTACCGATCACTGTATGTTATATATTCCTTTCTTTTTTTTCTTTATATTATGTTATATATTTATTATATTATATTTATTTATAAAAATTATGTAAAATAATTAGTACTTCAACTTTTATTCACAACTTTTTCTCCTAAAACTACTAATAAAAGCTCCAGCATAAATGATATTTGTTTGCGCTCACGCTGTATATATTATAAATTTATTTAGTAAGCCATTAGTTTGGTTTTACTTTAATTTATGTACCAGAATAAAAAATAAGGTTAAGGTATAGAAATTTTGATTTAAAATTATTAGTTGAAACACAATTTATACTCGATATATTTACCGGCATATATTACATTTTTAACATCTGTTTATTACTTTTTACGAATCCAGATTTAGACACGCAAAAAAACGACCTTTGTTTTTTGTTCGTAGATATACAAGTTGTAAATTCAATGAATGTGCCACTCTCCGCTAGAGTACGCCTATGTAGTTAGGTTTTCATAAATGCTAAAATAAATCTGACGAAAAAATTTAATTTGAATATGTAGATATAAGCGACATCTAATGACACTTTAATTGACAATTTGATAAAGTGGCTGTTGGTATATCTATATTATATAATCAATGGCCATGACTTTCCATGTAATCGGAAGTGCGACATAGACGTAATTATTTTTCCTAAAGAGATCATAGCCAACTATGCTTAACTCCAAGTTAAAAAATCGAGATATCATTACAAAATCAAAAACTTTTAGTCGACACGTTCCGAGAATCAGCCTGTAAAGTTGACTAATTTAGAGTGAATACAGCCATTGGATTCATATGCTGCAAGCTAATAAACCGTAATCTTTTAAATGAGAGGTCAAATAATTATCGCCATAAAAGGAGCAAGAAAACCATTACAAATGTTCAGAGTGATATTCTTATATCTTGAAATCCATTATGATTAACATCTAATTGTAATACAGCTTATCTTGCAAGCAATGGCATAACCAAAAATTTTGACTCGGTAATTTAAATTTTTATTTTCTCTGAAAGTAAGCTTATATTTTTCCGAAACTAAACTTTCATTTTCTGAAAGTGAAATAGAAAATATACCTATAGTTACAAAATATTCCATACTCTGTGGATTCTCCAAATCGCTTGACTAACACACCATAAATGAATGAATAAAATTCCAGATAATGGCTGTGATACTATGTGATGAACCGGAGTCGCTTGCTAGCCCTACATGGACGGGCATTACCGGCAGTCCAACGTTAGGAGGCGTGGTCTCGCAGCATCCGCTGCAGCGCACGTCGGCAGTTATAAGTACTCTTCAAAAAGATCATAGGTGACGCTACGTACGGCCAAGTGCATTGTTTTTCTGCTCTGATTGGAATGCTAAACGCGGCCTTATTATGGCCGCTGTGCCTCGCACTGTTCCGGACTGGAGGGAAACGTTGCATTGGGAAAAGCTTACCATGGCCAGCACTGTTGGGCAGCCAGCGCCTTATTCTGGGTAAGTTCTTTAAGTCCTTTGGTAAACATAACATCATTTTGTTAAAAGGACATTAAAAAAAATATAATTTGTTTATATTTGGTGCAGTTGCTAATCTGCTAGGTAACTCAGTGTTGCCTTAACTTATGATTTATTCATCACTTTGGGTTAATAACTGCTGTTCAAGTTTCTGCAGGTAAGTTTTCTTTGCTCTTTTGCACGAAAGGCACGAGCTTAAAATTATCAAAATGTTGCTAATTCTAAAATGATAGGTACTATAAGATTCGTGAGATAATGTTTGCGGAACAAAGACACAATTGGAACATTTAACTGAAGTTGATTTCCCGTGTGTTCTATGTCTGTCAGAACATTGGCTTTTGGGCGACTAATTTCTAGTATTTCATACAGCATACAGACTAATTAACTTCTATTCCGAAGTAATAAAAGGGGGGGGGGGGTGTTGCGTGCTGTGTACTCGGTAGAGCAAGACTTGAGTTGCTTGCGCTACGGTGACCATTGGGGGAGACAAGTTTGTGTGGTTTGCTTGTATAGATCACCGAACTGGGATCTTAGTACGTTAATGATAAACTGTTTGATTTGCTTGAGGAAGTGGAGGATGCAGGTCAGACATTAATGTGTGTGGAGATTTTAACGTGAATTTCTTAGATAACGTGGGTCCAGCTGAGAGCATACTAAGAAACTTTGGAATGTTTTAATCTTGTTTCTATGTAATTAACCCAACAGAGTGAACTGCTACGACATCTACCTTAATTGACAACATATTTGCAGATAATACAGCTGATAGATATACCTGTTTTTCAATAGATTGCCTTTTTTCAGATCACAGATTTCAGCTATTAGAAATTATGACTCCGTTTAGACATACACCGACAGTGGAATATAAACGTAAATTTTTTTTTGAGGATTGGTCGGAGGTACTTGCGAGCGACAGCAACAAGTTCGAACATATTTTATAGTACTTTTTTACATTATTTTAATTTGACATTTCCACTAACGAAATGCACTGTCAGTACAAAATGTAGGGTAGAATGGTATACAGCTGATTTAGCACAAAGGGCAGAGCAACTTCGCGATTTGTACAGTTTGTATAAAGTAAATAGGGATCCGATTCTTCTTACGGCATACAATAACCAGAAAGTGGCTTTATAAAGAGCTTGTAAATGAAACAAAAAAAAAACCTTCTAATTCTGAATTCTAAAAACAAAAGTAGAACTGCGTGGAACATTATTAATAAAGTCACAAACATCACTAAAACAACTTACAACCAATTTTATTGCGCGATGAGGAGGGCAATGAGGTTGTCAACCCCATGACAATTTGCAAAATGTTTGCCGAATCATTTTATAGTTTTGATAAGGCTTTACCAGGAAGCACGCCAGTTCAGCGAATATCCCCGTAAATGGCAGCTTATTTTTGACTCCAACAGATGAGCTCGAGGTTGAACGCGTGGTTGTTGGATGTTGCTTCTAAGCACTCTGCCGGTATTGACGAAGTACCTTGTTTCGTTATGAAGTATGCTGCGTCGTATATTGCAAAACCACTAACTATTGTTATAAGTGAATGTTTTCTTACTGGCATTTTTCCTGAAAAGTTAAAAGTAAGTAAGGTAATTCCAATATATAAAAAGTCTGATAAATGTAGGGCTAGTAATTATAGACCTGTTGCTATTCCCACAGCAATAACAAAGGTCTTCGAAAAAATCATAAATATACGGTTGGTTGATTATCTTGTAGAGAAAAATATAATTTCTAATACTCAATTTGGCTTCATACAAGGTAAATCAATATATGATGCGATATATCACTGTTTAGATCGTGTATACGGGGAGGTAGACGCGGGTAATACTGTAGTCGGCATGTTTTTTGATTTGTCAAAAGCATTCGACACGGTAGATTATAGAATTTTGCTATCAAAGATGTGGGCTTATGGAGTGCGTGGCGTTGCGTATGATTTATTCAAGTCATATCTTACTAATCGTCAATCACACATACAAATTCAAGTTTGTGTTGATAATTTGAAAAAACAACATCTTTCTCCGGCTATAAACACTGTTTGTGGTGTCCCGCAAGGCTCTATACTTGGCCCTACTCTGTTTATTTTATATGTAAATGACTTGTGCTTATTCTTACCATCGTGTTCATTGTCACAGTATGCTGATGATACAAGTTGCGTTGTTGCTGATTCAACTGTACATTCAGCGTCTGTTCGTGCAAATGCGGTCTTATCGAATATGTGTGCATGGTGTTGCGAAAATGGGCTAGTGCTCAACGCGACAAAAACAAGCATGCTACAGTTTCGTGCTAGCTCCAGTATGTGTAGTAGTTGCTACATCAAGCATGATGGCAAGTCAATTTCCACTGGCGGTAATATTGGGTTCCTGGGATTGACTGTGAATTGTGTTCTCAAATTTGAGCAATATTGTACCTCACTTCTAAGTAAACTGTGCTCAGCGTATTGTGGAGTTAGGAATTTGAGAAGCACCGTAGATGTTGGCACTTTGCGAATGTTTTATTTTTCGTACGTGGAGTCTCGATTAAGATATGGACTCATTTTTTGGGGTTCGGCTAGTTGTGCGAGCAAACTTTTTATATATAAAAAAAGATTTTGCGGTGTAATGGTGACTGCGTCCTCCATGACCTCATGTCGTCCTATATTCAAGCAGTTGAAGATTTTGCCTTTGTGGTCACTCTATTTATATGAATTAATAATATTTTATAAGCGCAACGAAAATTACTGTATTAAAAACGCCGATGTATATAGCAACATGAGAACTCGTTCTCATAGTCATGTCAGTGTGCCGATTCACAGCTTTGTTTGAGCGGAGCCCATACTACAGGTGTGCTGTTTACTTCAATGCGCTGCCAAGACATATAAAGATGGTTAGTACTTTTAATTCGTTTAAACAGCTATTGAAAGCCTATATTCATGAGCATTCATTTTATAGTGTTGATGAGTACTTGACATGACGGGTAATGGTTCTGCTTTTACTGTTGTCTATTGTTTTCTACATTTATATGTTTTTTTTTACTTATTTTTGTATTTCTGATTTTATTGTATTTATAATATTGACAATGTCTATGTT
This sequence comes from Protaetia brevitarsis, assembly GCA_004143645.1. Classification (NCBI taxonomy): domain Eukaryota; kingdom Metazoa; phylum Arthropoda; class Insecta; order Coleoptera; family Scarabaeidae; genus Protaetia; species Protaetia brevitarsis. The sequence goes on from RXPK01000121.1 coordinate 1,591,228, forward strand.
GTTTATGACTAAAGACAATAAACATTATTATTATTATTATTATTATTATTATTATTATTATTATTATAAATTGTCCTGGTTGATGGAATATCATTGTACGATTCATAAACTAGATTTTCCAAATGCGCTCTAATATTCTCGAATTTTCAATATATTCCATGCAAGTAAGAATCGATATAAAATAGTAGATATACACGATATATTAAATAGAAATAAGTAAAAACATAATTTCAGCTGTATAATAATTCCCATTAAGAAAGTTATTTTACCATGTACTATCGACTCAAAAAAAAAAGATGACATAGGGAAATAAGCCATAAGGAAACACAAGGACAGTTACATCTCCTTTATCTACCAACGATGGCGCATGGGTAGATGCTAAGAATTATTTTTTCGTTGAATTCTTCCTCGGAAACTATAAAGTCAAATTCTGTGAATAGATCTCTGCGACCGCTTTGTCGCATAACATCAAGGGGATTAGCTTTCGGGGCGATTGTTGGCATATACACGGTATTCCACGTAAGTAGTTCATTAAAAGTTTATGATGTTCATTACCTACTTATATTTGAGATTTTTGCACCATTATCTGTTCGATTGGAACTATAAATGTGTAATACTTTAACCAAAATATCACTTCCGGTTGACCGGAAATGGACGTCAACTTTGTTGTTTTAAATAGAATGGTATAATTTTTTGTTCATTTTTGGATTCTTATGGCCAGAAATACGTCAGTTTTCATTAGCTATCCCTATAGCTATATGTTGCCGTTTTTGAGTTATTTAAGTTTTTCTTTTTTTTTAGTCATAATCATTGCATCATTGAGAAATTAATATCTCGGTTAATACTGCAAGTAGAGACTCCAAATTTGCTGAGTTATGAATGTAGATATAACCCTAAGAAATGGTACACACACTTTACATTCTTACATACAGGGTGTTCAAAACTTAAGAACAAAGTTACATATTTTCAAATGCAGAAAACTCATTCTTTTTAAATAGAACACCCTGTATTTTATTTCAAAATTAGGAAGCAAATATCATCTCCTAGCACTTTATATGAGCATTCCCTATACCTATCTCCGATCCCATCAATCGATGGGACTCAATGTCAACCCCACTAAGACAACCCTAGTAACATTTATCAGGAAAAGAAAATCCAATCTTAAAACCATAAAACTGGGTGGGCAAAATATAGATTGGAGAACGGAGGTTAAATACCTAGGCCTTACCCTAGACAATAAACTTCTATGGAACAAACATGAACTTGAAGTAACCAACAAGGCCAAAAGAGCTCTGATGGTGTGCAGAAACTTTCCAGGGAAAAATTGGGGATACAACCAAAAATACTGCTTTGGATGTTTACAGCGATAGTGAGACCGATCATCACTTATGCATCAGTAGCATGGAGCAAAAGAACTAATCTGACCACCGCGAGAATTAACCTCTCGAAAGTGCAAAGATTAGCATGTGTATGCATAACGGGGGCTATGAGAACTTGCCCAACAGCAGCTATCGAAGTAGTATTGGATCTTACCCCCCTCCATATTGTAGTAGAGGGCGCGGCAAAAAGAACCGCACTAAGAATGGTCAAGGAAGGAATGATTAGGCATAGGCCTCAATCTCCTGACGGTGATCAAACCTGGGATATGCCCCGGGATGATATGTTAAAAAAATTCAGCTTTGTGAAGGAATTCATCATAAAGCTCAGTAACAGGAGCGAGTGGATTATAACACCATCTTGAACTTGAATAGAAATGCCATCAAATGGTATACTGATGGCTCCAAAACGGCTGAGGGAACTGGAATAGGAATATATGGCCTAGAACCACATATTTCGAAAGCTTGGAAAATATCCAAGTATATTTCAGGCGGAAATACACGCTATTGAAAGATGTGTCCAGTTCGATATAGATAGAAATTATCGGAAGCAGGAGATTATCATCATGTCTGATAGTAAAGCAGCCGTCAAGGCGCTGAGTTCATATGAAATCAGTTCCAAGAGGTCTGGGAATGCCTAGGGAAATTAAATGAGCTAGGCAAAAGAAATAAAGTAACCCTCTGTGGGTTCCGGGTCACACAGGAGTGGAAGGAAACGAAATAACGGATAACCTTGCAAAAAAATGGGCTGGAATGCCTTTTATAGGGCCCGAACCTTTTGGCGGGTTAAGTAGCAGTACAATACTGAAGAAATTAAAAACAGAAATGGAGCAGAGAAAATCCAGTTACTGGGAGAATCTCCAGGGAATGAGGCAAAGTAAAATTCTTCTGGAACTTATAACCAGAAGAGGTTTGCAGAATGCATCAACCTGAGTAAGAACAATGTTCGCATATTAACAGGATACTTTCAGGCCACTGTAAACTGAAAGGGCATCTGAGTAAGCTTGGATTAGCGAAGGAACCTGAATGTAGATTTTGTGGGAACAGGATGAAACACCGATCCACCTCCTCTCAAACTGTGTAGCACTATGCAACTCGAGGGCGTTGCACCAGGGAGCATGTGAAATCGAGAGGGAGACTTACCTAGACTGGGCCCTCTGACATCCTACACTTTCTGAATGGAATAGGATTGAAAGGCCAGCTGTAAAGCAGCAAGAATAGGGGACACAATAAATCTTTTAGGTCGCAGTGTAACACACCCTTCTACCTACATACATACATACATACATACCTATCTTCACTAGATTTTGAGATATGAGCGACTTTTTGTTAAACGGACTTAGTAGCCCTATCTTTAAATGTTTGTAGCTGGCTCTGAATGGGATTAATGTCAAATTCATTGACTAACCATAAGGGTTTATGTATATCATCGTAATGACACTTTTTTACAAACACAATATTAATAGAAATGACTATTCGAACAGCGACATTCTTGTATGGTTATTGTATGTACCGTTTTTTAGAGTTATATCTACATTCATAACACAGCAAATTTGGAGTCTCTACTTGCAGTATTAACCGAGATATTAATTTCTGAATAAAGAATGATTATTACTAAAAAAATAAAAACTTCAATAACTCAAAAACGGCAACGTGTAGCTATAGGAATATCTAATGAAAGCTGACGTATTTATGGCATAGTAGAATCCAAAACTGAATAAAAACTTACATCATTCTATTTAAAATAACAAAGTTGACATCCATTTCCGGTCAACCGGAAGTGATATTTTGGTTAAAGTATTTTACACTTATAGTTCCAATTGAACAGATAATGGTATAAAATCTCAAATATAAGTAGATAATAGAACATCATAAACTTTTAATGAACCACTTACGTGAAATACACTGTATATGTAGCTTTCTTTTGTTGTTTATTTTAGCCATCGATTACTCGCTTTAGAATTATACACTGTGGAAAAAATTGTCACCTTTATTAAGAAAACATGTTATTCCTTCTTAACGTTTTAATTCTATTACTTTTTATGACGGCACAAAATCGAACTGCACTTATTGGAATTTTTGCATAAAATATAATAAAATATTTTCCTCTCATGCCGTATTAAGACATTCAGAAATAAGCATGTTGTTATTATTTGAAGAAATAAATATGTTGAAGCCGTTACCTGCAACATAAAACACATTTATTTATTGCTGTAATAATAAGTTATATACACCCTATTGCAACTGAAATAAAAGCAAGTATTTAAAACTAAAACTACTTACAAAAGTAAAGTACTGTTTACATAAATACTAATATAACGCACATAGGGAAACTATAGAACTAAATTTAATGATAACTAAAATATAAGAAAAAAAAAATACGAACAGTGTATTGTAATAACATTTCCACGTCAGCAAGAGAATTGAAAATCAGAATTATTATATAAAATTCGTTGGCGAAAACTACAAAGATTTTAATTCTAGGAATGCAAATCGCCGAAAAGGTGGCGGCAACTTTGTCGGGCACCGTAAAGGGTATTAGCTTTCGAGACGATTGTCCATTGCATCGCGGATTACGATAGCATTGCGTTTGAAATAGATACATTAGAATTACAGCTATGAATTCGTTTTACCAACTGCGGTCATAATTTTTTGAGGTAATTGTACAGGCTGTTCCACTAAAGACTGCATTGAAAACAAAATGTGTGCGAAATTACATTAAATATCAATGGTTATTTTCGTCGCGCGATTTTCATGAATATTTACTGAGCAAAAGTAATTTCACAACCTCGTGTGTAAAAAAAAACTATTTCGCGATTCTTTTCAATCAATTGTAAAATCACACTGTACTTTTACTTATGATTACGTGAATTTGCCAGGTAATTTTACTTATTTCGAAACATACTTGTGTAATTACACTGTATTTTTAATTATAATTATGGTGAACTTACCAGATAACTTTACTAACTTTGTCATTTATGAAAAGGCAACGAATATTTTTGATAGTAGCACTACTAAAAGAGAATATATTAAGGATATCTTAATCCAAAATTTACCCAATACTTATGTTATTTTTTTCTAAAACTTTCACTTCAGTGCTAATAATAAATTAATGCCAATATACGATGCCTACACTTATTGCATAATTACTTTTTTTGTGAATGTAACTTATTCTCAGATGTTTCATAGCAATTTTTAAAAGTTAAAAAAATCAAACTAACGCAACATAATTAATTAAGAATACATATATCGAACAAATAAATAGTAAAGGAAGAAACTCGTTGTTAATTAAGAGAAAATAAATATAAATTTCTTAATCCAGGTATATATTATTGCTACACTGCAAAGAATTTATGAAGCTAATTCATGGTTATCTCATCGTCATGTCAACATATCGCACTTAGAACCCTTTTCAAAAAAAAAAAAGCAAATAATGATGCCTAATCAGACTAGTATAACAAAAAAAGAGAACTTTTACTAATTTATTACAGTTAACTAATCAAACAACTAGAAGTATTTTTATATTAAAAAAAAAAAACAGTTTAAATCCTTAAGAACTGCAAAAATTACGCGTTGATCTTAACAGTATAATTCAAAATTTTATCTACCAATCAAATGTAATGAAAAGTAATGATTTTTATGACTTAATGGAAGCAAGCCTTTTAGACAGTTTATACAACGACCATAATTGTTTTGTTATAAAAAAATAAAGAAATGTGTTTAGCAGTTACCGAAATAAGTGATTGCAATTGATGGATATACAGGGTGTTAGGTAAACATGTGGCAAAACTTCAAGGGTTATTCCTGGCTTATTCTAAGAATATTTTGTCCTATGATGATTTTTGAGAACCCCTTTGTTTCAAAGATAGAGGGCGAACAAAATTTGCGACAACCATATTCGATATTCGTTGAAATTATTAATGTAAATAAAAGTGTGGTGTACGCCAATGAGTTTAACGAGTAAAAAAATTGTTTACAATGCGTTGTTATTTTTTCGATTTCGTAGTGGATTTAATTTCAATACGTCTCATCGGTCGCATTTGTTTCGATTGAGTGACGTTTGGCTGTTTGACGTGTCTTTAATAGTTAGTGAAATTCTCTATCATGATGTATACGAACGCCGAGATGACTGACATGCGTTTCATGTATGGACTTGCTGATGGCAACTCATTAGAAGCTAGACGATTGTACATTGAAGGATTTCCTGCCCGTAATGTCCCCGACCGAAAAATCTTCGAAACATTCATCGACGTCTTCGTAAAACAGGCTCAATGAAACGAAGTGGAGGGCCAGAAAGATCATTGACTGCAAGACGGTACAAATGGAACAGAATGTGCTGGCGATGATAGAGGAACATCTGGTAGTTTTACGCCAAAAATAGCAAATACTTTGAATGTAAGTCCTTGGACAGTTTGGAAAATTCTTAAAGACAATTTGTTGTATCCATACCACAATCAACGCGTTCAGGCACTACTACCTGCTGATTTTCCTCCACGTATTGCATTATGTCAATGGATATTGCAAACATTAGATCGCATCCCTCTATTCGTGACACAGATTCTTTTTCATAATAACCATGTGTGGGTATATGAAAATCCGCATGAGGTATTTCAACATCAGTTCTCATTGATGTTTGGGTTGTAATCGTGAGTGACTATCTAATTCGACGGTATCTCTACCAGGAAATTACTGGCGTAGTGTACCGCAACTTTTTGGAAGCAACGCTGCCTGAGTTTCTGGAGGATGTACCATACGCGACAAGAATTCCAATGTGGTTTATGTACGATGGTGCACCACCACATTTCAGTTTGGTTACTCGGATTTTTTAACAGCAACATATGGAGATCGCTGGATTGGTCGAGGTGGGCCACACGCATGGCCTGCTCGATCCCCAGACTTAAGCCCCCTAGATTATGTCTTCTCGGAATGTCTGAAGTCAATAGTTTATGCTACTCCAGTGGAGAATTTGACGATTTGCGAAATCGGATGATTGCTGTGTGTAACTCAATTAGAAACGACCCTGGTGTGTTTGAAAGAGTTCGACAGTCAATGACGAGATTGAATGCTTGTATCCAGACTGGAGGAAGCCATTTCGAACATTTATTGTAGATTGAGCAACTTTACATGTACGAGTTGATAATAAAATGTTGTTACTGTCGCAAATCTTGTTCACCTTGTATCTTCGAAACAAAGGGGTTTTTCAAAAATCATCATAGAACAAAATATTCTTAGAATAGGCTAAGGAATAACCCCTTGAATTTTTACCGCATGTTTACCTAACAGTCTGTTTGATTTTAGTTGCCACACCAGATATCTCGATTGTTAAGAGATACGACAAAATTTTAAAGACGAAAAATTGTTCTACATCTAGTTCCCTATTATATGCCTTAGAATAAAAAATGTGTTAGATATAGCAAATATATACAAAATTTTAAATGGAATGTACCCAATTTTATTACGTATTTTGAAACTATAAAAAATTCCTTTTTCAATGATATATCATATGTCATAGTTATCTAATCATTTAAAAATATAAACTGAAAATGATAAATGACAATTAGTATAATACTCAATTAATAGTACTGGCTTATTGGCTTACTAGTTATTAGTTATTCAATTGTGTGTATTGAGGGAACCAAAAGTAATATAATTAGTAGGCATTTCTCAACAAAGTCGGGTAGTGTGGCCGGGGTGCCACAAGAATCAATTTTAGGTCCGACTTTGTTCATGATTTATGTGAATGATCTATAATTCTCCTTTGATACATGCCGTTTGGTTCAGTACGCTGATGATACTGCTTGTATTGTGGCACACAGCGATCGAGATACGGTTTCACTACTAACTACAGCCGTCATGAGAAAATTACTAATTGGTATGAGGAGAATGATCTGATGCTGAATGGTTCAAAAACCGGCTTAAGACACTTTGCATCCTCATCCAGTAGTTGCGCTAGTATTTTTTATGTTAAATACAATGGAACATCTCTTCCTAAAAAGCAAAGTGTAATTACTTGGCTGATCGCTGGATCCTCGTTTAAGATGGGAGGAACATTGTAAGAATTTGTGTGGCAAACTGTGTTCGACTTTGTACGGAATTAGGATTTTGAGAAACGCTGTCAACCCTAATTCACGTATGTAGAATATCGTCTGAGATTTGGATCGTGTTCTGGGTTCCACAAGTTGTATGCGGAATTTGTTCGTTTACAAAAAAAATAATTAGGTGCATGGCTGGGTTAATGCAATGAGCTCTGCCGTGCAATTTTTGCAAACTTTGAAATTCTGCGTTGGCGTCGATCTATATATATGAACTTTTTAATATCTACAGAAAACATGAACATATTTATTTTAAAATTAGCGATATATTTACCAACATGACAACAAGAGCATGTAATGATTTACATATAGCTGCACTGAACAAGTTTCTATGAGAGAAGTACGCATTATAGGGCTATTCTATTACTTGTTTTAATAAATAAATAAATACCCAACTAAAAGCGCTCTTGACCTTAAGAATTCAAAAAAAGAGGTGAGGATGCTTTTGATGCGTGCTCCTTCTACTCTTTGGTGAATTCATGACTGCTGAGCTTTCTATTGTCTGGTGTTTGTTTTGTTTCTTTGTTGACATTATTTGCTAATGTATTTTTATTATTGATTATTACTATACAGGTATGACAATGTCTACGTTCGAAAGAATTTCTGACAATAAACAATTACTTACTTTAAATAAAATTTTAAACGTGTATTATTATTCAGCAATAAATAAAAAAAAACGGCTTATTTGAGCAAGTTGTATTAGTCACTGGATTATAACATTTTACTTAAAGCGACGTTTCGACAAACATATATGGCTCTTTCAAGGTACAATGATAAATAATTAGTATTAAAACCATGAATAAAATAAAAGCACGAGTTAAGTTATACCTTCGTAAAAATTTTATAAGTGAACGTCAATATCAATTAAAATTGCAACTGTCATTATTGTTGTAGATTAAATTTAAATTAAATTATAAAACTATCAAATGTAGTTAAAAAGATGGATAAATTGTGTCTAGTTAATCACCTGATTAACTAGATGGAAACTGAGCTTATATGTGTTGAGAATACAACGTATTCTTCTTGTACAGCGAATTTTATCCTTTAATCGGTAAAAACATGTTCCTGCAAGATATATAAATGTTCCTAGTATTAATATATAGTAAAGTAAAATACTAATATATAATACACAAAATAGTAAAATAACATCCACAAGTCAAAATTAGAAAGAACCATAAGTAACTGCGTCTTCCAAAGACAAAAACAACATGCCAACGTAACATAAGTGAGGAACATTAAGAAGATTTTTTCCGGAAATATGCTCGGACACGTCCTCGGCAGCCCTAATTTTTTATAGCTATTCTTAAAGGGTATATCAAATTACACATGCGTACAATTCAATTTTTATTCCTTGTCATTAAAAAGACATTAACAATAACTAATTCGAAAAATGAAGAAATCTGATTCAAATTTATTTTTATGAAAGTTTAAAAATGCACGTCAAAGGGTTTTGTTTATCTTTTTTTTTGTCAAACCAGGTTGACGTCTTATCACAATGTCAAAAAACAAGTAATAAAATAAGAAAGAAGTGAAGCTAGTATTCAACTCGGAAGAAAAAACCGTTATAATTTCTGTACCAACACCAACCTAATTCATGCAATCACTCAATGCTACCACACTCAACTTTCATGCCGAACGCTGTGCTCGGAGTTCGCCAAACCCCGAATCATGTGGACAGTCCGTCCACACGATAGTGTAGAGTTAGGTAGTTGGCGAACATTCGGAGTTCGGCGAACTCGATCGTGTGGACGCACCTTTTTTAAGTAAATCACATAGAAATCTGTAACTCGTTGCTTGACACTATTCCAAATGGAACATAAGAAAAAACTATCGTACACAACGTAAAGTTAGGGATTTAAATTTGTATAATGAAGTAATTGCAAATAGAAACAAATTTGACTAAGTAACCACTGATAGCTCCTTGTTTTACAGATATTTAAAATATTAACTGCTTGAAAAAGTTATTACAAAATATAACGAAACGATAGTAGCAGAAATAGGAAAAATAAAGAACAAAAATGCAATCGAAGACTTAATTATTTATTATTATTATTATTATTATTATTATTCAAGATAAATCAACGAAGCAGTACTAACATAAGGATATATTTATAAGAACAATGGTTAGGTATCTACTAACTTAAAATTGCAAGTATAAAGTAACACTCGCTGTAGAGTTGCAATCGTGTAAATCGTGTTGATTCTTTCTGCATTTACACCGTGGGTCTTTTTAAACAGTAGAATATATGGGTATCAGTATAAAGGAACGGTAAAGGCAACCTGGACAATCTGGAACTTGTACCCCAGTTGTAAACTCAGAAAAACATATTCTCCTGTTTCCCAGATTCCATATTGGTGTTATCTATAATTATGGGGCTGACCCTCTTTTGCAACTCGAAGATATCCTCTTTGCACCACATACGTGCTTCTTCTAATTCACAGTTATTATAAATATATTCAACCTGATTTATTAATATAATCATCTTACACTAAATATAAACTCGTCTCATTAAACGCCCCAGGCTATTTCCAGTATCTTTGTGACTAAATATGTTTCCCATTGCCAGGTAAGCCTTCCATCGTAACCATTACCTTGCATCCTAGCCTGATCCACCACATATTAAATTTACAAGATTATTCACGAGAGAAGTAATTGGTTACTGTCATTTTCAACACTTCTATGTATTAAAATAACGCAGATTTATAAGTTTGAGTTAACGTTGCACTTTATTTTAAAGAACCTAAGTAAAGTGGTCACCTATAAGTCAACACTAAATATCCTTATCTAAAACAAAAAATGTTAAACGCAACATATATGTTTTAGTCGAAGGCAATAGCGGATTTAACATTATTTTGTTTTGGGCTACATAAACATGATTAACACAAAATTTAACGTATACCAGCATACGTTGTTCCTGTTATTTCTCAGCTGTAGTGTTTCTGATTTTCGCCCTTTTCTTTTAGCATTTGTGTTCATTTCAAAATTGATCAGCATCCTTTGGGACAAACAGTTGCAGATGGTTGAATCGGTACTGAGAATGATGGATATTCCCTATATTGTGGTACTGGTACTGTATATACCAAGTTAAAAATTGCTTCAACTAATTGCTCGTGGTTACATCTTTCCGTGTCGTTTTACCATTGCCTTTATTTTCTTGTCTTTAAATCACGGTCTTTCCAAAGCGATATGACTTTGGAGTAATAACCAAGGAGTTGTAATTTCAACTACCTCGATGAGGTAACCAAATTGCACGGCAATATTGCAATATACCTCCATTTCCAGAATTTCCAAATTAGCGTCATCTATAATTATGGGACTAACGCCTCTTTTCGCCACTCAAAAATACCTTCTTTTGGCATAACGCATATTGCTTCTTGTAATTCATGGGATTATAAATGTATCTACCTGATTTATTAAAATAATCATCCCGTACTAAATATAAACTCATTTCGATTAACGGCTCTAGGCTATGTTCCAATATCTTTGTGGCTAAATATGTCTTTCCGCTCCCAGGCAAACCTCGCATCAGGACTATTATCTTGTATCCTTTCTGATCGAGTCACATATTAAATTTACAACATTATTATTAACGGAAGCAGATAATTGGATACTGCCATTCCGTTCCGTCGTAGATCGCACTGTCTTGCTTCTCAATTGCTCCAGCTCTTCTGATTGTTTCGAAGCTATTTCCTTCGACCTCTTTAACGGTTTGGAGGTCAATATTTCTTCATTCCCTTTTAAGGAGGAGGAAATGTGACAACTTATGTCAGCTTGCGTTGTTTGTATTATTTTCTTAGCTTGTAGTGCCGTTTCTGAGTTTTCAGCCTTTTCCTTAGCATCTGTGTTCATATCCAAAATTGATTAGCATCCATTGTAGTGGATGGTTCGCCTGTCCTCTTCTAAGTTGCTCACCGTTACGTAAGCTACATATTCCTTTATGTTGCGATTTTCCTTTTAGCATGCTTTGGAGTAACAGTTACTGCAGATGCCTGATTCGGCACGGTTGAATGATGGATATTTCCTGTATTGTGGTACTGATACTGTATAAATCAACTTAAACTGTTCAATAATTGTTCTGTGGTTACACCTCTTTCGTAGCGCTCCAGCATTCTTTCTATTTCCCTTGTCTTTAAATCACGGGTATTATCAGACGACAGGATCTGTGGATTTAAGGCCCAAGATGTTTGCACCTCAGCAATTTTGATGAGGTAACCAAATTGCACTGCAATATTGCAATATACCTCCATTTCCAGAATTTCCAAATTAGCGTCATCTATAATTATGGGACTGACGCCTCTTTTCGCACTCAAAGTACCCTCTTTTGGCATAACGCATATGCTTCTTGTAATTCATGGGGATTATAAAATATCTACCTGTTTTTAAAATAATCATCCGTACTAAATATAAACTCATTTCGATTAACGGCTCTTAGGCTATGGTTCAATATCTTTGTGGCAAAACATGTCTTTCCGCTCCCAGGCAAACCTCGCATTAGACCATTATCTTGTATCCTTTTCTGATCGAATTACATACTAATTTACACGTTCATTAGCAGAGGGTGTAGTTTGCTGTCATCACTTTCTTCTGTTGAAGATTTCACTGTCTCGCTTCTTATTTCCTCGTCTCTTCTGATTGCTTCAGAGTGGTTCATTTAGCCTTTCTAACGTTCGGAAGCCGTCATCATTCTTTATTCCTTAGTTGAGCCTTTGCCTTATTTATCATCTCTTCTGACTGTTTCAAAGTTTCCTTGAACCTTTCAAACTGTTGTTTCAAACTCAATTGTTCTTTCTCTTTATCTATAGTTTGTGTTACCTGCTCAGCTTTTGGTGTAGGCTCCGAATTCTCGCACCTGTTCTTGGCATTTGTGTTCTCATTTAAAAGCTGATCAGCATCCGTTGTAGTGAGAGGATCATCTTTGCTTTTACAAAGCGTTTGCTTGTACTGGATGCTGGGTGCACATTTATTCGTGATCGCTTTTTCTTACGACCTTTCGGAGCAACCGGTAGTGGAAATGTTTGAAACGGTATTGAAAATAATGGATATTCCCTGAATTGCGGTGCTAGTGTTGTGTACACCAACTGAAATTTTTCAGTAATTGTCGTACAGTTACTCCTCGTTCGAAGTTACGCAACATCGATTTGATCTGCTCTTTATCTACACCATGAATATTTTGCAATGCTAATGTTTCTGGGTTTAAGGCCCAAGCACCTGCAAGTTCGACAATTTCTATGAAGTAACCAAACTCCACAGCCATAGCACAATATACCTTCATTTCGCAGATTTTCAAATTGGTGTCATCTATGATTATGGACTGACGCCTTTTCACACTTGAAAACACTTCCTTTGATTCCATCCATGTGCTTCCTCTAGCTTGTCAGGGTCATAAATACATCCACCTGATTGACTAAAATAATCATACGAACTAAATATAAATTCATCGCGATTGACCGCTCCTAAGCTGTCTTTCAGTAGCTTTCTGGCTAAACGTGTTTTCCGGTTCCGGTAAGCCGCGCATCAGAATCATTAACTTGTAACCTTTCTGATGAAATGTACGCTCCTGTCACGTATCAACTTTGAAAGATTCTTTTATTTGGAGGTGCATTATTTCCGTTAGTTACTTTACTCATTTCACTGAGATACTGTAACGAATAATAATAAATCATACAGTAATAATTCGTATTTGATGAAGGGCACCTGCTAAACTGTAAACCGCAGATTCTGCTTAAACTTTGTGAGTTGTAGACCCATGGAGTGTTCTATGTTGTTTGTATGTAATAAAGGGTGATGTTACACTGCGACCTAAAAAGATCTATTGTGCCCCCAATTTTGCTGCTTTACAGCTGGCCTTCCAATCCTGTTCCTTTCAGAAAGTGTAGGATATCAGAGGGCCCCAGTCTAGGTAAGTCTCCCTCTTCGATTTCACATGCTCCCAGGTGCAATGCCTCGAGTTGCACAGTGCTACGCAGTTTGAGAGGAGGTGGATGGATGTTTCATCCTGTCCCATAAAATCTGCATCAGATTCCTTTCCAATCCAAGCTTACTCAGGTGTCCTTTCAGTCTACAATGGCCTGAAAGTATTCCTGTTAATAGCGAACATTGTTCTTACTCAGGTTGATGCATTCTGTAAACCTCAATTTCCCTAAGGATCCCCAGACCATCTCGGAACTGATTTCAGATGAGCTCAGCGCCTTGATGGCTGCTTGACTATCAGACATGATGATAATCTCCTATTTTGATAATTTCTATCTATATTGAACTGAACACATCTTTCAATAGCGTGTATTTCCGCCTGAAATATACTTGGATATTTTCCCAAGCTTTCGAAATATGTGGTTCTAGGCCCATATATTCCTATTCCAGTTCCCTCTGCCGTTTTGAGCCACCAGTATACTATTTGATGGCATTTCTATTCAAGTTCAAGATGGCGTTATGATCCACTCGCTCCTGTTACTGAGCTTTATGATGAATTCCTTCACAAAACTGTTTTTTTTTTAACATATCATCCCGGGGCATATTCCAGATTTGATCACCGTCAGGAGATTGAGGCCTATGCCTAATCATTCCTTCCTTGACCATTCTGAGTGTGGTTTTTTGCCACCCCCTCTACTACAAATGGAGAGAGTAAGATCCAATACTACCTCGATAGCTGCTGTGGACAAGTTCTCATTGCCCCAGTTATGCATACGCATGCTAATCTTTGCACTTTCGAGAGGTTAATTCCCGCGGTGGCCAGATTAGTTCTTTGCTCCATGCTACTGATGCATAAGTGATGATTGGTCTCACTAGCGCTGTATATATCCAAAGCAGTATTTTTGGTTGCATCCCCAATTTTTTCCTGCAAAGTTTCTGCACCCATGGAGTGTTACTCACGGGTACTCTCCGTTGCAGCAGAACTTCAACTTTAGGGATGCAATTTGACTTTGAAATTCGGTCCAAAGGCCTTAGTATAGTGAGAAATGCCCTTGCACATAATTCCATTCCTGTCCGCCCTATAAGTCACATTGGATAGCTACTATATCTCTTCAAAATATCAACCCTAAAAAAAAAATAGTTCTGGGAAAAATAATTAATTTACTTTTTAAAAAAAGCTTATTTTTTCGAAAATTACTTTTTATATTTCATTCTTTTTTTGTATATGTTGTAGACACCTATAAGGGTGTATCTATGGCTAAAACATCAGCTCTTCTAATAGGCACAGAAAAAAAAGATATTATTGTTTTCAACACGTTACCTAAGAATGTAGGGGGTTATAACACGTTCATGACAAATAAAGTTGTATACCTCACCATCATTTTGTGAGAAAGCAACAATTGTAGAATATATCTTTGCTATTAAAAAACAGCAACCTAAGAATTTACTCCAGTTGCAGCTACATATGTGGTTAAACTTCTTTCCCTTTGTTAGAAACAACGGATTCGTAATGAAAATACAGATGTTTTGAGAAAACACCAATTTAATAAAATAGAGAACTAAATTAAACACCAACGCATTTGCAAAACAAAACTAATTTCCAACATATACTTAATAAAATATTTAACCAAACGATAACAAAGGGCTGAGGTAGTTTACTTTTGTCATAAATCCTAGAGTAAAACCAAAATAGTCTCTTCCTTACTTTACTTGTATGTATTTCCAAATGTTCAATGAAGAGAAAAAAAAAAGAATTGACTCCTTCAAAACGAAGACTTTCTGTTCTTAAATTGAAAAGTTTGATACGGTAGTTTCTTGCGTGTCATTTGCACGTTGAAAACTTTAATTAAATGTATCATATCTTGTAGCAACAATACCGCCAAATGCTATTGAGGTTAAGTTCCCAGTATATCATATTAGATATCCATACGCAGGTGTATGTCTATTATTTATGTGTGCTGTCATAGCTAAATACATGGTGATCATCTCAATACATAATTAATGTAAAATGAACTTACCTCAATCTTTATTTGCAAGACAAAATGAAAAACACACCATTTACATTTATGCGTTGAAGCCATCAGTGTAGATGCCGCACTGTATTCAAACTGCGTACCTCAAACGCTTGCGCGTTGTATAGTCGACGGCTATGTAATGCATTCTCGTAACGGGTTTAATTTTTGATCAAGCGACACAATGTAATGCAATGTTAAAAAAAAAGCATTTTGTGTTCCAATCAAATAACAGAGCATATATATATATAATATACACAATCAGAATTTCATGTCCCCTGTATTGTCCATATTGTATTTTTACAACATAAGAGGTAATATCCACGAAATATGTTATTTTCCTTGCTCCTACGGAAATTTCCCCAAGTGGGGGAAAATTACTTCATTTATTGAGTATTTTTCCATCAAAGTCGGTTTACCAGGCAAAATTACGCCTAATTTGTGGTAATCTGATGTTTACCTCTTTTTGGTGTAATTTTACTTATATTTCATATGTTTTTTCACATACCAGTGAGGTAAATTTACCATCATTTTTTAGAGTGTAGGTTTAGGCCGAATGTGTATGTCGTTCCATACTTATTGTAACACCCTACATTTCAGTCAAAAAGGTTACCTAGACGGTGCAAGTGCGCCATTGCAACTTTTTCTATCTCTAACCCTTTAAAAGTTATTTCCAATAAACTAAAATTGACCAAATATCAAAGACAAATTACACTCCTTAAGTTGAAGTTCCGCCGCAACAGATAGCGTGTTTAGTAGCCCTTAATAGGTTCTACAAACTCAACAATGTTTCATTAAAACTGCGATTTACAGTTCGGGAAATTCCCTTATAAGTGACCACACATAGTCTACTTATACTCACTATTAAATAAGCACTCTCCAACGATGAATATCAATATAGCTTCTCAATGTTTCAAGCGATCGATTAATGGAGCAATACTACCGTTGTCAGCTCCACGTTCACAACTCTACAGAAAAAAAATCCAATATCGCGATAATATCAAGATAATCTGGAGATTGGTATAAATTTAATTATTATGTTCATCTTATCGCGTTGCGTAAAAATTTCTAACTAAACGATAATTTTAAACCTTTGTTACAACTTTATCCACACATACATAGATAAAGAATTTTGTTTACACAGTATAATGCAAATCAGACCTTATCTCTTAATTAGTAGAAATAATATGAAAAATATGGTGGTTCGACCTGGAAATGTCTTCATTTCACCACTTTTTGCCATTTGCGTATCTGTCATTATGTTATATCTTGATAACTTATAACTACAGCGGTCAACTTTCGTCTGCGCGCCAGGTCAGTACTAAGTTTCATATACATGTAGAAAAAATGATAAGTTTAATTCGGGTATCCTACAGATCATTGTGTATTCGATAAAAAATGTTGTCTATACATAAATGGGGTTAGACACATACGCAAAATATTAAGGTTAAAAAGTCTAACATTGACACAACTTGCTTTAAATGACATTTTAAGTAGGTAGGGACTACTTATATTTTAGTTTTACCTTCAAAGCAAAGTTAAGCTATTTATACACTAAAAATAGGGCTATACTATTTTTGATTTTTTTATTTTTCATAGTTCCATGACCTTTTTAAAAATGTTGGAAATGTCAATGTTACCCTTATATGGGGTTAACATTGACACCCCATACAAATTAGTGAATATGTCATTGATAAACGATTAGATACAAACGGTGACACGTAGTTTTATAAAAAAAGAAAATTAAGTACTTACAAATCTTTATTGTTAACTAAGTTAAGAAAACTTTTACAAATCTAATCATAAAGAACAAAAGAATAATCAGTTACGACTTACTAAAAATGAAAACTAAAACAAACTAATAATTAATTAAGAACAATATTTGAAGGAAGTTCCTTTAAATCAAAGTAATGTTTTCCCGTCGAATAACTGGATTGGTAATTGTTTTCAGAATGTCTTCGTTTGACAATTCTAGAATGTCTTCTACATCCGGAAAAACGAAGAAAAGATCTCTTTTTCTCAAAAATTTAATAGTACAATGATTATCCTTTTCCAGCTTACTTGTCCCACATAATGCGTGTTGTCGTACTTTACAAGTACCCAAGAATTTTCCTGAGGGATATAACCGAGTTAGACTTTTGTGCAATCTTTTCTTGATTTTCACGTTCACTTCTTAAATCTTCATCAGTTGAGTCTGAATCTAAATTTAGTTCATATTCACTTTCCAACGTAACGGTAATTTCGCTATCAGAACTAGTTTCAGGTTGAAGTTTGTCTTGTTTCTTTGCTTTATTGGAACTGGCGGTCTCATTTCTTTCTGTTTCTTTATTTGTTTAGATTTCTCTAGCTTCAATTTTTTTCTTCAGCTTCTTTTCTGAGTCTTTCTGAACTTCTTTACTTGTTAAGCTTCTGCAAATTTTCTAGAAATTCTATTCCTCTTGTTAACCCCACTGGGTACTTGCCTTTGTTAGTCTGTAATACCGCTTTTAATGACAGTTCTAAACTAGTTTCGGAGAAATGTCTGTTTTGTCATTAGAATCTACAGCAGAACTGGAAGAACTAGTAGGCGTAACTTGTTGTCCTTCGACAATTGAGGCCATTCCGTGGTTCGCATAATTTTGTTTTTTGAAAGTGGAAATATCCCAGATCCTTCAAAACCAGCTATAGCATTAGCTCTTGAAAAGCAACCGATTCGTACAACTTTTTCATTAGGGAAGGAAATACTAACTTATCGACGTTTTTGTAGTTTGTGTCTTTGTAAAACTCGCGCAGAATATTTCTCCATGATTGTTTAACAGATTTAAACACACCGACGTCCAAGGGTTGTACAATGTGTGATGTGTGAGCAGGAAGACATAAAATTTCAATATTATTTTCCACAGCTGTGTCTATTAAATCTATTGAAACGTGAGAATTATGACCGTCTAATATTAATATTTTTTTTCCTTCCAATTTTGTTGTGCCCGTATGAAACAATTAATAAACCAATCCAAGAATTGTGGAGCTTCCATCCAACCTGATGGTGAGCAGTTATATCTGCAATTGTTCGCCCATCATTACACCAAGTAGAGTACAAGTGCAGACCTTTGTAATAATAAACATCGGAAGGAATTCCCCAACAGCATTACAACACATCAATACCGTGTACATTCCTTTTGAGACTGACCCGACTAATTTTGTAGGATTTCTGGTACCACGTTTACATAACACTTTTTGCGTTCCTGCATCTGTCTGAAATCCTGTTTCATCACTGTTGAAATATTTTGTGGCTTATTTGTTAAATCGTATTTTCTGTTAGTTCCTTAATTTTGTTATGAAAATCTAACATCACATCATGCGTTCCAGCTAACGCACGATTTTTTGGCAAATTTTGAGCAACACGTCTACTGATTTCTTGTTTCCATCTTTTTCAAAAGCAATACACCAATCAACACCTGGTAATCCATCTCGAAATGGATTTGGTCTATCTAGTTTTCTCAGGAAATCCTGCACACATCGGCGCAATTGCTGGCGATCAAACCATATCCCCAATCAGCCAATTTCAATAGGGCATGAACCAATAATTGTTCTTCTTGATGATTTAAAACAGTTGGTCGTCCAACTTTTTACATTTTGTTCCTTTAAATGTAGTTTATGAGTGTAGTACGATTTATTCCATAACATACTGCAGCTCGATTTTTACTCATTCTTCCGTTTTGTACTGCTTCTATGGCTGCCGCCATGCCATCTTCAGAATAATTTTATATTTCTCGCATTAGGATTAGCGTTTTTTCGTGCAGACGGCATCTAGAAATGACAGTAAAATCTTTTAACATGATTAATGTTAGGCAAAGTTTAAGATTGACACTGATAATTTTAAGCTAAGGATATCATTGACACTGATAATGTTACCCCAAGTTTAACATTGACAATGACAAACTTAACCTCGTTCAAGAAAATTCACATGTCAGTTTATGAAAACAAAACACCATCAGATTTATGCAAATTTTATAAATAATTTTAATTATTTGTATATTCTTACCGTTTTAAACACAACTTACCCGACAATAATCCAAAACAAACGAAGTTTTATTTTATAAAAGTCGAACAACAATTCAACAGCTGACTCACTTACCGCCATTTACAAATAATGAATCAAGAACGTATTAACGAGAAGATGGCGCCACAAGTACAATAACACGCTAAAGATTTATATTTTTCTAATTGAATTTAAAAGAAACAGTTTGACGATTTTAAAAGGTGTCAATGTTATACCTATGACAATGTTACCCTGTTTTACCTTACTAATTATAATCCAGCATAGCAACTACAAAAAAAGAGGGCTAATAATGAAGCTTTCATGTTTCTGTTAAATATACAAAGTCTCAACAACAAAATTAACATGTTAGAACACATTCTTCTAGATATTCCTATTAGTTTTCTATGTTTGACAGAAACATGGTTAAAATGTGATCAAATCGCCTCAATTGCTCTAACAAATTACACATTAATTTCCCATTTTAGTCGTTTAAATGCTCGAGGTGGTTTGTATCTTTGCTGATAAAAAGTTAACTATTAATATTTTGGATGTAAGTTGCTTTGCCATAGAACAAAATTTTGACATATGTGCGGCTCGCTGGTCATGCAATTCGGTTTCTTATGCTATTGTTAATGTATACCGTCCTCCTGCTTCAGACTTAAATCACTTTTTGATGCAACTGGAAGATTTGCTAGATAATTTGCATACTTCTAAAACTGTTGTATTTTCTGTGGTGACTTTAACATTGATTTTATGAAAGACAACTATGAAACTTGTGCCCTAAAAAATCTTTATTAAGTTATGGATTACATTCAATTATATCAGAATATACCCGAGTAACATCACCTCTAAATCATTAATTGATAATGTATTCACCAATTACAGTTCAGAACTCTTTACTTCTGTCGATGATACGTATTTATCAGATCACAAATACGTCACGGTTTTTAGCAAAAAAATCTCCTTTCTGTAAATAGTGTTCCCATAAATGTTGATAGGCGCTTTTTCAGCGAAAACAACAAAACAAAATTCTATTATTACTTGTTAACGAGACGTGGCGTGATACTTACCCATCTATATCTTTCGATGATAAAATTAACTCTTTTATGAACACTTTGCAATACCATTACAATGTGGCATTTCCATTAAAATCCACGAAAGTGAATGGTGGCACTGCCCCCATAAATAATAGAGGTTGGATGACTCAGGAAATTTCTAAATCTAGTACTGCACTCAAAGATTTGTTTATTTTTCAAAACGATATCCTCAATTAACACCTGTTTACCATGTACGCAAGATGCAACATAAAACATTGGTAAGTGACACCAAAAAGCAATACTATGATAGTTTAATCTGCTCATCAGATAACAAAATCAGACAAATGTGGGGAATCGTTAGATCCTTTACCTCTAGCGAGTCCTCACATACGAACATATCTTTAGTGAATGATGGAGTAAAAATAGAAAATCCTCATGTTATAGTTGAGACCTTTAATACTTATTTCCATACAGCTCCAATTGATATAATTAATTCAGTCCCTGATGTTTATATTGATAGCAAGTAACTACCAATGATCACACAATGTACCTTTGCCCTTTTACTGAAAATGAATTAGCCTCAGTAATATGTAAAATCAAAGCAAGTATTTGAAAGAGTTTTCAGTTTTATTATTAAAGCCATTAACTTACCTTGTTAATTTATCCTTCACGTGATATTTCCAGATCGCTTTAAACTTTCCGCAGTTGTTCCTGTGCATAAAAAGAGAAATAGTCATAGCGTCACAAACTACAGACCTTATGTTTGAGCTCCAGTATTGCGAACGTATTTGAATATTGTATGTTAGTTCGTCTGGAGCATTTTCTACAAAAGTACAATATTCTTAATCAGAATCAACATGGCTTTAGAAAAAATAAATCAACCCTCACAGCATTAATATCTTTCTATAACATTATTCTGAAGGAAGTTGACAACAAAAATTATCCTATTTCAATATTCTGCGACTTCAGCAAGGCATTTGAGTGTGTTGAGCATACAATACTGCTACAAAAACTATATCAGTATGGCATTAGAGGTAGCGTGGCAAATTGGTTTACGTCTTACTTATCCGGACGGTCTACAATTTGTGACAATAAAACACAAAACTAACTCGAATATTAAGACCTATAAATCCAGTTGCTTACCTTTATTTCACGGAGTTCGACAAGGTTCCGTACTAGGTCCATTACTTTAGTATGTACACCAATGACATATTTCATTTATCTCTCATATACTTATATATATGTATGCAGATGACACCACCATACTCATTGCGAGAGACACCTTACAAGATGCAGAAGCTGCCAGTAACACTGCGATCAACCTATTATACCAATGGTTTTGTGGCAACAAACTCTGTCTTAACAAAGATAAAACAATATGTATGCTATTTCACACTCGACAACAGCTAAAAAACACGCAATGTTGCATACACATTAACGGCAATCCGATACTTCAACAGAATAATACAAAATTTCTTGGTGTGCACTTGCAAGATAATTTATTGTGGAAAACCATTGCAGTGCAACAACAAAGTTAATCCATACTAAAGCGTATGTTTCAGAGCTCTGAGGAAGAGTTTATCAATGATACTCTCAAGACTGTTTACTTTGCTGAGATTCAATCTAGATTGGCGTACGGAATACTTCTCTGGGGCTCGTCAGCATTCGCTAATATTGTATTTCTAGCGCAGAAGCAAATTATAAGAATCCTGGGTGGGTTAAAACGAACAGAATCTTGCAGAAACACATTTAGTACATTAGGTATTTTAACCTTACCGTCACTGTTTATGTATGAGGCGATCTGCTACACTCACCGACAATCTGATAAATATGTTACCAACAGAGATATACACAGTTACAATACGCGAGATCTGAATGATTTTCACTCACCGAGATGCGAATTGCAAGTCACCGAGCGGGGAGTAGAATTGGTAGGCAGAAGGTTGTATAATAATTGCCAATTAATAAAAACCTCCACCTCTTGCTTTCAACATACTCTCAAGAGATTTTTAATTCAAAAGAGTTTTTATAGCGTGCAGGAATTTTTATCTTGATTGTTTTCCATTTCACTTTTCTTTTCACCCTTTAATTATAGTTTTGTTTCTTTAATTTTAATTTAGTTTTTTTTTTGTTGTATTTGGAGGTGGCCCAGATGGTATATTTTGTTAATTTTAATTTAATTTTGTTCTATTAGTTTAATTTTCATTAGTCTAGTTACTTACTTATTTAATATTTCTTTTTTTTTCTTTTTTTTCTTCTTATACTGATTTCATAATCATTTTTTGATTTATAAATCAATAAAAATTACTTACATACTTACTTACTTACATATATGTGACATTAACGTTTACATAATTATACAGTACAGTGTCGGGAAAGAGTAAAATTATTTATTTTTGCACCTCCGTCCAGAAACACTCATTTTGCAGTACTTCAAAGCGGCAAACTACCGTTTCCTGCCTAGGCAGGCAATAGTATATTAAAGTACGAGTTTCATAAGGCATGATTTTGTCAACAAAAAGCCTTATGAAACGAGTCCTTATACTATTTTTCTATTTTGCATTATAAATTGATAATAAATACTTAATAAAAATCTCATTAAAATGTGAGTTTTTTTTTATATGAAGTTGGTCACATTGACATACGATTGACATTTGACGAATTCAAAATTCAAATCAATTCGCTATTTAAATTGTTTAAACAATATATTTCATAATATAGTCTCTGTAAACTGAAAAAATGAGTGATACTGAGACAAATTTATGTTGTACGCCACCACAACGCGTGAAATTGCGGATAACGCCGTCATAAATTTATTACCGAAAAAATCAAAAGCAGTATATGAAAAATGCTACCATCAATTTGAACTATGGGCTGTACAGAATAATGTCAACACAATATCTGAAAACTTTTATTGCATATTTTGAATTACAAGGTAAAAATAAGAAATCTTCTACCTTATGGTCTATGTATTCCATGCTTCGTTCTTGCTTTTCCATTTATAAAAATACAGACATATCAAAATATATTAATTACAAGCCTATTTAAAACGATTCTCTGAGGGATACGAGGCTAAGAAATCTAAAATTTTATGCATTGAAGATATTAATAAATTTATAGAAGAAGGTTCTGACGCATTGTATTTAGCAATAAAGGTACGATATTATTTGCAAAATGTAATTTTTTATGTAATGGATTTAATTTTAGTCGTTTTAATAATGGGTTACACAGGTGCCTGTAGACGAGATGAATTAACAAATATGTCATACATGATTAGAATTTAAGAGTGATATTATTTTGGTGACAGTACCTAAAACAAAAAATAATATCGTAAGAGTTTTTGCAATTACGGATGAAAGATGGATTACTTTAATAAAAAATATGTCGCCTGCGACCAAAAAAATTAATCATTCAAGATTCTTCCTTACATATCGCAATGGTTATTGTATATCGTGCCCGATTGGAATTAATACGATTGGCAAAATGCCTAAATTAATAGCTGATTTTCTAAAATTGCCCAATTCAGAGCTTTATACTGGACATTGCTTCAGACGTTCTAGTGCTACACACTTAGCAGACGCAGGCAGTGATTTGCTGATATAAAACGTCATGTGATGGAAGTCATCTGCGGTAGCTGAGGGTTACATCGAAACATCTATGAAAAGTAAAGTGGCTGTAGCGCACAACTTATCAGGGCCAAGTACATCTGTCATTCTAGAGTTATATCATCGAATGATTCTCAATCACAAGAGTCTACCATTATAGCCAATAACATAACTCAGCAAAACTTTGTTACGAAGAATTTCCTGGCATAACAATACATGCTCAAGATACTTGTTCCGTCAGTGTAAATGTATACAGTAATTCCACGTTTCATAACAATAACAATGTAAACTAAATTTGTATAGAATTTTTGATTAAAGTATTTACAATTTACATGCATTAAACGTCAATTTTGCTTTCTGTCATAATGTATTCAATACAGCCAACCTATAGAAATGGAAAAGGCGTATCACAATGAAGCACTTTTCGATACGCAAAAGCGTGTTACAATTGCGTTTTTATGAACGCAAAATAGAAAAAATGTCATTAAAGTGTGGCCACACTAGATTCCACATGACAGACGTGTAATAAATTGTCATTAAGCTACTGTTCAACTTTGCTGAGATGAACTGGGTGTCTTCATTGCACTTTTATTGATAATAGATACAAAGGCCGCTGCACAATTGAACGAGAACGATAACTAGAACGGTAACCAGAACGAGAAAAAGGTTAAGTAATACCAAATATTATACTAGTATACATATGGTCAAAGATGTGTAGTTCCGCTGGCGTAATCTAGAGCGGCGCCACTGCAGTTTCTCCGCGGTGGCAGTTAAAAAGCAGCGAGGCAAGGACGTACGAAAATAGGCAATGGACCAAGTGAACTATGTACTTATATGGAAACACTTGAGTATTAGTAAGCTGTGGGTAATTCAGAAATCTATTCCTATTGGCAAAATTCAAATTTCCCACCATAATTTTTAGTAGTTTAAAACATTCAAGATCCCAACGATTTACAACAATAATATACATACAATCTTGACAAATACTATGAGATTCAAAATGATTATCAATTGCGCTCCTATAGATAGTAACAGGGTGTAGGTATATGCCGCGTGTTTGTAATGAAGGTTTGAACTAAGTCAGTGTTGGAACACAAGAAAGTAAACGGATCTGTCATAAATAGGAAAACGTAACCTATATTTGAACTCGCATTATATAAACGACTATGGATTGGTGTGTCTGCTTGTAAAAATGAAATGTAATTAATTTAACTTTACTAAATTATGATTTTACAATTCAGTACTAACTGGTGTTTAACTAAATTCATTTATTACTTTAAATTATAACATACAATTAGTATAATTATTAAGTGACAAAACTTCATCTTTCAGTTCTTCTATGGTATGCATGCGGTTTCTATAGATCCTATTTTTTTAGATAGCCAAACATGAAGTAATCTCATTAGATTACTTCATGTTTATTTATAACGGACGGTCACAACAACAAATTGTTGTTGTGACCGTCCGTTGTGCCAACGTCCTTTTTACAATTTTAACCTAAAAATTTTAACGTGTAAATTTCCGATCTCGTGATGACTTACAATTAGTCCAAGCTTTCCATTTAGTTTTTCCATTTGCCCTTTCCCCTTTTTTGACTTTTAACGTAACTTCGTTCTCCTTAATTTCATAACTCTTTTCCTTTTTAAGGATTTATCATCCTAATTTAACGCCAGTGCTTCACACGTGTCAACCCACATAGAAAAAAAAGTTTCACATTTAATTTCAAATTTTCATTCACATATAATATTTTTTTTTTTGCAACGTTTACTTAATTATTTCAACATAAAAGTTATCAACCAACTATGACTTTCAAGAAAAGTTCATTTTGTATTATTTTGGAGATGCTACCTTCAACTAATGTCAACTAATTACCCTGAAGAAGATCTTAAATAAAGATCGAAAGCTTGGTATAAAAAAAGACTACTCTTTTATTTTGCCCACTGACTGCAATCCCAAGAATTGTTTAGTACTACAATCATTACAGTCACAAATCAACATTACCTATATATATATAATTATATATATATATATATATATATATATATATATATATATATATAAATAATATATATATGTATTATATATATATATATACACGTAGCTTTTGCATTGCGACACCCGGGTCAAGGGATTTCATAATGACACCCATGCTTTATACAGATAATATACGTTAATGCTATAGTGGCATCCATAAAACTTTTTGGAAATATGACATCCACGTATATAAAAAAAAAATACAAACTAGACAACGTAGCATCCAGCAGCGTTGCCATATCCCATATATATTTCATTTTAAATGACATCCCATTCCACTGCACAGTACGTAAAGGTGGTTATCATGAATGTGAAAAAAAGAATCATCTCCGACTTATCACTAAATTTTGTGTCTCAGATGTAAACACACAAAAGAAAATATATTAGAAAATGAAAGAATAAACATTTTTAAAAATGATTTTATTTATATGCAGTAAGCAGAAGGACAATTTTTATATTTTTATAAACTTATACATTTTAACAACATGCAAATAAAAGAAAATCCTCTCTTTCTTCCGGACGTAATAACTGTGAAGCTTATGCTGATACTTACTGATAGCTGAATGCTATATCAAAATATAAAACTTAAAGGGAATATTATTGTATAAACCAATGATACATAAAAGTAAAAAACAGAAATTATTTAAGACGATACACATTATAAACAAACGTTTTAACTCTAACCCAAGAAATACCTGCGAATGATTGATGCATTTCAATAAATTTGTCACAGTCAGCCTTTCTTGGAGCTCTACATTTTTTAATAAAGGTGTTAAAATGTTTCAGCATAAGGTTTTTTTGATATTCAGACCATCTCTCTCTTGCAAATTCTACAAACAAAAACAGAATTACTAGTAGTTCGCGGTTTTGGCTATTACTATATTTTAAAGATTCTTTCTTCATTAAAAGTATATACTTATTTACTTATACATACTACAAAATCTTATGGCTGAAACTGAATTGACAGAAAACTACTCAAAGAAGAATAAAAAAAAAAAATTAGCTACATTATTTAAAGGATCATTAAACTTTTGAAAAATATTGTAAAGCTACTAAAGTATATAAACATATATACAGTGAGGTCGTAAATGGTCCCCCCCCTGATAACTTTTGAATGGTATGAGATAGAGCAATGAAACAAAAACCAAGTGAAATTAGAGATAATTTGTGACTTTTTGCCTATAGAGATACGCACATGGCTTCTGATGTAAATAAGAGGCGTAGCTATTCTTAAATTTTAAATAGGAAGTAATTTCATTTAGAGCTCATTTGGAAGATATTTCTATACTTTTATGGCAATGCAAACAGTTTTACGATTTTCGAAATTTTACCAACTTATACAAGATTAATAATTGGAGTACATACGTTACTTTTCTATAGCCCTCGTATAAATATTGCGGTTTTATGTGACTTAGAAGCGATTGCTGTCAAATATGACATATTTTACAATATGACGTTTTTGGCAAAATTTAGCAAAAGTGTCTTATCTGTCAGTGTATGTGTCATGTTGGTGGTGTCTATGTTACAGGTTACTGTAATTACAGGTTTCTGTACACTATATCCAAAAGTGAATACGAGGGCTATCGAAAAAGTAACGTATGTACTCCAATTATTAATCTTGGATAAGTTGGTAAAAATTTCGAAAATCGTAAAACTGTTTGCATTGCCATAAAAGTAATAGAAATATCTTCCAAATGAGCTCCTAAATGAAATTACTTCCTATTTAAAATTTTAAAGATAGCTACGCCCTCTATTTTACATCAGAAGCCATGTGCGTATCTCTATAGGCAAAAATTCACAAATTATCTCTAATTTCACTTGGTTTTTGTTGCATTGCTCTATCTCATACCATTCTAAAGTTATCAGGGGGGGGGGGGGACCATTTACGACCTCACTGTATGTTTAATTATCTATGGTACTATTAATATAGCAACGTTATTTAACTTTACATATTGCAATTTGTTATAATAATAGAGAGTGAGATAATAGAAATATATTAGATTTCTTTATAAAGTTACTGGAGAGCCGAGTATGTACCGTTTTAAAAATAAAATTGGACATTATAAAATGTTTCTTTCTCTCTTCTTTACATATATACATACATGTTTAAGAAATCAAATTCTAGAAACAGTACTTCAAATCCCGAAATATCAACACTACCGAAACTGAATGTTTACAGGTTATTTATACAAGTTTACTCACTAGATTTAGGTGTAGATGACAATGGAAGGCACTTTTTGTAATTTCTTGCTCTTTTTTTTACAAAACGTCTCCGTTAGTTGCCGGACAGTATCTGAACCTGAAGATTCAGAATCGGATACCACAAATGTACTGTCTGAATTGTCCGACATAGGGTCGTCATTAGCACCTGCAAAAAAGTTAGTCAGTTTAAATAACTTTTCAAAGAAGCGCTTAATTAACAGCAATCAACGAATTATTGTTGGGTAGTATCAGTACTTTTCGTTATTGATAGTACTATCGATAGTTGGAACAATGTACCGATAGTACTGTCGATACTATTTCTTGTAACTAAAACTATCGATAGTATTCACTAGTCACTATCAATAGTACCTATCACTATTATTTTTAAAACGACGTCACTTACTACTTATTTTCAAAGACAATTTGTGGCACTTACCTGTTTCAGAATTATTATACTGTTCTGATCTTCAGTTGAGCTTCTCTTGAAGTTTATGTCTGCTGCATGGTTACCATAGTAGAATTTTCATGACTCTTGGCTGCATCTTCCACTAAGTTTCCATATCACATCTATTTCTTCAAGGCTACGATTTTAAACTGCGCAGCATTTCCTAACTCCATTAATTTTAAAATTTTTGATATCTTGCAACTTGATAGATATTCTGGGGCAATTTAAAAAAAAAAATCATGCTGTCAAAAATAAACTCTTTCATAAAGGTATTTATCATACTTATAAAATTGTTCGTGGTTTAGTAGTATGACCCATAAATTTAGCCAATTGATCAATTTCATTTCCTTTAAGATTAAGAATTTGCGTTACCGTTGCAATATGTTTTCTAAGACGACAGGAAGTTAGTAATTCAGGGTTCTTGCACCACAATTCTTTGCATATTTCCTTATAGTTGAACACCCGTCAATCCATCGATTTGATTGTGGATATGTGAAAAAGTATGTATTATCTAATGAAAACATGAAGGAGATTTATTCTTATTTTATATAACATTGCATAATTAATTTGTAAGTTTTCGGAATTAAAATTGTGACTGCTCTACTGCCCTTCCAATCGCCACAATTCTCTTGTAGTGTTGGGTCAATAATTTTTCATTTCTGATAAAGATTCAGCCAACTCTGTTTGCTGTATCGTATCAGGTTCTTTCCCACCTGTTCTCTATAGGAATTTACATCCAGATACTGTATGTCGCCTACTCTTTGTCGATTATGGAGGATTGTAGAAACTAATGTAGTTTCGACCAATGTCTTATAGCTGTCATTGTTTTTGTACTTTCCAATATTTCATAAGCAGCCCTAGATTTTTCTTCAAAAATTTCTTAATTTTATTATATCTTCTGTTACAGGAAGTAACTGAGGCTTCACTGAAGTCTTTTCATTTTGAATTTTTTAAGGCGAGGCTGCCAACTTCTGTGGTCCATTGTGTATCTACAGCTCTCTGAAACGTTTTAAGGAAACCAACATTTTTTCTAAATCTGCAGGGGTATGGGAAATTTTGTTCCTGTAAGTAGTTTTTTAGCCAAGTCAGCTAATTTTTAAGAGTTGTACCGAAATGTAAAGCTAGAGAGGCAGCTCCAAAGTTTTTGTTTCGGAATGATATCGAGACATTTTGTTGCTTCAATAGCGTCATCAAAACTCTCTGGGTTCAATGTAGAAAGCATATCGCTACATTCGCGGAGTTTCCGCATTTCCAATAGGAACCTTCCACATTCGCGTAACTTATTAGATATGTGACATAAATTACGTGTACATTTATTCTTTTTCAAAAGATCTTCACCAAAGTATGCTATTAAAATATCGTTCATTGCTGTTTTGAAATAATATCTGCCTGCATTTACTAAATATCGCACTTTTTACGGAGAGTTTGTTTAAAATTTTACCGTATCTTCTTTACAAGCAGCATATACAATCGACTCACTCAATGGACGCGAATATTTTTTTGTTATTTTTCTCTTTATTAGCAAAACAGTTCTTTACGTGGCGACTTAAGCAAAGTCGTTTAAAGTATCCATTGCAGTGTTTACATATAGCATAGGAATCTTCAGAGGCTACCTCAGCCAAGTTACGTTTTTTGGGAATGATGTTTCCCCTTAAAGCTGATTCAAATTGCCAGAGTTCCGTAATATTGCAATCAAATTTTTCCTTTGTGGGCTTCCTTTGTTTAAATTTAGGATTTCTTTCACTTCTCTTTCACTAATGTGTTTTCTCTCAAGATGTCTAACAAAGTGTTTTGATACAATATCACTATCACAAAACTTGCAGATGGATATCTTATACTTGCTTTTTGTTAAAAATGGATTATTATAAATGTTATCTCTTTTCTGTGTCAATAGCGATTCTGGTTGCATATATTCAAATATTTTTATTACTCTCAGAGGCTGATACTAAATTATTGAATACCGAATCTTGGGTGCTATATATTCAAATTATTTCATTACTCTCAGAGGCTGATACTGAATTATTGAATACCGAATCTTGGGTGCATATATCCAAATAATTTTCATTACTCTCTTGAAAGGCAAATACTACATTACTTAATACCGAGTGTTGGTTGCTTATATTTGAAATTATTCTTATTACTCCCTTCAGATGCTATGGAATTGCTGAAGACTGATTCTTGGTTACAACTATTTTCATTACTCTCTTCAAAGGCTGATACTACATTACTGAAAACCGATTGTTGGTTGCTTATATTCAAATTATTCTATTACTCTCTTCAGATGCTAGGGAATTGCAGAATACTGATTCTTGGTTACAACTATTTTTATTACTCTCTTCAAAGGCTAATACTACATTACTGAAAATCGATTGTTGGTTGCTTATATTCAAATTATTCTTATTACTCCCTTCAGATGCTATGGAATTGCTGAATACTGATTCTTGGTTACAATTATTTTCATTACTCTCTTCAAAGGCTAATACTACATTACTGAAAGCCGACTGTTGATTGAATATATTTAAATTATTCTCATTAATCTCTTTAAAGGCTGATACTGAATTACTGAATACCGATTCTTGGGTACATATATTCAATTATTTTCATTACTCTCTTCAGAGACTGATATTGAATTACTAAATATCGATTCTGGACTGCTAATAATCATATTATTTTCTTCTGTGCCGTTAGGCTTGCAACTGAAATGGTTTTAATGAACAATTAATTACGTATACCTACGCCAATACAAATTTGAATATCAAACTGTACCGTTATTCTCACTTAGTTTGTGGGTAAATCATTTTTATGTACAGTATCTGTTATCAACGATTGGAAAAGATCTACTTTTAGTTATTATCATAATTTTAAGAGAGAACCGTCATTTTAATCATTTAACAAACAGAACTTATAACGACAATTGCTACATTTTTATCTTTCCAGTTCAATGATGAATTGTAATGGCCGGATTCAGACACGTAGCTCCTCTCAAGCGGTTTGGAAACTGTTCACCAACTGTTGACAATTCGTCGCGAACAACTCGACATCAATAATATATTACGAAATGGTCGCTATTTGTTTAGCGGTAACAATTACTGATATATATATATATATATCTATTTATACTCTGAACGCAGCCATTGACTATCATTAAAGAAAAATAAAAATAAGTATTTTTAATTTGGAATCTCTTACCTTGTTTCATAGCTAATGCAATTAGCTTTCTCGTTCTTTCATTCATATTTCACTAGTTGTTCACTAAAGCCACGCAATTACACTATTAACACCTCTAATTTATTAATATAAAACGCGGGGAAGTCTCTTTGACTATAATCGATTAGGTTAAGTTCAATTCTTCGGTGCGAAATAATCGTGCGGGGTTGTCAAATTTCGGGTGTCTGTATGTGCGGCATTTATGTTTGGGTCATTTTGTGATAGACTTATGTACAGTTTATACAGCTGTATATCATGTAGCGCCCTCATAAGATGCGTGTGCTCAACTAGTAGAATATAAGTGTTGGTAAAAATTGAAATTTTGACTCCCAGACAAAAATTCGTATTTCCACTAATGGATGTCAGTGGATGCAAATAATGTTATTTCAATTGAAGAACAATCTGACACCCAAAGTCGGGTGCCACATCGTAAAATTGGGTGCCAGTATAACAACATTTATGCATTTTTGGTGCCGCTATGACAAATTACGATATACGATTATATATACGATACGGTAATTTCTTTTACAGGTGTAATTTAATATTACAGCCTATTATTGTTTGCAGCGTACTATGCCTTAAATTAAATTTCTATTTAAACTAGCCAACGATTCCAATATACATTTGGTAACATGGAAATCACAGCTTACTTAAATAACAATCTAATTTAAAGTATTTTGCACAATATGCAAAACGTTCAATAATATGAATAAAACTATGAATGCGTTAACAGGTATTTTATTAAACTAACACTCAGAAGATACAAAAGTATAAACTTAACTCAATGATTTTTTTCATTAAACAATTTTAAAGCAGAGAAGGACATTTGAAATTGTCTTTTTAAAGATCCAAAAGTCTAGTCTGTGTAGCTATTAATTGTTACCAGAAATTCGGTTTGTGTTATAATCTAAAGCAAAATTTGGTCCAAATGATAATGCATTAATAACATTATTAGGTATTATTGTATTAAAATATTGGTTGCCCAAGTATTGTTTTGTAAGCTTTCGGTATTTTGAGTTGTCGGATTGTATTTTAATTATTTTATTTTCTTTTGATCTTTGAATTTTATAGTTGTAAAATCTTCTTCATATATAAAGTTTAGATGTTCCAAAAATTGTGTTTGTCTGTGTTTTTGTCAAACTGAAAACCACAAATATTTAGAAATAGAGTAAAAGAATATAAATATAGCAAAAATCTTACAACCTTAAAAATACATAAAATAAATTAAAATCATACATTTGATTTTATATACATATACATACAGTTTAACGATGTTAACAATTTTAAATAAGGAAGAAAATTTAAGAACACGTAATATACTTGAAATGATTCAAATTCGTAAACATAAAAACACAGTTGATCATAAAATTGACATACAATACTTCACAAAACTATAACTTAATTTTATAACTAAATACAACAATATTTTTTAGAAATCTATTTAATTACAAAATTCAATAATGTTTTCATATTTAACTTACAATAAATAATCAAAACATATTACATTGAAACGCCATCTTTAATAAATCAAACCATATATTTAAAATTTATAGTAAACAAAACAATTATGATTTTGTCATTTATTAGACAACAAATTTATTTATAAATAATTTTCATTACCACTTTATGATTTATATTTTTATATATTTTACTTGAAAAAGCTTTTGCAATAAAGCGAAACGTCGTTGAATATTTCCATGTTTTTGTGAAGGCCTAAAAACCGAAAAAAACGAAAAGAAATTAATAATTGTTATATACAATACATATAGTTAAATAAAAAAAATTAACATACGTATGACTAGATAGTCATTTACAATAGATACTAAGAATTATTATCTATACATCGTTCAGATTCAAGTAGACAATGTCTAACCCAAACCTCTAACTTCTTTATTTTCAAATGGTTACGTTAATATTATGGTTTCTGTCTAAAAAAAATCAAACTTCTGCATCAAATTTAAAAAAAATTGCTAAAACTGGTAAGATTCATTTCTAAATTGTATCCAAATGCAATAGATAGTCCATACTGAATCCATAATTCCGATATCCCTTACTCTGTTAGTTTAAGAATCTATTTGTATTTATATTTGGAAATATAATATAATGCATACCTACTTCTGAAACACATGCTTACGTTTACACCTATCTGATTATAAGTTAGTATGCCTTCAAAGTACTATGTTAAATTTTAAGAACAATTTATAACTACATATACAAATATCTGAAAACGCGTATTTTTAAAACTAACTCACCTAATTCTTTTATAGCACCTGATAAGTCACACGGAAACACTCAACTAGGGATCAAGAATGAACACGTTTACGCGAAACCTACGATTGTTTGTGACGCACCACTATTACATTACCACGTGATACCATTGAGCCAAAAAGTTCGTCAAACGAATAGATTACCTACGCGCATAGATAGGTAACCCAATCACATTGCGGTGTATGAATTTCGTATTTCCATATCTATAGTTTTACCCAAAAATTCAAATAAAAACAAATAAATATAAAAGATGCTCATATTTTTACAGTAAAATTAATAGTTCACTAGTAAAATTACTTTTAAAGTGCAGTAAATACTCGAAAAAATTGGCAATTTTACACTTTATATAAATTTGATAGTAAACACAAATTGTACATGTTTTTTCTGTATTTCCCTTTTGAATTTTTGTTACATCTTAAACTTACATGAAAAAGCTATAAATTTTACCGAAATCTCTTTTTCCATGTTATATGTTAAATATCATAGAAAAATCATGTAAAACAAAATTTACATGATTTATTGTGCTAAATTCACAACGTTATTACATGTAATTATATAATGTAATATATTATATGTATATATTGAAACGTACGTCCAGTTTAGTGCAGTTTGTGGTGAGGGTCTAGAAGTTTTCGCCATGTAATATACCTGATTTACCATGGCAAAATTACTGTAATTTTTTACAGTGTAGAAGATGATTGGTTACTGTCATAATGTTCCGCCGTAAATCGCACTGTCTTGCTTCTCAATTGCTTGAGCTCTTCTAATGTTTCGAAGTTATTTTCTTGGACCTCTTTAACGGTTTGGAAGTCAATATTTCTTCAATCCGTTTTGAGGAGGAAGAAATGTGACAACTTATGTCAGTTTGCGCTATTGGTATTATTTTCTTAGCTTTAGTGTTGTTTCTGAGTTTTCGGCCTTTTCCTTAGCATCTGTGTTCATATCCAAAAAATGATCAACACCCATTGTAGTGGATGGTCGCCTGTGCTCTTCCCAAGTTGCCCACCGTTATGGAAGCTGTCCTTTTTTTACGTCGCGATTGTTTCTTCTTGGCATGCTTTGGGGCAACAGTTACTACAGATGGTTGATTCGGTATGGAGAATGATGGATATTTTCTGTATTGTGGTAGTGATACTGTATAAACCAACTTAAAATTGTTCAATAATTGTTTTGTGGTTACGCCTTTTTCGTAGCGCTCCAGCATTCTTTTATTTCCCTTGTCTTTAAATTACGGTATTATCAAACGACAGGATCTTTGGATTTAAAGCCCAAGATGTTGCCACCTCAGCAATTTCGATGAGGTAACCAAATTGCACAGCCATAGCGCAAAATACCTTCATTTGCAGAATTTCCAAATTAGTGTCATCTATGATTACGGACTGACGCCTCTCTCCGCACTCAAAGATACCCTCTTTTGGCACCATGCATGTGCTTCTTGTAATTCATGGGGATTATAAATATATCTGCCTGATTTGTTAAAGTAATCATCCGTACTAAATATAAACTCATTCGATTAACAGCTCTTAGGCTCTGTTCCAGTATCTTTGTGGCTAAATATGTCTTTCCGCTCCCAGGCAAACCTCGCATTAGGACCATTATCTTGTATCCTTTTCTGATCGAGTCACATATTAAATTTACAACATTATTATTAACGGAAGCAGGTATTTGGATACTACCATTCCGTTCCGCCGTAGATTGCACTGTCTTGCTTCTCAATTGCTTCAGATTTTCTGATTGTTTCAAAGTTGTTTCCTTGGACCTTTTTAACGGTTTAGAGGTCAATACTTCTTTATAGGAAGGGGAAATGCGACAGCCTCTGCCAGCTCGCGTTGTTTGTATTATTTTCTCAGCTCGTAATATTGGTTCTGAGTTTTTTTCGTCCTTTTCCTTAACATTTGTGTTCATATCCACAAATTGATCAGCATCTGTTGTAGTGAATGATTCACCTGTGCCGTTCCCAAGCTGTTCCGCGTTATGGAAACTACGCGCACGCTACACTTATGCCGTGACTTCTTCTTCTTAGCGCTCTTTGAGACCACGGCAATGCAGTTGGGGCAGTTGGTTGAAAAGGTGATGAGAGTGATGGATATTTCCTGTATTGTGGTAGTGGCACTGTATATATCAGCTTGAATTTTTAAGTAATACCTCCGTGCTTACTCCTATTTCGTAGCGTTCCAGCATTGCCATGGTTTCCTTGTTTGTAAATCGGGGGCATTTTCAAACGATATGACATTAGGATTAAAGACCAAGGGGTTTCAATCTCAATAATCTCGATAATGTAACCAAATTGCACGGCAATCACGCAATACGTCTCCATTTCCAAAATTTCCAGGTTAGTATTATCTATGATTATGGGACTGACGCCTCTTTCTGCACTAGTATACACTCTCTGTTGACACCACGCATGTGCTTCTTGTGATTCGTGAGGATTATAAATATATTGACTTGATTTACAGAAATGATCATCGGTACTGAATATGAACTCATCTTTATTGACGACTCCGAGGCCATGTAGGATTATCTTGGTGGATAGATATGTCTTTCCGCTACCGGGCAAGCCTCGCATCAGAACCATTATTTTGTGTCCTTTTCTGATACGGTCACATATTAAATTTACAAGATTATTAACGGAAGAAGGGAGTTGGATGCTCTCATTGTGCTCCATCTCTTCCGACTGCTTCAAAGTTGTTTCATTATACCATACTAACTGTTTCGAAGTCATGGTTATTTCTTTCTCCTTCTTCTTCTTTTTCTTCTTTTTCTTCTTCTTCTTATTTTGTTCTAAGGAGGGGGAAATACACTTACTAGTACCACTTTGCTTTGTTTGTATTATCTCTTTAGCTTCTAATGCTAGCTGGGAATTTTCGTCCCCATCCTTGAAATTTATGTTCATATCTGAAAATTGACCACCATTTGCTGCAGTGGAAAGTTCATCTGTGCTCATCCAAAATAGTTCCCTCTTGCAGAAGCTACGCACATGTTTCTGTCGCGGTTGCTTTTTAGCATGCTTTAAGACAACATGTAGTTCCCTGTATTGTGGTACTGGCACCGTATATACTAACTTAAAACGTGTCAGTAATTGCTGTACGGTTACTCCTCGCTCATAGCGTTCCAGCATTGCTTTGATTTCCTTTCTTCTTAAATCACGGCTATTTTTAAGAGATAAAATCTTTGGATCTAAAGCCCAACGCGTGTCTGTTTCAATAATTTCGATGACGTAACCGAATTGCACGGCCAAAGTACAATATCCCTTCATTTCCATTATTTCCAAATTAGTGTCATCTATGATTATGGGACTGACCCCTCTTCTCGCATTAGAAGATACTCTCTTTTCGCACCAAAAATGAGCTTCTTGTAATCCAGGGGCTTGTAAGTATATCTTCTTGATTTATTCAAATAATCGTCCTTACTAAATATAAACTCTTTCCGATTGGTGCCTTGGAGACTATGTTTCAGTATCCTTTTGGCTAAGTATGTCTTTCCGCTGCCGGGCAAGCCTCGCATCAGAACCATTATTTTATATCCTCCCCTAATCGAATCACATATTGAATTTACAAGATTATTATTAGCGGCAGATATAGTTGGGTATCATCATTTCGTTCCATCGAAAATTCCACTATATCGATTGTCAATTCCTTTGTTTCTTCTGATTGTTTCAAAGTTGTATATCTTTCTAACGGTTTGGAAGTCTTCTTTATTTTTTTATTCCTTAGTTGCGTACATCATTTTGTTGCGCTAAAGATGTCTTTGTTTTACTTCTCGTCATCACTTCTGACTGTTTCAAAAGTTTACTTGGACCTTTCGAACTGTTGTTTTAAACCCGGCTTTTCTATATTTTCTCTATAGATGATGAGGAAATGTGAAAACATATAACAGTTTACATTGTTTGCGTAACCTGCTCAGCTTTTGGTGTTAGCTGTGAATTCTTGCCCTTGCTTTGGCGTTTGTGTTCCACAAGTTCATCAGCAGCTGCTATAGTGGGAAGGTCATCTCTTCTTTTGCAAAGCTGTTGCTCGTTTAAATCTATGCTCCTCTTACATATCCAACTGACAGGATGTTTTTATTGCCAGATACATTATCTTTATTATTTACTCTTCTTAAATCAAATAACACCGACAAGGCTGAGATACTGTAATTAATGATTAGTAAATGTTAAATAAGATTGCATTAAGTGAGTATTGATACTCACTATTAAATAAAGCACTCAGCAGCAATCAATTTTCTAACTTCCATATATTGCGACAATGATCAACGTATGGTTGCTCTAATATTACTGCTGTTGCTATTTCCCCGTTCCCAAGCTTTACACCACAGTACAATGTGTTGGTACCATTCAAGTTATTCTAGGGATAAATGATTAATTATTATCACCTATGTTATCGCATTGCATAAATAAATTGTAGCCAAACAATAATTCCATGCCTTAAGTGTAACTTTATCTACCCACCGATAATGAATTGATGTGAAACACGATATATTGTAGATAACGCGCTTATCTTTTATTTCAAAAAATGGGTGATCCACCGGTTGGACAAAGGAGTATCAACTTTCGCAATTTTGTTTATCGTTTTTATGTATGTAATAAGAAATATTAAAAGTAACACATTTTATTTGATAACTAGAGTTGGGCAATCGTTCGACAGAGCAGATACGTATTGCGACGCGGCCTTCAAATAATGTAATATAAATAAAGCAGATCAATCCTATTATTGTAATATAATAATTTCTGTACTTCATAGTAAGCATTGTATACCGTTTACGGTTAACAGTTAACAGATTAACCGGTAAATTAGTAACAAAAAAGCTTTCGGTAAATTTACCGGTAAATTACAAAATTTACCGGTAATTCGTTAAATGAAAAATCCATACCAGAAATTTTTATGTACGAAATATTGTATAATATAAGCCCTTAAAGACTGTGTTTAAAATTTTGACGAATTTTATTAATTTTTTGTTATTATTTTCCCTTGTCTAACGAGTTAGAGAATGTTGTTAAAATCTAATAAAGATAATATTTTAAACAACAGAAAGCGTTCTTTAAAATATTATTTAATTTGTCAATTGCCTCAATAATAAATTACTGACAGTTAATATGAGAGATATTCAAGATATGTTGGCTGAAATTGAGTTAATTGAAAATAATTAATTGACTGGCAATCTGTGATCACAGTTCTCTTTGTCTCCTATTAACACTACTCCTCCGGATTTTTAGATTCTAGTATAAATTTATTTTCACGAAAAATCTCCATATGTCCATATGCTGTGGTGATTGACACGTATTTAAGTTTTATTTAACGTACTTGAAGTGCAGTTTTCTTTTCCTCATACATTGCAGGTAACCACTTTTCTGCTTATGGTTCTTTCGGCTAGTGGGGAGTATACTTAGGTTTCTAATTCTTTTATAAGGTTTCTAAAACCTGTGTCTTCTACGACTGATATAGGTTGAAAGTCTCGACATATCATTTCGGTTACCAGTTTATCTAGGTGATCTCTCTTTGAATTATTAAGCTCTGCTGATTAAAACCTTAGAGAGCTTTGTACATACGTTTTTCGTGCAGGTTCAATATTTTTTTTCCGAATCTGTATTTGTGGAGCTTGTAGGTATTAACATAAGGCCGGATTTTGCTTCTTCCACTTCTTCATGCACAACTGTCGCAGTAGTATTAATTGTTGGATGACACCTTTTTAAATGATCGGAGAAAATTAGAAGTATTTCCACTATATCTAAATTCTCTTTTGCATATAGTACATTGACAACTTAAGGTTTGTTCGTTGGTGTTACACCAATTACACTGGTGCATATTGTCTCTTTCTCAGATGCATAAAGAGTAAATCTTTTTATCCTGTTTTAAGAGGAGTCAGTGTGGAAAGTATAGCACCCAGCGCAACAAACCTTTAGTTTGTCTTTACTTTTTACGAAAATAAGTCCAGACTGTTGATCTTTTACTCTTTTCATTTTTATATTTACTTAAAAGTACTAAACACCGTCAATAGCAATGCAAACACCCTCACTCAACGAACTAATATTTTAAAATTAATTCGAAATGTTAGATACTCTTTTTGCTTGTTCATTTGTATTTTTTTAATAAATATATGTTAGGAAAAAATAAAAACTATTTCTTAAATATAAATAAACAATTAATAAATAATTCTCTTGTTAGGAATACAATTGTAAAGCTCCACATCTGTTTTTATTTTTTTTCCTACCATAAGCTAATAAATACTTGAACAGACCGTTTGATCTTTATTTTAACAAGAAAAAGGTATAAGTAATTTAAACATTATTAAATTGAAAATGTTAGTCATCCAATTATTCATTATCCAAGGAAGGTTTGAGCTATGGAGTGATAATATTCCAGTAAATATTATTTCCGGCTTAATATTTTTTGACTGCGAAATCTTAACTGGTGATAGTGTATGTATATGTCAATATGTTCAAATTTTACACGGGTTTTAGTTTTAAATAATTTAAATTAAACATATGTTTATATAGAATTTACAAGCAGAAATTTGCCCAAATTCAATGGAAACACGACAAGCATCGTTTTTAATTTATTTTTTCTTTTTATGAGTAGCCTAAGGTTTGTGTTTAGTTATATTTGTCTTGTTAATTAAAAAAGGAATTGTGTTAATCAATCATAACTACTCATGAGTAGAACTAATTCCTTCTTTGTATATCTATAATAGTTGGTATTGATGAAACAATGACCAAAATATTAGTGTTAAGACAATTTCATAGTATATTAATATAACCATTGTTTTTAAATATATCTAGTTAGTCAACGTAATGCATTTTTCGGAAAAAATAAAGTATTGCGCAGGGAAGTGGTGCACTCTATCGGTGAATGTAAATTGATTTGAACACTTGATAAATATAACAGGTATCTCGGTCAGAGTGAGAGACAGATTCTGTCTTTTATCCATCTGCGGAAACAACGAAATTCGTATCGGTGATTTACTGACATTGGCGAATTGTGTGGCCTGGGGAAAAGGGAAGGTGGATGCATGTGACGCTGTGATGACGCACCTCGCGATAATTCTCGTGTTTATTTACATTAGAAGATTAGAATTCTGAGGTATTCTGTTATAAATATAAAGAAATTGAAAGTATATTGCAAGGCACGTTCTTGTTGACAAAACATTAATTGGACAATTTTCTAAATTGAGGTTTTTTTTTCTTTTAAGAATAAAGTATTTAAACTTAAAACAAAAATCACTGAAAAGAGAAAAGTTAAATCTAAAAGGACGAAAATTTGTCGAGAAAAAAAAACATAAATCTACTTCTCAATTTTTATTTTCTTAGTTTTTAAATTAATAAGTTGTTTTGTTAACTTAATTTACTTATATTTATGATTATATAATAATCAGAAAATGTTTGTTTTATTAAAAAGAATAAGTATTTAGTTTGATAAATATATAACTGTAGTTCGATGGCCTTTTTTATATTTAAAATTTTAATAAAACGCGGATTTTTTCGTTCGAACGTATATACGAAAACCTTCTTCTCCTCCTCTCTCCTATTGCTATCTTCGCTTCTCCCGTGTATAGCGGTACTGTCGCTAACTTCAACTGGTGTAAGGCGGGAAATTTGAAATTTAAAATGTAGCCTACTATAAATCGTTATTTTTTTTTGATGGATGTACCATTTTACTTTACTTTTTGACTTTTTTCTTAGTTCTAATTTAATGTATAGGTACTCATGTGTATATAGTTTCTTATATCACAAAACATTTTTTATTGATTTACTTATGTTTACTATTACATAATAATAGAAATTCGTTTTTTATATAATGAATATATGTAAGTTTGGGGGTACAAATCGCCAATTTATTTTTACATATATGCACCACTTTACTTATTAAAAACACCATACATGATGACGCATTCGCGCTCTTTCTCTTGAGCGGCTGAAAAGTTACGAGGTAACCTTTGAGGCAACATCTGTATATACAAGTTACATCGTAACTTTTCAGCCAGTCAAGAGAAAGAGCGCGAACGCGTCATCATGTATGCTGTTTTAATAGCTTTGTTTATTTGTGTGCTTGGAGCAGTATCTACTGACGTCATCAGAGTAACTTGGGAGCATCTCAGAGTTGGATTTAAAGATGGTACAAACAAACGCGCTCGATTGCAATATAACCTTAATTTTATTATTTACTATTGTCAAATTGTCACAGCTATTATGAATAGGAAAAGTAAAAGTAATTTTTCAAACTAATGAATGTAGACTACAATAAAAATGCATCATATACTAGTATTTATGTACCTATCAAGTGAAGTTTTTAAAATATAATGATCGTTCTTTACATCAATCACATTGGTATCATTATATTATCCATATCGTGCATATTTGATGCAGGTATAAATCGGATTACATTTACAAACGACAGTTTACAACACGATGTTAGTGCGATTAGGTTATGTTGCACAAATTGCTCGTAATTGCTCGGACGTCGGATCGCGAGCAGAAAGAGGAACCTCTTTGTGATCTGGATTTGCTTGCTCTAAACAAACAAACACGCACAAATCATGCTCTAAATGGCGATTTGTACTCCCAAACTACATATTTATTTTTATAATGAAAAACGAATTTCTACTATTATGCAATAGTAAACATAAGTAAATCAAATAAAAAATATTATATAAATATAACACAAAACTTAGAACTACACACATATTATAGAGCATACCATTAAATTAGAAACTAAAAAAAAGTAAAATAAAATGGTAAAAAATAACGATTATATATTATACTAAATATTTATTCTTCCTAATAAAAAAAACTTTCAATGTAAACACGAGAATTATCGCGTGGCGAGTCATCACAGCGTCATCGCCTATCCACCCTCTCTTTTCCCGGACCTTGCAATGCTATTGCAATTAAATATATTTTGCCGACACGTAAGAGGGCCATCTGTATGTAGTAGTCTAACTATAAAGCTTATATTTAAATCGAGATGGGCACCAACGCCGTGCTGCCATCTACTGCTTTTGTCCAAATTGGTTCAAAAAATCCGTTAACTATTTGTCCATAAGGTTGACTAACTAGTATGTATATAAACAATGGTATAACTATCGATAGTGCCCACCACTAAACTGAATTAATTCAATGTTACTTTCTTTTAAAATTATCATTTCATTCTATTACTTAACTCGTTGATCGAACATAGGAGCCGATTAGTTCTTGCTTCACACTCGCAGAAATCCAATTCTTAAGTTCACTAAGTTTTAAAGTGACCATACTATTCTCTGCTTTATCAGGATTAGCCCTGGCGTTCGAGGGCATTTTTGACAACAATTAACTTTGAAAAATTAAACACTACGATCGCTTGACAACCAAACACGTGTGATATGTACGACAGTCAACTCAAACACACATTATCAACGTATTTACATTGTCTATGAGTGCATAGTATTCACAAGAAATGAAAGTATGTATTGAAAAGATACCAGCATAACTTTCTAATAATGTTTATTGTAAAACAACGGTCACTCTGCTAAATAAAAACAAAATAATTATGACTAAACAGTGTGCAAAAGTTTTAATACATTCATCAAATTGCAATTCTCCTTTTGCCAACATTTTAATTGAGAATTACGACATAGCCATTTTCTGATTGGGATGTATCACTGTAAGTAAACTAAAGATAAAAATAAAAACAACAATAACATAAATCCGGGTATATTATAGTAATATATAATTGTTATTATTGCTATTATTATAGTTGATATTATTGTTGCTTTTGTTGTTACTGTTACTATTTCATTTATATCATGCAATAACCGAAATGTCATACTTCGTTACATATAGCAAGGAATATTCTAGTGCTAATAGCATCCGAAATTCTATCAAATTTTTTTCTACATTTCTCGCAGAGATTCTTAGTACGTCGCTGGAATACGTTGTAGAACAATTGTATTCGCTCTTTTATCTGATCCTTTTGATATGATTTTACCTTTGTCAAAATAATGCTTGCTATAAACATCAATTTCGTCAAAGTTATAATGAGCGCTTTACTTAATAAATCCCTTAATTTATGATGTCCATCAGAATCCCACATAGATTTATGTTGGCCCTTTG
This sequence comes from Protaetia brevitarsis, assembly GCA_004143645.1. Lineage (NCBI taxonomy): Eukaryota > Metazoa > Arthropoda > Insecta > Coleoptera > Scarabaeidae > Protaetia > Protaetia brevitarsis. The sequence goes on from RXPK01000121.1 coordinate 1,635,516, forward strand.
ATTCAACTTTCTCCTGTTTTTCTGAGTTCATACTTCTGTATCGAAGAAAAATAATTTAAATAATTAATTAAAGGCTGTACTCCGATAAGCCATGGGAAAAATGCCTACAGTAACACAATACTCTAAACCACCAAAAATTAGCTCAATCGATGCCACCCCATTCGAGATGTTAGCATAAGGGTGGAAAAATTCAATATTTTTCCTCAGAAATTATTTAAGCTACTATGTTCAAAAAAATTATGTAAGTAAACACTAATTATGGGCATTCTACAAAAAAATCGAGGACTAATTCCGTTTCACTCAGTTCAAAGTTATCATGGTTTCCATTTGAGGTTCATGAGTTCCATTGATTTGGGTAAGGGCGTAACTTGGCTTCTTTTTTATATTAGGCTGTATAAATAAAAAATAAATCTCTCTGAATGATTTGGTAGGAGCAATTTGTTTATTGATTATTTAGGGTAAAAATAATTATTCATTGATCAATTTCGGGATTGTTGACATAAATGTTTCAGTCCTAGTAGTTATAAAAAGCACATTGTAACAATAAATAATATTTAATTCCGTACATGTAGTTCAAAGTTATTATTATTTTCACTTTTTAAGGAGTGATTCTTTTGAATTGGGTTTAAGATACCCAATTTGACTTTTTATTATATAGGAGTGTATAATTATATATGGTTTATTATATATTTCATCAAACTCTTTCAGTGGAGTAATACAAATAAAAAATAAAATTTCTTTGCGTAATCTAAGCAGCAGCATTCAGTTATAATAATAATAATAATAATAACATGTCTTTATTAAATTTCAGAAATACAATACCAAAAAAATAAAAAATAAACCAAAATACAATACTAAGAAAATGAAGATAAACAAAAAATAAAAACTAATGGGGCGAAGTTCAGTCACCTGGTGACTCCTCTCCCACTTAACACCTACATACGTACTACGACCAAAAGAAAAAACAAGGAATATCAAACAAGATATCACCACAAAGATATGTGTTTGCATACAAAAAAAAGAAAAATACAATTGTGGTTAATCCGTTTAAGTACAAATAGCGCATAAGTGTTAAATAGGTCAAACAAGTAAGTAATTATTGATTTTCATACAAGAAAAGATATAACCTTCTTCCGAAACTGGACCGATCAAGCGTCTTGAACTGTTCAGTACAGCTCGTTGTAATAATGTGCAACATTATAGAAAATGATCGTTTAAAAAGCTACATGCGATGAAAAGGTGGTGTAAGTAGGCCTTTATGTCGTAGGTTTAGGGTGTGCACGTCCGTTTTGAATGTTAATCTTTCAAATAAATAATGCGGCAATTGAGTTATAATGATATTGTGGTAAAAACGTAAGCAATGCAATTTCTGCCTATTAATCATATTAAGCCACTGCAACTCTTTCAACTTATGACTTATATGGTCATACTTCCTAATAAAATATCAGCCGTAGACAGGAATTTTGAAGTTTTTGCAAACGATACTTGTCAGCTGAGTCTAACGCTAAACCATATACTACGTCACAGTAATTAACATGGCTGAGAATCAATGAATTCGCTAGAAGCACGTTTATACCCCGATGGAGCACATGTCTTAACTGATAATATTCTTTAGTGTGGCATAGCTTTCTGGACGCAGTGTGTAACCTGTTTTTTAAAAACGCAAGTCATTGTCTATCCAAAGCCTCAGGTTTTTTACTTCACCTACAAACGGCTAGCCTGATACCATTTTATTTCAATAGCTATGTCTTTCAATAAAGTGGTCGGTGTTCAGTTTTGCAAAATAATATTACATATGACTTTGAGGGATTAATATGCAAACAATGTTTTGCGAGAGCACTCAGCTATGCTCATTAGGTCTTGATTAATTAGTTCACATGCCTCAGTAACCCCCAACGTACCAAATGACTTATACAACTGTGTATCATCTGCATAAAAATGAAACTTGCAATTTAAAATTTATGAGTCTAGTTCTGAAGTGTACATGGTATACAACAACGGCTCCAAAATAGAACCCTGAGCATCCACTGAAATAAAACTAGAAATTTTGTCCCACAAACGCACTGCCTGGGAGCTGTTGTTAATATAGTTACGCATTAATTCAATCGCATCATCACTAAAGCCCACGAAATGACATATCGATAACAACATCCCGTAATTAATGGTGTCAAACGCTTTAGAGAAATCAAGCAACACTAAAGCAGTAACCTGTCCAGCATCAAGATCACGATAAATGTCATCCGTTACATTAGCCAGTGCCGTCTCACAACTATGCCCCGACCGAAAGACCGATTGCATGGGAGGGTAAATATCATTTAGTTGCAAATGTTGTCTTATTTGCACATCCAGAATTTTTTCTAATATTTTCGACAGCACTGGAAGGAATACTAATTGGTCTAAGATCTCCAAGCGTTTGAGGATTTGATACTTTGGGAAGAGGCAGGACATGAGCTTTTTCCACGAGGCAGGATATACAGAATTTATAATACAGAAGTTCATAATATGTATCAATACGGAAACGCAATGCCCAAACCCACAATTTCAATATTCAGTTGATCATGACCAGCAGAGCGCGTTTTAATGGTATTAAATAATTTAAATATTGATTATTTTAAGGGTTAAAATAATTATTCATCGATCGGATTCAGGATTATTTTGTTTTTTCAAGTTGGATTTAAGAATTCAACTTGATTTATACATAAATATAGATATATAATATATAATACACATATGTATATATTTTTATATGATATACATATTAATATAAGTCAATTAAATCTCTGTTAGATATTTATTGTTCTAGTAACAAACATAATTCTATCCACCTTTGTTATTGCAACAAGCTATGTATTTATAGTTGTTATAATTTTCATGTTGAACAGAACCGCTATTCGTATTTTGCTTTGTTCTTACTGCTAAATAGATATTGTAACGTTTTTCTATTTTTAAAACGTTGTCGGGGTTTAGAAAATACACAGGCGATATATTTAAATTACTTGATTTATTAACGCACTTACTACTTAAAGTCTAATAAATAAGATGAAAATAAACACTAAAATTAAATCACTCACTACTTACTATTATCAAAATCACTTAATTACTAATGTCTTAATTTATGTAAACGATTTATTTGAACCGATATTTATATCACACCTACTAATTCGCTCGCTAGCGCTATGCTATGCTAGCGCCATCTAGGGGCGCCTATCGAAACCGCCAATTCAAAAAGGCGCTTGTTACAATATACACTGCTCTGTTTTTTCAGAACAAAATACCCGGTATTTCAAATTTTAATTTTGTTTAGATTAGTACAATACATATTATTGTTAAATTCAGTTTTCAATTTACTTATTTATAGATTGTTGGTCCGTGCACATTTTTTTTCTTTTTTCTTTTCTTTCAATAAAAATAAATACACTAATATAGTAGTTTTTTTCACTAGCGTCTAGCCCAGAACCGTTACAATTCTTCCCGCCAATCAGAGCATTTCGTAATTGATCATATGTTGTTACAGCGCGCGAAGTACAAAAATTCACTGCAAAGAAATATGTAGAATGCATACAAATGCACTCCAAATGAGATTGGCAAAAAATATAAAATTTTTGTATTTGAATTGTTAAATATTATATATGTGCTAAGAATGACATAAGATAATCCACCACTTGTAATAAGTGTGAATAAGCCGTGATTTGAAAAATAAAGATAATAGTTGTGTTGTTTAGATGTCGGTCAGTAATAGTGGTAATAGTAAAAGTGGTTGATGAAAAATAATATTTATTAAAGTAAAGCCAAGTGAAAGCTGGATGGAAGATATGGAAGAAATTGGGAAACTTAAAGATGCAAATACATTTGATTTATGGAAATTTGAAGCTTACATTATTTTAAAGTCACAATTTATATATGTTGGGTGGATGGAACTGATAAATTACTTGTTACTGTCTGATCAATGAAGATACTAAAACTACATGGTTGAAGAAAGACGCAAAAGCACAAAGAATAATACTAGCAACTCTTTTGAAGAATCCGAATCTACACATCATCAACAGGAAAACAGCGCAAGATATGTACGAAAAATTGATAAAACATACATGGTGAAAGTCAACAAACACAAAAATTTGACGCAATACAAAATTTTTTCAAATATGTGTATAACAAACAAGATGATATATCATACATATTAGCAAGATACAGAATGTAGTTATCAATAAAGCATCAGATGGAGCAGTTGATGATGTTATGGTGATATCGAAGATCCTATCGACATTGCTGAGTGGATACACACATTTTCACACTGTCCGGGATTCTACAAGCTTAGTGGAAAAGACAGTAGAGAATTTGGTGGTTAGGAAGTAGCTTGCTTTAATCTAACAGTGGAAGCTCGACAGAAAAAGTATCCTTCAAAACGAAAGAAATTAAGTAGAAAAACAAGTTGAAACTGATAAATTTATATTAAATGATGTGCTTTATGTTCCTGAATTGTATAAAAACTTATTATCAGTCAGCTCAATAACAGACGAAGATGGTATTGTGGTTTTTAAAAACAGAAAGCGTTGAAATATTTAAAGATGGTGAGATATTAACTAAGAGGATCGAAAATGCAAATGGTATATATACAGTGGATTTAAAAGGAGGAAAATGGTCTGATATCTTTAGAAACTCAGAAATGCATATTTAGAAGTGGTGATAGCACAATCATTCTAGCTATATATGTGGATATTGTGGATGATGGAATTCTAGTTGAAACGATAAAAAACAAATAGATATGTTACTTACAAGGCTGTAAATAAGTTTCAAATGAAAATATATAAAAATTTAAACACTTTCATTGGAATTGAAATTAATAGATCAAATGATGGTTTAATATTGAAGCAAGAAAAATACATTATAAATGTTTTGGAAACATGTAAAATGAAATATTCAAAATAGGTAGAACACCTATTGCCAACACAACTAACAAAATAGATAATAAACAGATATCTTTGAAGTTTCCATACAGGGAATTAGTGGAAAGTGTATCCTGTAAGACAAAACCAAATTTAGTATTTGCGATAAACTTTGAAAGCCGTTTTGTGGAAGATCCAAGAGTGCTGACCATCATTAATTTGAAAAGAACATTATGATAGTAAGACTATGAAAGTAAGACTTGTGGAGTAAAGTACTTAGCGGAAATAAATACTGAACTGTTGCAAGCCTATTGCGATTCTAATTATGCTGGTTGTGAAGATTCCAAACACAGTACAACCGGATATGTTTTCATGTATTGCGGTGGTCCAATAGCGTGGTGTCCAGATGTCAGCCGATAGTTTTGTTATCAACCACGGAAGCTGAATTTGTTGCAACAGCGGATTGTTAGTTAGAACTAATGTACTTAAAATGCTTAGTGACTAAAATTTTAAATATGGATGTGAAATTAAAATTAAATGCAATCAAACTAATCAAAAATGGAGTGTTCAATAAGTGCAGTAAACACATAGACGTTCGATGTAAGTTTCTGTCGAAACGGGAATTTAAAGGATTGAGAAGTAGAATTATGTAATAATATTTAGATAATTAATATTGAATGTTAAGATTTGTATGATTATCATGTTACAAATCGTGGATTAAAGAAGCTAATTCACCACTTGTAATAAGTGTAAATAACCTACTGTCGATTTGGTTGTTAAAAAAAAATGGTAGTTGTATGTTATTGTTTACATGTCGAGCAGTAATAGCAAAAGTCGTTGATGAAAATAAATATATATTTGAAGTTAAAACAGCAGTTTATTAAAAATATAAAAACAATCAAAAAGCCTTTTCTTTATCCTTTCTCTCATTTGTTATTTATTGGTTAGTTGATCAGTTCAAGTTAAGTTAAAATCTAAAAATCTGTATTATTTTTTTGCTCCTTTGAGAATAGCATGGAGATATAATTTTTGCTATTCCCGTTTGGAGTGTATTTTGTATACGTATATTTCTTTGCAGTGAATTTTGTACTTCGCGCGCTGTAATAACATGATCAATGAAATGCTCTGATTGGCGGGAGGAATTGTAACGGTTCTGGGGCTAGACGCTAGTGTTTTTTTCCACCCAGCGTCCTCTCCCTACCTGCTAGGTGGCACGCGACACTTCTAGACGCACCAAATCGCCTGTCAAAATAGTAATCCAGGCGCTTGCTAACGAATAGGCAATTTTCTTACCTAACGGGCGCGCCCTCAAACCCCTTCTCGGATTATTAAAATTTGAAAATTAGTAATTATCAAATGTCGTTGTAAAAACACTAAACTTACAAATAAAAGAATGTTCAACACAAAGCAAGCTTAACTTTCTATTCTTTAACCAAAATCTATGTTTCACCACTTTTGAGACTCTTAAATCACAGGTACGTATGTTGGAATCGTTAATACCATATAAAACAATTTATATAATACAAGAAAGTACGTATTCAACTTTATTTAAATAAATGAGGTTAAAGCAACGTCAAATAAAAATAATAAATTTAAAATTCAGCGCCATCTACCCGTAAATAGCAGAAACTAAATTTATTTGAAAACTATAATCTGGGTTATCGATATTTGTTAAGCATAACTATTTTATCACAGACCATCTCAGTGATTTTGGAAAACAACCCTTAAATATTAAAAATTCCTAAAATATTTCCTAATTTCATATAAATCTAACCCAAATTAACATATTGTGATTATTATAAAAAATCTTCTTTTTTACGTGGGATATACTTGATGGAATACTAACTTGGACTGCGGCCAACACTCTAAGACGAACGATAGTTAGCGAACCTGGTTACAGGTTGGACTTTCGGTTCGACGGGCGCTCGTATCGGCCAATAGCGGTGGAATGGTATTTTGGCCGGGATTCTTCGTAAGAAATTTTATAGCAAATCTCAACGATTAATAGGTCAGAGTAAGGATTTAAATTATTCAGAGTAATATCGATACTTTTTTAGGTAAACACTTCGTAAGAACTTTACTATTTTTGATAGTGTGGCATAAAAATCGTTATAGGAGTTCAATATCAACCTCGTCCTTCGTGGCCACAGGCAGAATGAGGATTCAAACTAAATCACCAGTAATTACAGACATTAAGATACCGTTATTGCTATAGTTTGAGAGGAATACACTAAAAGTTACCAAATAAACATCCCGAAGAATGAAAAATCTCCCCGAGCAAAATTAAATAAGAACATCAAAATATACCAGGTAAGCTTGAATTAACATAGAAAATAAAGTTCACATTATAATTAAGGCTATACTTAGCACTATTCCTAAGATGGTTTATTTTTGTAGTCATTCTTAACAAATTCAAAATTTGCCTGTAAAGTAGGCAACCGAGCATGCACTTCAACTTTCAATTACTTCTTCATTTAGCTTTGAAACCTGTTTTAAATGACTCTAAATTATTTTCTATACACCTGATTCCATAGCAATACATTTGTCATATTTCTTTAATCAATACCCTGAGACGTGCATAATTGTTTTAATATGACAATTATTTGATTGTGAGAGTTTGGAGACTGTTGACTGACTTTATGTAGAATAAACAGAAGTGCTGTAGAAAGCAAGTGTAAAATATGTGCAAACATAAGTGTATTAATCGCGTGGTTGGCTAATAAAACATCTCGAAGACAAAACTTGATGAAGATGAATAGAAATACTTATTTGGAGCTATTCATTTTCCTCAAGAATCAGTGAAGCTTGCAAGTCAAGAGCATATTTCTCAGTTCATAGGCATCACACACAAAAATAACAATAACATTCAACTGCGTGTACGGAAATAAATATTATTTTAATGTTATAATTTCCTTTTTTATATTTCGATGGTTTTATAACTACTAGGGCTGAAACGTACATACAAATAATCCTGAAATTGGTGATGAACTATTATTTTAACCCTAAAATAAACAATAACAAATTGCTCCTACTAAGATCATTCGATGAGATTTTATTTTCTATTTGCACGTTCTACTACACAGAAAAAAATGAAAAAAAATATTTAATAAACCTAAATGTATTCAGTGTAATACAACAAAAAACCAAGTTGGCATCTTAAACCAAACTCAAAAAAACTACGCCCAAAAAGGGGAAAATAATGATAAATTTGAACTGAGTGAATAGAATTAGTCTTTGTTTTTTTATAGATTGCCCAAAATCAGTGTTTACTGAAATATTTTTTTTAACGTGATAACTTAAGTAATTCCTTTTTCTACCCTTATGCTAATATCTCGAATGAGGTGTCATCGATTGAGCTAATTTTTGATATTTACAGTATCTGTGACAGTAGTACTCATCTGCTTTAATTTCAGCCCGATAGCTTCAGGGGCACTTTTCAATGGCTTATCGGAGTGGAGCTTTTATGCGAATAAAAATGGTATTACCTTCAGTGGAAGAAGTAAGTTGGATATTACGACGATTTTGCATTGCCAGCATTTCCCTCATCTTTTCTGATTGTTTTCGAACTGTTTCCTTCATCTCTTCTGACTGATCTAAAACTGTTTCTTTCATCTCGTCCGAATGTTCCAAAACTGTTTCCTTCACCTCTTCCGATTGATCCATAACTATTTGCTTCATCTCTCCTAGCTGTTGGGAAATGACCATAACACTCGTTTTAATATCTGTAGTTAGAAACGCAAGGAAATTCATTATTTCATTCCTCATTTTTGTCGTCTCCTCTGAATGTTTCAAAATTATTTCTTTAATTTCTGCTAACTGCTTAGAATCTGGAACGTCTTCAATTTTAGAGCCTATAACCCTAAATGCACCGTCTTCAATTGATGATGGAAATCGGAGGTTACTGGAACTGTCGGGGACTGCCTCTACAAACAATACGGTCGTAATTTCTTACTTTCCTCCTATAAATTAATGAAACGTAGGGCAACTAAGTGTTACTTATTGCTTTCATACTAGTGATTGTGCAATAAACATGCAATGAAGGAAAAAAAATTGGGATTTTATAAGTATAATGTAGTAGATATCCAGCTAAATAAACTTCTGATTGACTGTTATCTGAAGTTTATTTAGTTGGATATCTACATTATATTTAAAAAAATCTCAATATTTCGTCCTACATTGGCATGTTTATGTTTTAGTATACGACATGAATTTTGACTTCTATAAAGAATGGAACAATGACGCTTCCGACCAATATTCATTATTATATATTGTAGTGTGCCTATTATATTAAGCGCAAACTGAAGGTTGTGTGTGAGTTTCCAAGGTGACATGGGGATTAGCAAGCTGCCTATACTAATATCTACAGTTATAGAGTCAGTTACAATAGAGAATGGTACATGACGTCACATGCGCAATATACGAGTATTGGTGGCCGGCAGCGCGGCGTAATTGCTGTCAGCCTTTGCGCAGGTTTTGGTGACGACATGTACCATTCTCTATTGCAACGGACTCTACCTGTCTACGCAACCATTTAAAATAAATGTAGTTTAATACTCTAAGTGTAATAATAACCAAAGTTGAACAATCTTGATCAGTTTATTTGTTTATTAATAACATTAAACATTTATTTTATTTTATTTATCCTAATAATGTCAATGTGTATTGATATAAATTCTTTAATTTATATGGTCAATTGTCAATTTTATTTATGATATTTTAGTTAATATTAATACATGGAATTTTTAACTTAATATGAAGTGGTTCCCGGAAGGGAACCTGTAACCGCTAGAGACCGCTGAGTGCGTATGGATGAAAACTCTTTAGTGATAGGGATCACGAAGCTTGAGGATATTATGGATGATATAAAAGCCGAGACTAAGAAATTGGGAATGTGTTACAATTCTGAAAGTATAAATGAGATAATCAGCTATTTCAGAGAAATTATGGACTTTACGGGAATACAAATGTGATAATCAGTACAATACCCTTTCGATGCGAAAATGGAGGAATAAATCGTGTTATTTAACACATAAAAATAGTATTTATATGATGGCAGCTCGGTATGAGCATGTATTCTTGCTCTGCATTAACAATCTACTACAGTAGATGATTATGCTATACACGGCCTACATCTAAGATATAGATCCAAAAGATTCATCAGTGGACAGATTATAGAAATAAGAGATTGGATAGTTAAATGTAATGAAGAAAATTTTTTGAATAGATGCCGCGGAAGCATAACCAGTTAAACAGTGTCTCTATTTTGCACCAGAACGTCCAAAGTTTGATGAGCAAGACGAATGAATTGGAGGTATTTTTGAGTGAGGAAATGTGTCATATTTTATATGTAACTGAACATTGGTGTGTTAAAGATTATATAGAGACTATAAATATTGGTAGGTTTAGGGTAATAAATTATTTTGGTAGATCACAGAAAATTCATGGAGGGACAGCAATTTTTGTAAGTGACGTAGTGATTAGTAATAAACTTAAGTTTTATAATATTGACTAGATACGTAATTTGTCTGTTGAATTACATTTTGAATGTGTTGCAACTAAGTTCAGTTACGGTAATTTTAAAATGTTTGTACTTGTGGTATATACAAGTTGTATAAGAGATTTTGGCGTCTTTCTGAACAAATTGGAAGAAGCATTAGATATTGCTAGTCGATTCAATGATTATAAAATAGTACTCTGCGGAGACTTTAATATAAATTTTTTACTTAATTCTAACGAGCTGGATATGTTTACTGACTTGATGAAAGTATATAACTTGGTAATAACTATCGATCAACCAACTCGAATAAATAATTGTGTAGATAATATATGTGTGGAGTAAATCATTTGAAGTCTTTGATACCGTTGTTGTGTGCAATGGTGTATCAGATCATACCGCACAAAAATTTATTGTATCATGTGAATCTCATTGCAGTGACGTCACAGTGAACTCGAACTTTTTTTTTGCATAGACTACTAATCAATAAAGAAACTTTAAAACATTTTAGAGAGCTATTAGATAAAGAAAATTGGATATACATATTTCAAAGTGAAAATGTTAATAGTGAATATTAGAGTTTCATTAAAATAATAGATTATTACTATAGTTTTGCATGTCCAAAAAAATAAGAGAAAAGTTACGTATAATGCCAGAACTAAAAACGAATGGATTACGAAACGAATACTAGTATCATCACAAAAATTAAAAAAACTTATATAAATTAACATTGTCAGGTGATGAAGCGATTATATCTGATTACAAAAAATATAAATCAATATATAGAGGATCAATTAAGCTAGCAAAAAATTTACACAATAATAAAACAATACAAAATTCAGCAAATTCAACAAAAACGGCTTGGAGCACTATAACTTCTCATACAAAAAATGTATACAAAGACGAAAAAATAACCCTTCAGGTTAACGAAGAAACTGTAATTAATTCCGTTGACATTGCAAATTTTTTGAACAACCACTGCCACACCGTGACCGATAGCTTGCTTGAGCAGAATAGTGGGGGAATTTGAGGCAAATTCAAAATCGGAACATTTATTTCCACAACACAGTTTTTTTCTTACTCCCACAACCGAAAATGAAGTGCGTGGAGTGATAATGAGTTTGGGGAACACATGTTCATCAGGTTGCGATGAACTTACAAGGGAACACCGGCGGGTGTCCCCCTCCGATTTCGATGAAACTTAACAGATCGAAAGAGTACCTTAAAATAAGAGACACGTATTTTATTTTATCGGCGTATCCGCACGATTTTGGGGTACAGCCCCCTCCAAAGTTTGGACGATTTTTCAATTTTTGCAAATATTTCCTAAATTATAACAGATATTAAATTTTCTTCTTAACATAATTTGCAGCATATTGCATGACCCTAAGGGTGGCGTCGTCCGTATTCGCAAAAAGTTAATAACGGGGGATGGGGTACCTCGCACCCCCAATTTTTTTTACATTTTTTCTTTTTCTTATTCATCAAAAGAAGGCCGATTTTACATAGAATACGATGATGTATAACAAGTTTAGAAAATTAATAATTGTAAAAATAGAAAAATAATAATAAAGCTTCAAAATTAATAAACTTGTCTATTGATATAAATCAAATGAACTATAACAGAAATAAGTTTTATCCTTAACATAATTTCCAGCATAATACATGGTCTCAAGGTAGATATCTACATAAAGAGCTAATAACGGGGGACGGGGTACCCCATACCCCCGCATATTTTTAATAATAAGTTTATTTTACATTCTATGTAAAATCGGCCTTCTTTTGATGAATAAGAAAAAGAAAAAATGTAAAAAAAATTGGGGGTGCGAGGTACCCCATCCCCCGTTATTAACTTTTTGCGAATACGGACGACGCCACCCTTAGGGCCATGCAATATGCTGCAAATTATGTTAAGAAGAAAATTTAATATCTGTTATAATTTAGGAAATATTTGCAAAAATTGAAAAATCGTCCAAACTTTGGAGGGGGCTGTACCCCAAAATCGTGCGGATACGCCGATAAAAAAAATACGTGTCTCTTATTTTAAGGTACTCTTTCGATCTGTTAAGTTTCATCGAAATCGGAGGGGGACACCCGCCGGTGTTCCCTTGTTAGTGCAATATTAATAAAGGACTGTGTTGATTAAATAATAAAACCTCTCACAAAAATAATAAATAATTCCTTTGCACAACGCGTTTTCATTGAGCGCTTGAAAGTAACAAAAATTAAGCCATTATTGAAAGCGGGTATAAACACAAATGTAGATAATTATCGTCCTATATCTATTTTATATACGTTTTCGAAAGTTATTGAAAAGTTAGTTGCAACTCGACTAGTACATTTCTTAGATAAATTTAATCTACTTATTAACATCCAATTTGGTTTTAGGAAAAGTAGATCTACCAGTTTAGCTATCTCAAATTTTTTAAATGCTCTTTACAATCATTTAGATGACGGTAAAACGTGTGTAGGCTGTTATCTTGACCTAAGCAAAGCTTTTGAGCTGGTGAACCATAACATTCTTTTAGATAAGTTAGCGAGTTGTGGCATAAGAGGATTAGCGTACGACTGGTTTGCAAGTTATTAAAGTAATAGAACACATTATGTTAAATAAATATGCAAAATCATGTTTTGTACCAGTAAACAAGGTGTGCCGCAAGGAAATGTGCTTGGTCCTCTGCTTTATATTCTGTATGTCAATGACGTGCCTCTGTCTGATGCTGTGATGTTTGCGGACGATACATCAATGCTCGTTAGTGCAAAGAATTCAAAGGAAATTATCAGAGAGGCAAATAGTAAATTATGTGATATAAACAATTACTTTCAGAAAATAATTTGTATATCAATGGTAAAAAGACAGTATTCATCGAATTTAAAACAACAAATACTGAAAAAGATTACTCTCATTATATTAAAGTCAATGGTAATAGTATAGAGCAAGTTAATTTCACAAAATTTGTAGGTATAATGATTGATTCTAGGTGTAACTGGAAAACCACATTGATGCACTAAGTAGTAAGCTAGCCAAAGTTTGTTATGTTTTATCTCGGCTTAAAAAGGAAGTGAATTTTGATGCGCTGAAAATGTATTATTTTGCCACTTTCATTCGTTACTGTCCTACGGGATTGTCGCTTGGGAAGCTTTTTCTAAAGTGCGTCGAGTATTTAAGCTGCAAAGAGGGCATTGCGAATCATGGTGGGCATGAGAAAGGGCTCAAGCTGTCGTGGGTTGTTTTCAGATGTTGGGGTGATGACGTTGAGCAGCGTGTTTATATACCAGCTGCTAATGTATTAACGATATACCTAAATTAAATCAATTCCACTCATACCACACCAGGAATTTACACATACAAGAAGTGCCGCGATACAGACTAACGTTTAGTGAACGAAATCCACATTATTTAGCCATTAAGACCTACAATAAGCTTCCAGCAGGTTATACACATATGCCACAAAATATTTTTCCCTGTAATATTAGACGTTTATTGTTCTCCAAAAGTTACTATTCACTTAAGGAACACTTAGACGATTCGAATTTGTTGTTTTAAAACATGTTATTTCTTTATATTTAAAATAATAGTGTTTTCGGAGATGTTATATCTACAATTTGTTCGTCATAAAATAAATTATTATTATTATTTTTATTATTACAACGAAATTAGAATGATGCGTTGGCTTCTAGGTTTGACATGTATGTATGTATGTATGTAATAGAAGGGTGGTGTTACACTGCGACCTAAAAGATCTATTGTGTCCCCTATTCTTGCTGCTTTACCGCTGGCCTTCTAATCCTATTCCTTTTAGAAAGTGTAGGATGTCAGAGGGCCCCAGTCTAGGTAAGTCTCCCTCTTCGATTTCACATGCACCCAGGTACAATGCCCTCGGGTTGCACAGTGCTACGCAGTTTGAGAGGAAGTGGATGGATGTTTCATCCTGTTCCCCACAAAATCTGCATTCAGGATCTTTTTCCAATCCAAGCTTACTCAGGTGTCCTTTCAGTCTACAATGGCCTGAAAGTATTCCTGTTAATATGCGAACATTGTTCTTACTCAGGTTGATGCATTCTGTAAACCTCTTCTGGTTATAAGTTCCCAGAAGAATTTTACTTTGCCTCATTCCCTGGAGATTTTCCCAGTAACTGGATTTTCTCCGCTCCATTTCCATTTTTAGTTTCTTCAGTATTGTACTGCTACTTAACCCGCAAAAGGGTTCAGGCCCTACGAAAGGCATTCCAGCCCCTTTTCTTGCGAGGTTATCCGTTATTTCGTTTCCTTCCACTCCTGTGTGACCCGGAACCCACAGGAGGGTTACTTTATTCCTTTTGCCTAGCTCATTTAATTTCCCTAGGCATTCCCAGACCATCTTGGAACTGATTTCATATGAGCTCAGCGCCTTGATGGCTGCTTGACTATCAGACATGATGATAATCTCCTGCTTTCGATAATTTCTATCAATATTGAACTGAACACATCTTTCAATAGCGTGTATTTCCGCTTGAAATATACTTGGGTATTTTCCCAAGCTTTCGAAATATGTAGTTCTAGGCCCATATATTCCTATTCCAGTTCCTTCTGCCGTTTTGGAGCCATCAGTATACCATTGATGGCATTTCTATTCAAGTTCAAGATGGTGTTATGATCCCACTCGCTCCTGTTACTTAGCTTTATGGTGAATTCTTTCACAAAAGCTGAATTTTTTTAACATATTCATCCCGGGGCATATCCCAGGTTTGATCACCGTCAGGAGATTGAGGCCTATGCCTAGTCATTCCTTCCTTGACCATTCTTAGTGCGGTTCTTTTCGCCACACCCTCTACTACTATGTGGAGGGGGGCAAGATCCAATACTACTTCAATAGCTGCTGTTGGGCAGGTTCTCGTAGCCCCGTTATGCATACACATGCTAATCTTTGCACTTTCGAGAGATTAATTCTCGCGGTGGCCAGATTAGTTCTTTTGCTCCATGCTACTGATGCATAGGTGATGATCGGTCTCACTATCGCTGTATACATCCAAAGCAGTATTTTTGGGTTGCATCCCCAATTTTTCCCTGCAAAGTTTCTGCACGGAAAAAAATGGGGATGCAACCAAAATACTGCTTTGAATGTATACAGCGATAGTGAGACCGATCATCACCTATGCATCAATAGCATGGAGGTTGGAGCATAGGTTTGACATAGTAATTGTCAAAATTCCAAAGACCACTAAACAGAACTTATCACACATGTTTATAGAATTTTTCGTCTTAAAATAAATGACGAACCGCCAACAACATATTTCATATATCTCGAAAAAGCCTTAAGTGCCAAGGAAATCGAAATCGGAATATAAGGTAATATGGTGCATTGCCAATCACCAGTGTATGACTGTTAGATTAGTTGCCTATCTACCACACCCTCTCCATTCACAGTTAATTTTAACATAATGAACTTTTATTTTAATTATTTACCATTAGCTTATCCAATAATTCTTCCTCAGTTAAACGATGATCGACTTGCGTCAGTTGCAAACAGAATCCGTGCTACTGATTTGCAAAAGTGGTGGATGGTCTCTGAATTGCGGCAATGGAACTTCGTATAGCAACTCAAAATTTTTCATTAATTGCTTTAGGGTAACATTTTCTCTGATAGCGCTCCAGCATCAGTTTGATATCCTCTTCATTTACACCGTGGATATTTCTTAGCGCTAGTTCTTTGGATATAGCGCCCAAGGAGTTGCAACCTCAACAATCTCTATGATGTATCCGAGTTGCACGCCATAGTGCAATATATTTTTCATTTCCCGGATTTCAAATTAGGGCTATCGATTATTATTGGACTGACGTTATTTTTGCATTGGCATAAACTCTTCGCTGATTCCAAGTATGTACTTCTATGTATTCCTGGGGATTGTGAATATATCTACCTGATTTATTAAAATAATCATGGCAGACTAAATATAAACTCATCTCGATTGACATTTCCAAAGGCCACGGTCTAGTAAGTTTATGGCTAAGTATGTCTTCCACTGCCGGGTAAACCCCGCATCAGAACATTACCTTATAGCCTTTGAATGAAATCTACAATCCTAGCAACATATGGTTATACATGTATGTTGTTGATTCACTGCAGCCTTTATTTCTCTCTCTCAGATAATACTTACAGCATTCAGTGACTGGAACAAATAAAATTAATAAAGGGCAAATTATAAATTGATAGGCTAGTAATTAATTGATACTCACTATTAAAGTTACATCCTGCAGCAATGAGCGTAATAGTCCTCTTCCTATTTGTGGGAATACCTCACATAAACAATCGATGATTCTTTCTTGCTCCAGTCCAACAGCTGCTGCCATTTTAACGTTCTCAGACACTTTAATAAGAAATCCGTTATTATGGTGATCCACAAATGAATGTAAAAATTGATGTAAATGGGTATTGTCCCGATGTGTGGTACTCTAAAACCTAATTATAAATATAATAATCTTATCACATTTCACAAAATAGGTACATGTTTATTGTACTAGGCTAATTATTTGATAATGATAGATAAAGTTCTGATGTCTAATCTTTAAGCGGCCAATTACAAGCGATAGGACTTGACGAAACGTTTTTTTCAATTTTAAAAATTCAGGGTTTGCAATGATTTTCTACTTACTTTCTTTCTAAAATATATACAAGTTCCTTTCACTTCCGGTTAACTGAAACTCTCCATAAGCTTTATTATTCGAAATGGCCTTTAGTGTTATTGTAAGTCCTGAATTATTTGTGGTTTGTAATAAATAAAAAATACTCTTTAATGTAAATTAATACTAACGGTTTCGAGCCTAGTGGCTCATCTTCAGGCAGCTGAAAAGCGTGTACAATGGTGTAAGTTGAAGTATAAATTAAAGAAATAAAGGACATGGAATTTCACAGAAAGACTAACAAATTTATTAAAGAAATTATGGTGATTTTTCGTTTTTGGAATAAAGAATTGAAAAAGCACAATGAATAATAGGATGTAAGTTAGAAATTGATATATTTTATGAGCAAATTGAAATTAAAAATAATTGTAAAAGTAGAAATACTTATAGTGAATAAATCCTATTAAAAATCGTCAAAGGTGTAAAATGTAGCTAAAATAAAAGGTTTATTTTATAAACTAAAAAAGGGTCCTATTTTCAGTAAATGTAAGATGTTAAATTTGTTATTTAAGTTAAACTGATGATCATTGTTTTTGAATAATTGGCAAAATAAGAAAAGGCGGAAGGAGTTTCAAGTTGCCGAGAAAAATATTCAGAGAATCTTATTTAATCAACAGTTTACAGTACCAAATATGAACGAACTTACGAAGTGTGATTAAAAACTAAACCAGAACTAATACGCTTCCATTTTATCCTTCGTAAAATTATCTTTATTTTATTTAAAGCAGATCTACAAGGTGAGTCAACGATAGAGTAAAGGTCATTATCTCGTTTGTTACGGAAATTACGCAAAAGCGTTAGATACAAAGTTTTAGATAATGTTAAGGTGCACGGTTTAAAATTATTTTTAAGGATATGAGATAATGGTTTGTTTTCTTTGCCGTATTTGATTATATATAATTTTTATAAAAACTTCTTGGGAAGCGGCATTTATTTATTATTTTATATTACTATACAAAAAACGTTTCGATGCTTTTACCACACTCTTTTTCAAATTTGTTCCGTGCTGCAACAAGCGATTTTTACATGTAGATATGTTAAAGAACGTATACAATGATAACATGATAAATGGACAAACTAACAAATTCACAAAATAAAACAAACATTAAACGAACAACAGAAAAATCGACCACAGTATACCTTGGGAGAAAAAACTTGCTTGGTAAATTCCAATTGTATGTTATAATAGTAACATAAAGTGAATATTTTTAAATTTACATCTTTTTTTTTATATTTTTTACTTTAAGTTTTGAGATTTTCAAATTTTATCGTCTATGTGTTACATGTTGTGTATATCGTTTAAAGTGTTATTTTAGTAAAGATTTAAATGCTTCAATGTCATATGTTTGTCTATGTTTTGCGATATTTTTATTTTTTTGTTTGTGGTACGGTTATTTGTGATTATATATTCCACTTATTTGGCTATATATAGGTGTACTATTTAATGTAATGGTTATTTTTAATAATTTTCAATAATGGTGTAGTATAAACTTGGTAAATTTAATATGTCTTATTATAAAGGTGCCTCCACACGATCGGAGTTCTCTAGTTTGGCGAACTCCGATCGTGTGGATGCACCTTTACATGCATTTTTGTTGTTTTTAATATGTATTGACTCTAGTATTTCTCTGTTCTTTTATGTTTCTCTTTATCCAAAATTCTGTGTTTTCAAATCAAAATTATGACATTTAGATTGTGCATGTTTTTTTAAAGCTCTGTTGTTTTTTGAATATTTATGATCCTTTAGTCTTTCTCTAGATATTGTGACGTTTGTCCAATGTAAGAGTGTTGCAATTTTTGCAGTTTATTTTATAAGTGGACATTTCACTGTTTTTCATGTGTGATATTACTTTTTAATTTTGAATGTTAGATAAGAGAGAGATTATTTGTATTTTGTGGGCTATTTCTATATCATATTTTAATAAAGCTTTATCTAGGTTATGCGATAACCCATTTATATATGGTAGTGCAATGTATTTATAATTTTTTTCATTGTTGTAGTTATTTTTAGTGTGTATGTTTTTTTAGATGAACTATTATATATTTATATAAGCGTTTCCTTTTTATATTTTCAATCAATTTTATTGAGTAGTTGTTTTGTATTAAAATGTTTGTTATATTAGTTAGAATATGTTTTCTATACATTGGACTAGTAAGTTTTTAACGTTCTATCAAACAATGCCACTATTGCGTTTCTTTTATGAGATAATGGTTGTATAGAATTAAAATTTATATATCTACCTGAGTTTGTGTTTTTTGGTAGAATTTTGTTTCTAATTATTTTTCGTTTCTAAGTATTGTATGTCAAGAAAATTTATATTTTTATTTCGTTTTCTTTTTCTATCGTGAAGTTTATGTTTGAGTGAAATGAATTGAAAGTTTGGAAAACATGCTCGATTTTATCTTCCGGAAGTAACATTAGGCAATCATCTATGTATCTTTTATAGAAATTGGGTTTAAAGTTCAGTTTTTTCATTATTTGGTTTTCTGCTTCCTCTAAGACTAATTGGGCCAATGGACTTGATATAAGCCCATCGCGCATCCATCTAGTTGTCTATAATACTTATTTTCTATTTAAAAATATGCATTATCAAAATAAAATCAATGGCTTCTAAAAATTCTAATATGGGTATGTCAGAGTGGCGGTTTATTTCTGACCATCTTTTTGTAATGACATCTTTAATTAAAGTTTTAGGTATATTTGTGTACATAGATACAACATTTAATGCAGTGGCGGTTTCAGTATAGGAGCACATGAGCACGTGAACCCCTAAACAAATCGTCGATTACATTACAAACTAATAAAATCTATTACTCGATCTTAATGTATTCGTGAAATATAACGCAGCGAAACGAATAAACGATGCGACGTTCCTTTCTATACATATGTATGTACATCGCGAGCAAGCGACCTGCGACGGAGCTACGTTGATTTTATCCAATGCCTAGCCGCATAAGGACGTAGCGGAGGTGGGGAGGGATACGGCAGATTCCATATGAACGGTGCACAAATTGAGTGTGCTCCTGTGCTCGCTTTCGTTGCGTTCTCGGGTCACGTTAACAAATCGATCGACATCAACGTTCAGATATCGTATTTTACGGATAAACTATATTATATATGTTTTGTTTATGAATGTCTCACCGTTCACATGTCGTAACTACCATAAGAACTAATACTGTTTGTTGGTGACAGTTTTATAATGAAACCAAGGGTGCGTAATTATTTTAATTTATTAAATAACATACTGCTGTAGATTTTTATTTAAAAAAAACAATTATCTGAATAAATTTCTTAATTTAATGTTATTTTCATTTGAAAATTGTTTTGATATTTTAGGATAACGGTGTATTTCTTTATACTTTAAGTTTTAACAGAATTTTCGTGACTATATATAACATTATATTATTTATTTCACTATTGCTATATTTTTCCGTATTGGACGGATTTGTTTCCAGGTTTTTTGTTTGTTTTCGGGCTCTCTGCTTCGTACGTGCGAGCGAGAGAGCCAGTGTGATATAGATATCGGGTGACTCACATGTGTTATTTTCTTTTGCTTGGAATTTAAAATTTTAAATATTTTAATCTATTAATTTATTGCTGATATTAAACCAGTGCTCAATGTTTAATCACATCACTCGTACAGTTTAGATGAGTAATTAATACAGGCCTGTATTAATTTAATTTTATATTTTAGTTTTAGATATGAGAAGATTTTCAAAGAATTGTAGATGATAAAAGTTGATATAATTAACACAATAATCATGGTTGTAACATTTAAATACTTAGTGTTAATTTATAATATCTTAAATTTAACTTTGTAAAAAAAAAGGAAATTAGACAATATATTTGTTAAAAAAACTATCTATTTTATTTAAAAAACTGATTTAAATTTCGTTTGAGGTACTTCATCTACACAAATACGTTTATTAAACCGCGCACATAAAATCACAAACTTAAACTCGTAAATCTTTAACTGTTCCAAAAAACGTACATTTCCTTAAAGGTACAAATAATAATTGATTTTTTAGAAAAACAAAAATAAATTGGCAACAGCGCAGCCGCAGTTAAAAACTACGCCGCATCGTTAAATCCCTCTGCAAAAAGCCGACAAAGCAAAGCCGCTACTAATGCGCTTTGGTGCAGCCGACAACAAAAAGAATATATATAATACGTAAAAAAGTAATGAAATGAAATATAAACAGTACGTAAAAAAGATAA
This sequence comes from Protaetia brevitarsis, assembly GCA_004143645.1. NCBI lineage: Eukaryota > Metazoa > Arthropoda > Insecta > Coleoptera > Scarabaeidae > Protaetia > Protaetia brevitarsis. The sequence continues at coordinate 1,656,773 of RXPK01000121.1, forward strand.
TGAAATGCACACAAACAAACAAAGTAGTATTGTAAGCAAACACTAAACAATATATAAATAAGAACTATGGATGCGAACAGTTTTACTGTGCAATATTTGAAAGACAATTTTAATTCGTTTAGTTATGAACAAAAATTCAAGGTAAAAGTATGGCAGACCAAAACCAGAACTTAATTTGACGCCAACTACAAGGGCAAATTTAGAGACTTTACAAGAAAATTTAAGAAGGACATGTACGAAAAAATGATTGGATTTTAGTTAAAATTTGCATGTTCTTGATTTTGTGAACACCCTACGTTCCGACCACGAGCGCCACTGATTTAATGATATTAACACTTTCGTTTTTTTATGGAAGTAAATATTATTTATAAATTTTTGAATTCAAATAATTTTTTTATGTAATATTGATTTTTTTAGCCGGCATACGGCTGAGAAGGAAGGGTGCATCATTGCAATCTTGAAAGTCAAGCAGCAATATGCGGTACCGGTTGTTGGTTGGGTCACCATTTCGGACAACGCTTCTCAGTGGCTCGGTGTGTTCCGGCACTCTAGCCAAGGGCCTTCAAGGCCTGTAGTGCTGAGTTATTATTATTATTGATTTTTTTTTCCGGTTATTTGATTACTGCAAGGTATTTAGATAATGCGTAACAGAGGATTTGTGTGCAAGAAATTATGGGTCTTAAGGGTGGGTTTTCACTCTATAGATTCCTATAGTCGGTAACGACTTTTTTGTTTTGTATTAATTAGGAATAATATAACGAAAGTAAAAGAAATTAAGAAGTAAAAATATTAACGTTTTTATTGTGTATCGACTGATGTTTTTCTCTTAACGATTTTTTATGAATAAAAGATTTTTTTTATGAATAGAATCGAAAGACATCACTCGAACCGAAATTTTTTATAGATCGTTTTAAGGAAAAAGAAATTAAAAACTAAGCCTCCGTTCTAAAGATTATGGGAGTGAAAAGAAATTAGTAGCAACTTTCGGCCATGATGAAACGTCACAGTTTCAAACTTTGCACGTTCTCTTATAGATGGGGCATTCTTTGTTTGCATATTGGGTTGCCTAGGAAATGAAGGTTAAATTCGTCAGAAATTACAGGATATTAGAACCATGATTGGAACATATGCATAGCGCCATATAGTAAACGCAAAAAAAATACGCTAAGGTGCGTACACCATTCATAGAAGTTTAAATTAATAGATGTCTACATTTTTCACACTTGGCGTTTAAAAATTGTCCTTTTTTTGAAAAAGCTTATCAAATAATTTTTAAAATTTAAGATAAATTGTACTAGCCAACTTATGTACACATTAAACTCATGCTAACTGAAATGCAATGAATGAAAACAATGTTATAGTAATAGAAGTAAATGAGTAACATGCGAAAAGAGCTGCTCTTCTACTATTGAATTCAGTATATCAAGAAAACACACACACTTGATCAAATTTTATTAAAGTGACAACATTGACGATTTTTTTTATTTCGAATACACTCCTTATTCCAATTTCTTTCCAAGCTTTCCCTTCCAGATTGCTACTATACAGTTAAATCTGTCAAAATTTCTTCGTAGATAACCTAGAAACAGAACTTTTCTAAGAGAGTACTTCCTTTTCATTTGTTCCAAAAATGTATAGGCATTGTAGACTCAAGGAGACATCCTCTTTCTGATACGTATAAATCACAAATCGAAATATTGCGAAACTGCAACCTCCACTAAAACTAAACACAAAATTACTATAACCTCTGCTATAACTTTCCACGAATAATATCTTATAATCACTGATGTATGTAAAAATAAAAAAACAAACTCAAATAGATATAAACAATGAAACAAATGGCATATACAGTAAGAACCCCGGAAAAAAATTAACTTACCAAGGACAACAAAACCGAATTATGTTGTATATTCGGTATATTCCTATATAATTCAGATTTTCAGAACGAAACAGCACTTGGTGCCTGTTACCATAGAAAGGATAAATAGAATGGTCTCTCTTTATACAAAAATTGGTTACTTTTTTAAAGCGCCATCTTACCTATGGATTCACAACTATTGGAGATATTATTGAAACCTACACCACAATGGTTTGTAACTAAAAGAGGCGGAATTTTTTGAAAAATATACCCTAATATTTTGATGTAGCTATTACATTTGTACCTCTGAACTGAACAGTATTAAACCTAATTTTTTGCATTCGACTTAATACTGCTTAGTTCTGAAGTACAAACTTAGTTCAAATGAAAATTGATATTTTACCAGAAAAATTAAATATTCTATTATTGTTTTCTTTTTACATGAACAAAATACACAGATTTTTGGGAAAGTATCATTTTTTTTACAATATAAATGTCTGTTACAATTAAAACACATAATGTAAGAGAATATTTATTATACATTCACGATAATAAGCTGTGATTTCAAATCTTAACACGAAAAAAGGAAAAAAAATAGGATTATGAATGTCTTGAATTTAGTCAAAATGCACTAACTAAAATTGATTTAAAATGAATAATAAAGAATTACAGGTTCAATTTTACTCCCAAGTTGGATATATAATGAGACTACTTGCCTAACCTGTTTTATAAACTACACAAGGAAAAATAAATAAACTTAAAAAAATTCCAACGAAAAATTTCTTAAAAATATCGCTCTTTTACATATATCATAACAAATTATCCGTAATCACTCTAACAAAAATATAATTCACTTTAATCTTAAACAACACAAAACCATAAACGCAAAAAAACAAAGAATAATGTCACTCGTTGTTAAACAGAAAATGGCTGCTGGAAATAGTAACACGACGTCATTAGCTAATAGGGCGACCCTTGAGGATTTTTCTTGTACTATCTTCTGAATAGTATGAACCATTGGTAAGATGTCGCAAAACTTCGAAATACAACGATCAAGCTGGCAATCTAACTGCGCTCCCATGCCTGCTACATAATGGTCGTATCGATAAATCCGATGTTAAAATCAGACGGAAATATATTTACATGATATTTACGCATGGTTAGGCAACCAAAAATACTAGCTGTATACGGATTTACATATATTATGAAAATAATTAGCATTGAATATAAAACAAAACAAACAAATTTTAACTCTTGTATTGTAAACCTATTGGACCGTATAGAAGTTGTTGAAGATACAAACAGGAAATCTGCAACGGTAATAATTATACTATATTTAATAGTAGTAAACAAAATGGCTACCTGTGGTTAATCAGCCTCAAAATAATATTACGAACATTACTGCTGAAATAATTCTTTAACATTTAATTTTAGCGTATTCCGCTCATGCAGCGTCATCTATTATTGAATAGAAAGCTGTCTGCACCCAACTTCACTTGTTACGAATTTTTTATGTGAAAACCAGCCTTAGAGCCGTTTAACACGTACGAGAATTTTACATAAATCATACAAAAATTGTCTCGAAAATTTTAGTGAGAATTTTTCAAAGAAATTTTGTCGCGATACTTCAGGCCATTTTACACAGGAATAAATTTTAACCGAATTTTCACGATATTTGTTGTTGTAAGCATAGAAATCCTAAACAAATAGCAGTTAACCGATAAACCAGCAAAATATGGATCATAATTGTTTTAGATTTAGGTTACAACTGAGAAGTGCAATGGAACTAACCTTATCCTGTGTAAAACGACTTGAAAGTGTCGCGACAAAATTCTTATGAAATTCTCACCAAAATTTTCGGGCTAATTTTTATTGTGATTATGTAAAATTCTCGTACGTGTAAAACGGCTCTTAATGGTATGTCTTTTTTATGTAACTTAGGTAGTCCATATAATTTTGGTGGGGTTGCATTATGTATTTTCAATGTGTTGGCAGTCTGTGGTGATATTAAGTTATTGTTATTCCATTCATTTATTAGATTGTAGCATTTTTTTTTTTGGATTTCTGCGGTTGAGTCTTTTTTATATCTTTAAAATAGATAGGTCACTTAACAATTCATTTATTTTATGTTTATTCAGTTTTTTTTTCATTACCACTGTTTTATAGATTTATCGGGTTTTAATATTAACATATCTTTATTTTGTTTTAAGAATTTTTGGGTTGGTGTAGATTTTTGTCTAATACAGTGTTTTTGCTTTTAGTACTGTTGGTAAATTTATTTTTAAAATTTGTGATAGTATTAAATATTGCCTCTAAGTTTATTTTTTTCTTCGGTGTTTAGATGATTTACATTGGATTCTATGTTTGCTATGATCTTATTTACTGGAATTTCATTAGTTTTTTTATATTTATACCATATTTAGATCCTAGACTTAAAATGTATTTTACGTTATGTTTTACATCTGTCAAATTTGTATCCAATTTTCATTTGTAGCATTGGCGAAGTTGCCATTCCATTTTTGTTCTTATTTTGTTTTATTTCTAAAGCTTTTATCATTTTTGATTGTTTTGTTTTTAATTTGTAATTTTTTCTCTAAACGATGATTTAACGCGTCGTCATAAGATCGTAACGTTGTATAACTCAGAAGATTTTTTTTAATTTATTAGAAATGAAATTAGCACTTCTTTCCAACTTTTTTAATTGTTTGATTGTGTCAGTGATTAAAGATTTATACTACTAATTTAAATTTACTTAGGCAATTCTCAAATTTTCTCCCAAAGCAAGCGTCATCGAAGTTTAAGTGTCGCAATTTAATAAATTGGGTGGATTTTTCGAGTTTTGGCATGACAATAAGAAAATTCTTCCATTCTTCAGGTTTATTATTTTTGTTCTCTTCTTTCCTAAGTCTCTTCTTAAGTGATGTGTGATTTCTTCATCGATATATTCTTCTGTTTGCTGCCTGCTCATATTGGTTTATTTCCTCTTTGAATCCATTTTAACCAGGATTTTTTTTAAAGATATGAGATAATGGTTTGTTTTCTTTGTTTAAATTATTTTTAAGTATACAGGGCTGTCCAAAAAAATGTGGCGAATATAAACTATATTTTGTAGTAAACACTCATCTTTTAATTTATTTCTAGATTCTGCGTGAAATTCTATAACTTTTTTGTTAATGATGTTATATACTAGACCTAGTAGTTTTTTTTTAGAAAAATATGTTGTTTTACTCTTATGATAAATTGCCAGCTCCGCCATTGTTTGTGAGGGTGGAATACTCATATTTGGGTACAACGTTCTATAGGAAAGGTAAAAAAGGATATACGTAAAAAGATGAATGAAATGCTACAGGGCGTTCAGAATAATTTGTACAACTACACTATTTTAAATTGAAAAATATCATTTATTTTAAATGGCACAGCCTGTATATAATTTTTTTTTTTCCGATAGATATTACAAAACACTTTAACTTTAATTAAATATTTTATATACCTATTTTTAATAATTTCCGACTTATTTTGACGTTTATCATTTTTACCCTTACACTATTAGAAACATAAACATATAAACTTTTGTACTAACTAACTTCCTTAATTTTTAATTATTGTCACGTAATAAATGTTCTAAAATATGCCCGTCTCTTGAACACACATGTTTACATTCTTACTAGATTTTCACGCACGTTCCTTAGCATGAAGGGAGTTATTGTCCTGCTGGCAAGCTGTATCCTGTTTTCCATCTTCTTGTGTTGTAGGGGGATTCACATTCACAACTCGATCTTTAATATAGCCCCAATAGAGAAATCTAAAGGTGCTAAGTCAGATGATCGACCACCCAATGAATCCATCTCTACCGATCCATTTTTGTGGGTATGATTGTTTAGAAATTCCCGAACTTTCCGATGGTAACGAGCAGGAGCTTCGTCTTATGGATCCACATTTGTTCCTTTCAATATTATCAACTTCTCCAAGAAGCTCTGGTAATTCATTCTGCAAAAGTTTAAATATATAGGCCATTAAGTGGTTTTTGAAAGAAATGTGAACCATTAACTCGTAGATTTTTGATTCCACACCATACATTAAGCGACCAATGGTTTTGGTTTTGAACTTCCCTGACCAAAATGCGTTAACTGTCGAATAATAGTGCATGTTATGGCGGTTAACTGCTCCATTACTGCGAAAAGTAGCTTCGTCGGAAAACATTATTTTGGACAAAACATTCGGTTCAGCCTCTATAGTTTATATATTGTAACGTTTTCTATTCTTAGTTTTAAAACGTTGTCGGGGTTTAGAAAACACACAGGCGATATATTAAAATTCACTTATTCTATTAACACAATTACGGTACTTAAAATCTATTAAAAATGCTTATTAATTAAATCACTAATGTCTTTATTATGTAAACGATTTATTTGCACAGATATTTATATTACACGTACTAATTCAATCGCCATCCGTACTATCGAACTCGTATCGACTGACTGCCTCCTGGCCAATCCGACGCGTTATTTATATCTGGCGCGAAACTTCCAGATTGTTCGGGACCCTTCTAGAACGTCCTCAAAGATTCTGGAGAATATTCACGAATCTTCAACCCGGTACTGCCCTCTGTCATTCCTCGTAGGTAGTTCTTCTTCCGCTATGCTAGCGCCATCTAGGAGCGCCTATCGGAACCGCCAGTTTAAAAAGTTGGCGCTCGTTACAATATTAAATTAAAAAAGTTCACTCGTTGTTCAAAATCATGGTTACGAAGTTCTTGATGCAGTTCCATATGGAAGGGGTGATATTTGTATTTTCTCATGATGTGATTAACGGCAGATTGGGATGTGTTACATAAGTTGGCTAAATCACGGCTACTAACCTGAGGATTATCTTCAACATGAAGTAAAATCTCCGTTTCTTTTTCTTCATTAGTAGCATTCCGGTTTACCACTCTCCGTTTCTCATATTCAACGCTACCACTAACATCAAATCGTTCCATTAATCATTGAAAAGGTTGTCTGTTTGGGTAAGACAAAAGACAATTTTCTTCCGCCTCGCCCAGGATATAAACCATATCAATTAATTCATTTTTAGGAATATCCATAGTTATCTTATTTTTTATATGACACGTGCGACGTTAATTTGTTTAATTGACATGTTAAAATATTGTAATGCCTAGATTTTGTTTTGTCATGGTCAACTTATTTTGTTGCGTTTTTTCCGTTAGCGCAATAAAATCTAGGGTAAAAATGATAACAAATCAAAATAAATCAGAAACTAATAAAAATATGTATATAACATACTGAATGAAAGTTAAAGTGTTTTGTAATATCTATCGAAAAAAAAATAATAATATACAGGGTGTGCCATTTAAAAAAATATATATATTTTTCAATTTAAAATAGTGTAGCTGTATAAAGTTATTCTGAACGCCCTGTAGCATTTCACTCAATTTCTTTACACATATCCTTTTTACTGTTTTCTACAGAACATTTGTACCAAATATGAGTATTCCATCTTCACAAACAATGGCGGAACTGTCAATTTTCTATACGAGTAAAAAACAATATTTTTCTAAAAAAAAAAAATATTAGAAAAACTACTGGTTTATGTATGTAACATCATTAACAAAAAAGTTATAGAATTTCACGCAGAATCTAAAAATAAATTAAAAAATAGGGGTGTTCCATTACAAAATATAATGTTATATTCGCCACATTTTTTTGAACACACCCTGTATACATAAAAATTATTTTAAACCGTGCCCCTAACATTATCTAAAACTTTTGCATGCAACGATTTTCCGTAATTCCCGAAACAAACGAGATAATGAACTTCTTTAATTTTTTTTTTAAATGAATTATAAAAAATTCGGTTTAAGTGATGTCTTTCGATTTTCATAATAAAAAAATTGTTTTATTCATCAAAAATCGTTAAAAGAAAAACATCAGTCGATGGACAATAAAAGCGTTAAAGTTTAAAGTTTTACTTCTTAATTTCTTTTAATTTTGATATACTATTCCTAATTAATATAGGGGAAAAAGTCGTTACCAACTGTAGGAATCTATAAAGTGATATCCCAGCCTTAAGCGCTAAGCTTTTCTGAAAGCTGTGTGTGTTTCCAAGTTGAAACGGGGATTACAAGCTGCCAGTACTAATATCTACACAAATACTACCTGTTTACACAACCATTTAAAATAAATATAGTTTAATATTAGTGTAATAATAGGCAAAGTTGAGCAATCTTGAACAGTTTATTTGTTTGTAACATTAAACATTTATTTAATTGAATTTATCCTAATAATGTCAATGTGTATTGACACACTGAGAAAAAATTCTTTGTCATTAATATGTATGCATTAATCCAAAAATTATTCTTTTAAATAGTAATAAAGAAATATTTATTTGATTGTAAGAACGAATTATGTGAAAGTAAAAAGAATATTTTTAGTTTAATAATTTATTTATTTGGCTAAACTAAATTAGTTCATCAATAATATTAAGTAAATATGCAGCTCTCCGGTCGGCTTCGGTCCTACTTTCTGTAAATATAAAATTAAAGTGTTAACTATTGACCAAAGAATAGTCAAAACCGTTACCCCTTCACATCGGAGGCTGATTCACGAAAATCAAAGGCCACCGTATGCAAAGGGGACACTGTTTTGATAACAGTTCACAAGGAATATACAATGCGTCCTCATTGTATATTCCTTGGGAACAAACAATAAAACAGAACAAATCAAACTAAATGTTCAAATTGTTGACCATTTAACTTCCTGACAATAGGCAAATCGATATTTAATTTTTTGTAACATTTCAGTTAAAGTTTGTGCTGGATTAATAATAATAATAATAATAATAATAATATGTTTTATTTATGAAAAACACAAAGTGTATATAAAAACGTCATGTAAAACAAAAGAAAAACAAAGCATACCAATAAAAAAATATATGATCTAACCTACATGCTACCCAAACCACCACCACATAATAATAACGTATAGAATCAATAAGAAGAAACTATAAATGTAACATTTATTATGTTTGTAAAAATTCCGTAATGGAGTAGAAAGTATGCTGGAGGAGATAGGTTTTAACTTCATGCTTAAAAGTTCTAAGCAAGTAAGGTTTTTGTAAATGGCAGGCAACTTATTAAAAATCTTTAACCCCAGATTATATACGCCGGTGCTTGTTACATGAAGTGTACATGAGGGAGCGTGAAGATGATCCTTTATTCGGGTATTGTATTGATGTAATTCATGATTGTACAAGTATTGTTCCTTGTTCAAAAATACATATGTTGCAGCTTCCAAAATATATAAACATGGCAAAGGAAGAATACCTAAATCGTGAAATAATGGCCTGCAAGAATCTCTATAAGAAACACCGCAATGCTACGAATCACAGCTTTCTGGCTTATAAAAACGTCGTAGATTTCCGGCGATGAACCCACAGCAGAATGCCATACATTAGCCGAGATTGAACTTCGGTAAAATAGAGTCTTATAGGGTGTTCTTAGAGAGTTGTGACCGTAAGCAACGAAATAAATATGCCTTGCTTGAGATTTTTTTGGCTAGGCTCTCGCAATGATGTTTCCAAACTAACGTTGACTGTAGGTGTATACCTAGAACTTTTGTACTATCACATTGACGTATTATGTCACCAGCTAATACTATATTGTCTATGTCTACACTTTCTGCCTTGGATGAAATGTCATAGCCACAGTTTTTTTCTGTATTTAATGCCAGTTTATTGTAAGCGAACAATCGTGAATCAGCTGACCTAAATTGTTCATCGTCAAATTAGAACTTCTGCGAGAACAGAGATGTCGTCGGCATACATGGTGATGTAAACGTTCTGCAGTAAAATGGCAATGTCATTAATGTATACGTTAAAGAGTACAGGACCAAGTACTGAACCCTGTATCACACCAGTAGTTAATGGCAAACATGACGAATGAAAGTGCCTAATTTTCCGTTAGCATCCTTAAACGTACTCGTACGAATTGTGTTCTATTGCTCAGGTATGATTCAAACCATGCAGCAATCTTGCCTCTAATACCGTATGATTGAAGTTTCTGTAGCAGAATATCATGCTGAACACAATCAAATGCCTTTTTCAAGTCGCAAAATAGTGCAATAGGCGACTTCCTTTCTTCGATAAACTTCACACTTGATTGTAAAAATCGATTAAGGCGTTGACGTTGAATGACCTTCCTAAAGCCGTGTTGACTGTCTGTTATAACTGTGTGTTTGTCCAGGAAACTGTTAAGCCTATCCAGCATGCAATACTCCATTATTTTGGATATAACCGATGTTAGGGCCACTGGGCGATAGTTTGATAAATCGTATGTATTTCCTTTCTTGTGAAGTGGAGAAACTACAGTAGTTTTTAAAATGGAAGGAAAGATACCTTTTTCAAAAGATAAATTAACGAGGTAAGTTAGTATATTACCTAACAAAAGACCACATTCTTTTATCACGGCAGATGCAATATCGTCAGGTCCTGCAGAGTATTTGTTTTTTAAGCCGTTAGTGATAGTAATTATTTCATTTACCGAAAAAGGGTGCAAAATACATTGAATCTAGCAGTTGTGGCAGAGGAGGTGCAGAGTTACTAACAGGAAGGCCAGATGTAATAGCTGATACAGTATCTATGAAGAAATGATTAAATCTCTCAGCGATAGTCTGAGGATCCTCAAGAACAAGATCATTTTCAGCGATAGAAATGTTTTTAAAGTTAGCAGCACCACCCACCGACTGTCTAATCAATCTCCACATTGCAGAAGTGCTATTATTACTGTTTTTAATAAGAGATTCATTGTAGCTTATGCCTGTGGTATTTATTAAGCTCTTGTGTTTATTTCTAGACTCCAAGTAATAATCTCTAAGGTGGGGATAAGATTTTGCAGAATAAATAAATCACGTACTTGAATGCTGGATTTTTTGATATTATCGTTTATCCATGGCTTTTAGGTTTTACTTGCGGTTTTGAAATTTGTTTGATGGGAAAGGCATTATTGTAATGATATTGCAAAATGTGGGTGAAGGTCATAAATTTGTCATCGATACTGTCAGCACGGAATACGTCTCCCATGATTCGTTATGTAAATAATAAGCAAAATTATATTTATTGGTTTCACTGAAAAAGCGTTTTTCAAAATAAGCAAGTTATCTTTAGTTTGTAGAAAGTCATGCTGAACCTGGAGCATAATTAAGCGATGGTCAGATAGATGTGTATCGCACACAGTAGTACTAAACTCTGAGCATCCGTTAGAAAATATATTATCAATAATCGTCGAAAGAACGGACAGTCACTCTCGTATAATCCGAAACAAGTCGCTTGCAAGCGTAAACAGCATAGTATTCGTTAAGTATTGCTGTTCGGTGATTGTAAACCAAGATAAACATTGAAATCTCCGCAAATGTACACATAGTAATTACTCTTATAGGCAACAACGGTAGATAAAGTTGCTGCAAGTTGTTAATGAAATGCTTGAATCAGACTGAGGAGGCCTGTAAATATTAATTATGCAAATTTCTTTATTACCAAGAAACAATTTAGCACCACAAATTTCAAATCACCCTTCTACAGCAAGGTGAGCTACATCAAAATTGATAACATTCAAGTCCCTTCGTGCAAATATACAACTACCTCCTCCAGCACTACAAATTCTACAGAACTTATCAATTAAGTAATAATCTGAACAAACTAACATTTTGTATTTCATTGTATTTCATCCATGTTTCGGTTAAACATATAAAGTAATAATGATACGTTGATAAAAAATTTCTAAATCATTAATTTTATTATTTAAACTATGTATATTAATAGCATTAAGAAATAAATACTCCTATTAGTTTTAGACTTATCACTTGACAGTAGTTGCTATTGCGGTAGAATAATTTGTTATAGACTTTAAATGATTAATTACTTTTATAACACAAACAATCATTATCAAAAGCGGCATGATTTACATCAAACTTAGAATTAAATTTTTTGTTATTATCTATACAATTGATACACTTAAATGATCGCGCATTACATTCTTTTCGTGGATGTTTTCTGTGCATTTGGGACAAGCTAAGGGAAACTTACAGTCTTTAGATAGTGACCGAACTTGGAACAATTAAAGCAGCGAATTACGTGAAAAGATTCCCGTACATTAAACCGTCGCCAACCGACATATAGAGTTTTCTTTAGTAAAATTGTCCTTAAAAGTTATGGGATCAAGCTCAATTATTACATCTACATCATTTTTCTTATTTACTACGCGAACAATTCTAACTGAAGTTGAATCGGTCCTTTCTAGTTTATTCTGGATGAACAAATTAGTACAAAATTATCGCGATTGGAAATGTCTTCGGCGTTCACGTTATAAACTATTATTTTCGGCAATAAGTTTTTAGGAACAACAGTTTCATAAGTATCACCCATTTTGGAAGAAATGTTGGTTTTTAAAATCTCAAATTTTCGGAATCATCGCAATTAATTACAACACTGCGTCTTTCCTTTGAGTAAACTTACTTACGCCATTGAGAGTACAGCAGGATTTATAGCATCTTTTATTTCCTTTCTCGTAACCTCCGAAGATTGTTTATTGTTTACAGGTTTTATGATAACGAATTTTTTGGTACCGGCTTTTTCAAAACATCACTGTACGCTGTCGCCCTCTGATTTTGAGTGTTTATACAACTGTAGGTTTATCGCTCTCCGTTTTAGCAGATTCTCCAATATTTCAATTCTTTGTTGTTGCAACTTATTCACCTTATTTAGTTCATTAACTAACTTATTCAGTAACAATTGGCTTTTCAGCATAGCGTTTTCTTTTTTCAGATCAAAACTCGGCATCATCTGTGTTTTGAGTCGTGAGATAATGGTAACATCTTTTTCACTTGAACTCGAAGATCCGGCCATACTAACACATGCTTACACAACCAATCTTTTCTATCAACAATACTTCCGTTTTTTGGACAACATCTAAACACTTAAATGTATAGCGTTCACTTTACAAATAGAGCATTTTGACCTTTCCGTAAGATTGCTTCACAGAAATTGCAAATTTTATTTTTTATTTTACTAGTATCGATAGCATCACTCACGTCTTCCGCCATCGTTTGTCTTGCAATTTGTTCGACTCCAATTCTATTCTTCAGTTCTTCAATATTTTTTGGTTATTGAGGTATACTTTGGATTTCAGATAACCCCATAGATAAAAATCTAATAGGGTTAGGTCTGGAGACCTCGCCGGCCCTTCGATATAACCTCTCCTTTCGATCCATTTGTTTAGGAAAATATTATGTAGGTAATCTCGTACTGTTCATGAATAGTGTGGGGACGTTCCATCCATATTGGAACCATATCGTATCTGCGGTATATTGGGTTCTCATAATTCGTGTAAACTGCATTTAAACTTGGTATTATGGAATTTTGTAGTAGATTTAAATAATTTTCAGAATTAAGTGTTCCCTTAATAAAAAAGGACCAACAATTGAGGTACCCCCAATCCCGGCCTATACATTTACTTTTTGAGGGAAATGTGTACGACTTTCCATACTCCAGTGTGGTTTTCTGGTGCCAATATCGGACAATTTTGCGTGTTTATCGAACCATTCAAACAAGATGTTTGCGTGTCGGCAAAAAAACTATCTTACACTAAAAATTGCGGGTTAGTATTGCATCTATCCATCATTATTTCGCAAAATTCTGCGGTTGAGATCATCTTCAATAAGTTCATGAACTAAATGTATTTTGTATGGGTGCCATTTGTGCTTGTGTAAGCATTTTAGAACAGAAGATTTACAGACTGACTGCTGATGACTGACTTGCTTTTATTGGATTTTCTTTTAAATCGAGCAAAATATTGAATTGTGTGTCCTTGGAACTGGAAAATGGTTGGTTTTATAATCGTCTTCTTACGTGACCAGGTCTCCAAACTTTTTTTCTATTTTTACTAACTACCGATCATGTAATAGACCTCTACAGGTAATTATATTGAACAATTCGCAAAATTTTAGCTTGTGTTCGGGTCCTATCGCTATATCCTACCATCATTAAAATTTATATTCGTTGCTTCTTAGTTAAAACGTGCCATTCTTTTCAAACTTTACAACTGTACTTGACAATTACTTACTTGAAGTGGCATTATACGTTGACAAGTGACAAGTCAACTATCGAAAACACCAAAATAATAAAAAAAACAAAATAAATACACGATGGAATGTTTTGCTCGATACAAAAAAAAATCTCCAGAAACATGGTCTTAATTAATTCAATATGAATTTCTCGAGAACGATTGAGTTTAGGTGTAGGAAATGGTACACGAAACATACTTAGAATTCGATGCAGAATTTAAAACAAGAAGATACAAAATAGGTGTTTCCATTTGAAAAAATGTAGTTGGTAGTCGTAACTTATTTTTTTGGGCCACACTGTATATATAAATTTACCTTAAAAAAAAAACCCAGCCAAAACAAAGATCGATTGTACCACAGCGTTTTTCAAAAAACAAACCCCTAAATTTTAAATGAATTTCTTCCAACTCACGCGTCCTCACTGTATATCTGGCAAGTAATAGATAATTATTTGATAGCTATGTCTGTCATCCATTATATTGAATATAGAGAGTTAGTGTAGTGAAATAAGAGAACTGCCATCTTCACGGCAATTTCTGTACTTAGAATATACAGACTGATTCAAATTTAAGTGCGCACCATTGCTATCTCTGTTATTATTGATTCTAGAAAGTAGATTAAATTAGCAAATTATTAGGGTTTTTAACGCTGATTAATATGCAATATACGAATAATTGAACGAATTGAACACCCTGTATATTGCTAAAAAAATGAAAGATATTTTAATTTATGATGCAAAAGTATCAATACAATATGTCTTAAAACGAATAATAAAGAAGTATGATGGTTTTTATTTTGTAAAATGTAGAGCAGTATAAAGAATCAACTTTAAACAAACAATACATGTCTTTGTGGTTGATGTTTATTTATCATATTACATCTTAAAATAATGTCATTGAAATTAAATTGGAAAGGAAAAATAAATGCGTAATTTATACATACTACTCAAGGTATACAGGGTGATTCTCAATATATGCGACAAAACTGTAAGTGCTGATTGCTGGATTATTTTGATCATAAAAGTTCATAAGAAGATATTTCCAAAATCGCTTAGTTCTAAAGTTATACAATGTTTAATAGTAAGTTAACATAATTAATGTTTTTATTATAAATTAACAAATAAATTAGTAAAACAAAATTAACTCATACTAACTTCTGAAAATGACTGCCCCAACTGCAATACAAACTTCTATTCTCCGTCGTATTGACTGGCGAGTCCGTTCTAAAATACAGGGGTTATTCGAATTGTTTGAAAAGCGTCGATAATACGATTTCTCAGTTTCATCGACATTTTCAATGGGAGTCGTATAAACTAATGATTAAGGTGACCCCAGAGAAAAAAGTCCAAAGAATTTAAGTCTGGAGACCGAGGAGGCCACGGTTGCGGACCTCCCCGTCCTATCCACCGATCCGGATACGTATTGTCCAAAAACTCGCGAGCAACTAAAATGCGCTGGAGCATCGTCATGCGTAAAATACATTTTGTAATCTTAATTATAACGGAACTTCTTCCAGCAGTAGTGGTACTCCTCTGCAAGAAAATTCGGTATACCTCGCCATTTAACCGCATCGGTAAAAAATGTGGACCTATCAAATGATCTCCAACAATTCGGCCGCACATTGACAGAGATTGATGTTGATGACGGGTATTCGCTAGTTCGTGCGGATTTTCTTCGGCCCATATGTGATTATTATGAAAATTAATAATCGCGTTTCTAGAGAAAGTAGCTCGTCGGTGAAGAATATTTGAGCCAAATAGTTAGGATTTTGTGCGATTTTGAGTTGCATCCATTGACAAAAAGCCACTC
Source organism: Protaetia brevitarsis (assembly GCA_004143645.1). Lineage (NCBI taxonomy): Eukaryota > Metazoa > Arthropoda > Insecta > Coleoptera > Scarabaeidae > Protaetia > Protaetia brevitarsis. Next base: position 1,672,552 of record RXPK01000121.1, read on the forward strand.
TTTGCGGAAAATCTGCCGGCAAAGTGCCTGCACCCGTCGAATGTGATATGGATACACAGTTGATCTTTCAATATTCTCCAAATTGTGGCATGACTAATGTTTAAAGCAAACGCAATTTTTCTGGTGCTCGTAGTAGGATGTTCCTCAATTTCATTTAGTACCATTTCTTCAACTTGTGGAGTTCTCACTGTAGATGTTTGCCCGTTATCAGTCGTCCGTTTTTTAAATTTCCCGTTTCACTAAGACGTTGGTGAAGACGGGCAATATGTTGAATGATGCGAGATGATACGGTTCGGGTATCGTTCTTCACAAAGACGTCTAGCAGCATGCGAATTTCCATTGGCAAGACCGTAACGAAATGCATATCACAGCATCACATTTCAGCACTCGTGTAATTCATTTTAGAAACAGAAGCTGGCAATAAACTGAATGATTACTCTGACAACTATTGACAAATATTGAAATGACAAATAAACAATTCTCTCTCAATACAATAGTTTTTGAAGAACCAACTGTGATATTATATCGTGTTAGTCTACTTCATAATTTATTATTAAACATTCAATAACTTTAAAACCAAACCGTTTTGGCCATATACTCATATGAACTTTTATGATCAAACTAACCTCAGGAATCAGCTCTTAAAGTTTGTCGCATATATTGAGAATCACCCTGTATATAACCTTCATTCTCAATACATTTTCTTGCGCGCTTAAGTACATTCTGGGTAGCTCTTAAGATTGTTCCTTCCATCCAATTGGCGGAAAACCTCCCTAACCTTATTTTACAATTCGTTCACGTTGTTGTACCGGGTTCTGTATATCTGATCTTTTAAATATCCCCAAAGAAAAGGTGAAATGTCACGAGAACGTCATCGAATTGGCCCATTTGTACCAATCCACTTATCGGCAAAGATCATGTCCAGATAGTTGTGAACTATGCGGCAGTTGCTGGTGCCGGGAGTACCGTCCTGCTGAAAGTACAAATTGTGGCGCATCAGGTAATCGATAATATTGGAGAATTGTCTCAGCAATCCCATAAAATACATTGGGCTCCATTCAAATTTTCATCACAACAAATTAATAAACCATTCACAGCAAAGCCAACCTCCTGTTCGAATCTCCTGGTTATAATGTTGCGAGGTTCGGTTAACTTAAATGGGATATACTTGTGCTTTTTTTTTTTAATTCTCTGAACTTGACGTGCAACTTAAATCCCAATTCCTTAGTAGCATCTCTAATGGAAATTCGCGATGGGGCTTCCAAATATGCTAACACTGTAGTTCCTACCTCCTCGTTGATAATGATATTTTTCTTTGTTCTTTTCTTCTTAAAAAAACAATCGTGTTGCTAAATTGTCTGTAAAGTTTTCGAAAGTAACGTCGATCTGGCTGCTGTCGTAAAGGATACTGTTTCTGCATAATATTCGACACTCCTTATTGAATTTTTGCCGCATACGATGTATGCTTCCAGCATATCGCATTTCTCCAAATGAGAAAATACCATGGTGAGATATTGGGTGGAATGCATAAAACGTAGTTAGATGCTATTGCTTCACCAAAAAGTATCTAGTTGCCGTTATACATAAATATCTGTTTCAGCTGGAAAGCACATGCTACACTGTACAGAACAACAGAAGTACCCACTATTGAATTGAAGTATTACTAGTCTATGAAAAGCGCCAGATATCAAATCCTGGTTAACCGTTTTTTTTATTAAACCCGGTTTCGATTCGCCAACACTAGTTTACTGTATTCGGACGTGCGGTGTCACTAGTCATACAAAACCCTATTTACACGTTCAAATTTTTACAAATACTTACTAGAAACACCTAAGCTTCTCAAAGAGACTTCCATTTTCGAGTGGGTGACCAGATTCTACCTCTTGTTTCTACGGGATCACCATGATCATCAAGAAAATAATTTACAAGCACCCTACATTTCTCAGTTGAAACCGAAATATCAAATTAAAAAAGTAACTTGATTTATTACAAATTAGACAGATACGTACATATATCATAAAACTGCACAATTTATAACAATTACTTAAATAGTTTACGATATATATATTATTGTACCTCTTTCGTTTATATTCCTTTCTACGATGCACATTAATGAAAGCTGCCACTTAAGAAACACTTATTTGTGGTGGCTGAAGTTTCCCAAACACCAACTTGATTTAAATTGGAGTAAATACTACTAAACTACTAGATACTTCTAAAGCGTAGTACTTTCTTCTGTGTAACATGTACTACATAGTAGCATATGCTTCGGAGACTAGTAAATGCATCGTTAGTGTAGTACAAACTTAAGAAATGTTGTACATGCTTGAAGTATTAACATCTACTACGAAACTATACTTTTATGCATACCACCCATTATCTAATACTTTAGAAACTAAATATAACGAAAACTGTTCACGCTACTAATGATAATAATGTAATAATAACAATTAAAAGTAAAGAACACAACACAAAAATGAAATAACCACCTTTTTTTTAATAATTAAACGCGTAAAAGATTTAAGCTCAGAGCGTTTTTGACAATATTGTATTAAAACTTTTGCATCCACAAATTAAAATTACACGGAAAATTTTTTCACGCGGCAATGGATTGAAAATATGTAGGATAGGTTGGTACTAACCTAGTTTAGATGCACGTAAAGTTTCGCGCGATTCTAATGTCTAGAAGGGAAAATATTAACATTTATATGTAAATCGACTGATCTCTTCGCGAAACGACGATTTACTACACGGAAAATTTTTTTCACGCGGCAATCGATTGAAAATATGTAGGATAGGTTGGTACCAACCTAGTTTAGATGCACGTAAAGTTTCGCGCGATTCTAATGTCTAGAAGGGAAAATATTAACAGTTATATATGAAATTAAGGCATGATTTCGTGAAACGATATACTACACGGAAAATTTTTTCACGCGGCAATGGATTGAAAATATGTCGGATAGGTTGGTACTAACCTAGTTTTAGATGCACGTAAGTTTCGCGCGATTCTAATGTCTAGAAGGGAAAATATTAACATTTATACGTAAATCGACTGATCTCTTCGCGAAACGACGATTTACTACACGGAAAATTTTTTCACGCGGCAATCGATTGAAAATATGTAGGATAGGTTGGTACCAACCTAGTTTAGACGCACGTAAAGTTTCGCGCGATTCTAATGTCTAGAAGGGAAAATATTAACAGTTATATATGAAATTAAGGCATGATTTCGTGAAACGATATACTACACGGAAAATTTTTTCACGCGGCAATGGATTGAAAATATGTCGGATAGGTTGGTACTAACCTAGTTTAGATGCACGTAAAGTTTGGCGCGATTCTAATGTCTAGAAGGGAAAATATTAACATTTATACGTAAATCGACTGATCTCTTCGCGAAACGACGATTTACTACACGGAAATTTTTTCACGCGGCAATCGATTGAAAATATGTAGGATAGGTTGGTACCAACCTAGTTTAGATGCACGTAAAGTTTGGCGCGATTCTAATGTCTAGAAGGGAAAATATTAACAGTTATATATGAAATTAAGGCATGATTTCGTGAAACGATTATACTACACGGAAAATTTTTTCACCCGGCAATGGATTGAAAATATGTCGGATAGGTTGGTACTAGCTAGTTTAGATGCACGTAAAGTTTCGCGCGATTCTAATGTCTAGAAGGAAAATATTAACATTTATACGTAAATCGACTGATCTCTTAGCGAAACGACGATTTACTACACGGAAATTTTTTTCACGCGGCAATCGATTGAAAATATGTAGGATAGGTTGGTACCAACCTAGTTTAGATGCACGTAAAGTTTCGCGCGATTCTAATGTCTAGAAGGGAAAATATTAACAGTTATATATGAATTAAGGCATGATTTCGTGAAACGATATACTACACGGAAAATTTTTTCACGCGGCAATGGATTGAAAATATGTCGGATAGGTTGGTACTAACCTAGTTTAGATGCACGTAAAGTTTCGCGCGATTCTAATGTCTAGAAGGGAAAATATTAACATTTATACGTAAATCGACTGATCTCTTCGCGAAACGACGATTTACTACACGGAAATTTTTTTCACGCGGCAATCGATTGAAAATATGTAGGATAGGTTGGTACCAACCTAGTTTAGATGCACGTAAAGTTTGGCGCGATTCTAATGTCTAGAAGGGAAAATATTAACAGTTATATATGAAATTAAGGCATGATTTCGTGAAACGATATAACTACACGGAAATTTTTTTCACGCGCAATGGATTGAAAATATGTCGGATAGGTTGGTACTAACCTAGTTTAGATGCACGTAAAGTTTCGCGCGATTCTAATGTCTAGAAGGGAAAATATTAACATTTATACGTAAATCGACTGATCTCTTCGCGAAACGACGATTTACTACACGGAAAATTTTTTCACGCGGCAATCGATTGAAAATATGTAGGATAGGTTGGTACCAACCTAGTTTAGATGCACGTAAAGTTTGGCGCGATTCTAATGTCTAGAAGGGAAAATATTAACAGTTATATATGAAATTAAGGCATGATTTCGTGAAACGATATACTACACGGAAAATTTTTCACGCGGCAATGGATTGAAAATATGTCCGGATAGGTTGGTACTAACCTAGTTTAGATGCACGTAAGTTTGGCGCGATTCTAATGTCTAGAAGGGAAAATATTAACATTTATATGTAAATCGAATGATCTCTTCGCGAACGACGATTTACTACACGGAAAATTTTTTCACGCGGCAATCGATTGAAAATATGTAGGATAGGTTGGTATCAACCTAGTTTAGATGCATGTAAAGTTTCGCGCGATTCTAATGTCTAGAAAGGAAAATATTAACAGTTATATATGAAATTAAGGCATGATTTCGTGAAACGATAGACTACACGAAATTTTTTTTCACGCGGCAAGGATTGAAAATATGTCGGAGGGATTGGTGTACTAACCTAGTTTAGATGCACGTAAAGTTTCGCGGATTCTAATGTTCTAGAAGGGAAAATATAACAGTTATATATGAAATTAAGCATGATTTCGTGAAACGATATACTACACGGAAAATTTTTCACGCGGCAATGGATTGAAAATATGTTGATAGGTGGTACTAACCTGTTTAGATGCACGTAAAGTTTGCGCGCGATTCTTAATATCTAGAAGAAAAAATATTAACAGTTATATATGAAATTAAGGCATGATTTCGTGAAACGATATACTACACGGAAATTTTTTTCACGCGGCAATGGATTGAAAATAATGTCGGATAGGTTGGTACTACCTAGTTTAGATGCACGTAAGTTTCGCGCGATTCTAATATCTTCCATTTTTTTGACAATATTACAAGGTGTTCAATTTAAAAAGATAGATAAATTTCAAAATTCCTCGGAAACGCCTCATTCAAATCGTTTTTTCGTATATTGCATGTTAATCAGCTTTAAAAACACTAATAAAATTGCTAATTTAACCTACTTTCTAGAACAATAATAACACTCTTTATTTATGAAAACTAAAATTATTACAAATGTGCTCCACTTAAAAAGGTACTACACCAGGCTACCTATTCTAAGTACTATATGAGTTCCATAACAATTGAAATGATCCTACTCTAACTACATAATTTCCCTATGATTCTTAATAACAAAAATATAATACAGTAGCCTCGCGACCATACGAATACTACTTTTGTAAAATGATGAAATATGTGAAATGTGCATAGTTCACATAATCGCGAGTCTACTGTAAATCGGTGAGCTATCAGTTATTATTAAATGCGCCCATGGAACGACTTTCGTTATCTCCCAGCATTCGCCAAAGACACTGATTATATATAATATACTTATACAAAATCAATGGCCAGGGAGTAAGGGAAAACCATGGCAAAAACCTTACTCTGGGAATCAATAATAACAGAGATAGCAGTGGTGCGCACTTAATTTGAATCCACCTGTATATACAGCTGTACAGCATGGGCAAAGTCAATATCAAATATTTATAGCAGATTTTGACAGATCAAATTTGGTATTCAGTTTTTATTTTTTTTACAGTGTATTTATGTTACTTAAATTTAATTTAATAAGAGTTTTATATGTATTTGCAATCCAATTTCATTGATATGTTAACATGAGAAAATAGGCAAAATTACTGGGATTCATTTGGTCCAAAATTAACGTGTAAGCAGGGTTGCATACCCACAGTTAACATTTTTTAAATGAAAATATAATATGTATTGTATTTTTTTACGATGTACATACACACACCTAGCTTTGTTTTTAATGAATGTAAGATGATTCCATAATTTGCAATAATTATTTACTTTAATTTAGTTAGTTTAAACATTTCATATTTCCATTTGATCACATGGACTTTCTTATGTGTTAAGTATAAAAATACTCCCCTCATATCGATGAAATTAACGGACGAGGCAGTTGCACTCTTGCGAAGACAATCGCAATCTATATCTGTTAGATTCTTTGTAATTCGAATCATTCACTAGCCAGCTACGTGAGAGACGATTGTGAGTGAATTGAATATAGTAGAGTGCCGATAATTCGAACTAATTGGGTGAAGGTGTTTGAATTATCAATAGATATGTTCGGATTATCAAATATTGCTATTAAATAATTGAAAACTCAGGGTACTGGATACAAGAAATAAAACATCTACTGTACTAGATCTCAAAATCTTTAACCATGTAAATCTTAGGGCCAATTGTACGAAGGCCGTTCAACGAAAGATCAACTTTGAACTTTTGTTCAAAGTTGATCTTTGAAGTTTGAAGGCATTGTACGAAGCAAGTTCAGCATTAAGATCTGTTTGAACGGTGCGCAAAGATCGTTCAAGGAAGGTGTAAGCCGGTTCAACGTCAACTGTCGTCATAGCTCTCACATATTCTCTAAAATATTTGTGCGTATTATTGTTGCTATAATATCGTTTTTCCGAAACTGGAGAATAGGAGAATTGCCCGATGACGATAGTTTTTCGGAGCTTGTCGAACATGTCAGACACCCAGATTGCCCCGAAGATTACGAGAGCGACTAAACCACTTTGAAAAGTTGAGGCTAATTCAAAGCAAAAATTTAGGTTGTCAAAAGATTTTGTTAAATATGTAATAGATGAGATAGCTGGTAGAATTTCAAATAAGATGGAAATGTGTGTATTTGTTTGGGCATTACATACGAATAACTATGTCATGTAGGTACATATGTTTTTCAGAAGTCATGCTTTTTCATCCTCGGAAATGATGTTGCTTACATTGCGATTCTTAGCTACAGCATTGATCAAGCTACTCCGTGTGGAACGGTACACAAAGTAACTAGTAAAGCCATACTAACCTCATGGCGAAGGGTAGAATCGATTCAGGAATGGCACTAAGAAAGCCAGATGGAAGCTTCACTGAAAGTGAAGAAGAAAGAGCTCTCCTCCTTCTAGAGACTCACTTTCCCGAAAGCAAAGTGGGAACCTCAGAAAATTCTTCCGAGATATATAGAAGACCAAATAAAGAAGCTACTACAATGGCCAGACATATATGTAGCAGCGAACGGTAAAATGGGCCATGAATACCTTCAGCCCTTCAAAACAACCGGAGTAGACGGGATTTTTCCAGTCTTAACTTGCAGATAAGGGCAGGAAGAATCCTTCTCTCCACATGATTCGGATAAGCCGAAGTGATCTGGAGTTGGGGTACATTCAGAAGCTTGGCGATGGTGAAAGTCACCTTCATACCAAAAGCAGGCAAAAAGGACATTACGCACCTAAATCCCACAGACCTATCAGCCTCACATCATTCTTTTTGAAAACGGTGGAAAAGGCTGTAGATAACTATATCAGAACAGACATCTGGAGCCGGTGCCATTGCACCCTGTCAGCACGCCTATCAAATAGGCAAATCCACTGAGACTGCATTAGTGGAAGCTGACGACAAAATCCAAGATGCCCTGACGAATAAAGAAACCATAGTGTGCGCCTTTCTAGACATAGAAGGCGCTTTTGACAACACTCCACACGAGTCTGTCAAAAAAGCATTAATTAATAGGGGGGGTAGACGGCGTGACTTCTAGATGGATGTCGCAGCTATTGTCTACCAGGTCGGTGGAGCTGAGGTGGGACATAAGATCATCTCGGTTAGTACGACCAGAGGATGCCCACAGGGGGAGTTACATCCCCACTTATGTGGAGCCTAATAATAGACGAACTCTTATGTGGACTGACGGATCTAGACATACCTTGTTCAAGCGTATGCTGATGATATTGTCATATACGCAAGAGGCAAATTTGAGAATACCCTCTGTGAAATAGTTCAAAGAGGTTTGAACTTCACGAGAAGATGGTGTCAATCGATGGGACTCAATGTCAACCCCACTAAGACAACCCTAGTAGCATTTACCAGGAAAAGAAAATCCAATCTTAAAACCATAAAACTGGCATGGGCAAAATATAGATTGGAGAACGGAGGTTAAATACCTAGGCCTTACCTAGACAAATAAACTTCTATGAAACAAACATGTAACTTGAAGTAACCAACAACGCCAAAAGAGCTCTGATGGTGTGCAGAAACTTTGCAGGGAAAAATTGGAGATGCAACCCAAAAATACTGCTTTGGATGTATACAGCGATAGTGAGACCGATCATCACTTATGCATCAGTAGCATGGAGCAAAAGAACTAATCTGGCCACCGCGAGAATTAACCTCTCGAAAGTGCAATGCCATTATGCAATGCATAATGGGGCTATGAGAATCTGCCAACAGCAGCTATCGAAGTAGTATTGGATCTTACCCCCTCATATTGTAGTAGAGGGCGCGGCAAAAAGAACCACACTCAGATTGGTCAAGGAAGGAATGATTAGGCATAGGCCTCAATCTCCTAACGTTGATCAAACCTGGGATATGCCCCGGGAATGATATGTTAAAAAAATTCAGCTTTGTGAAGGAATTCATCATAAAGCTCAGTAACAGGAGCGAGTGGGATCATAAACCATCTTGAACTTGAATAGAAATGCCATCAAATGGTATACTGATGGCTCCAAACGGCAGAGGGAAACTGGAATAGGAATATATGGGCCTAGAACCACATATTTCGAAAGCTTTGGGAAAATATCCAAGTATATTCAGCGGAGATACACGCTATTGAAAGATGTGTCCAGTTCCAATATAGATAGAAATTATCGGAAGCAGGAGATTATCATCATGTCTGATAGTCAAGCAGCTATCAAGGCCCTGAGTTCATATGAAATCAGTTCCAAGATGGTCTAGGAATGCCTAGGGAAATTAAATGAGCTAGGCAAAAGAAATAAAGTAACCCTCCTGTAGGTTCCGGGTCACACAGGAGTGGAAGGAAACGAAATAACGGATAACCTTGCAAAAAAAAGGGGCTGGGAATGCCTTTTGTAGGGCCTGAACCCTTTGTGGGTTAAGTAGCAGTACAATACTGAAGAAATTAAAAACAGAAATGGAGCAGAGAAAATCCAGTTACTGGGAAAATCTCCAGGGAATGGGCAAGTAAAATTCTTCTGGGAACTTATAACCAGAAGAGGTTTACAGAATGCATCAACCTGAGTAAGAAACAATGTTCGCATATTAACAGGAATACTTTCAGGTCACTGTAAACTGGAAGGGCATCTGAGTAAGCTTGGATTAGCGAAGGAACCTGAATGTAGATTTTGTGGGAACAGGATGAAACAACCCATCCACCTCCTCTCAAACTGTTGTAGCACTGTGCAACTCGAGGGCGTTGAACCTGGGAGCATGTGAAATCGAAGAAGAGGGAGACTTACCTAGACTGGGACCCTCTGACATCTCACACTTTCTGAAAGGCCAGCTGTAAAGCAGCAAGAATAGGGGACACAATAGATCTTTTGGTCGCAGTGTACACCACCCTTCTAACCCTACACGATACATACATAATAGCTATCCTCATTTCATAGTTATTCAAATGCTACCAACTGAAGCTGATATACATGCTCGTTGACAAGGTTTTTATAATATAAGTATAAGTTCCACAGTGTACAAGAGCTGTAGACGCACGCACATCAAAATTCATTTCACCGGGCACTGATTAAGCATTGCGCATTCGCAAATAAGAAGGGCCATTTTTGATTCACTGTCAAGTAATATGCGAATTCGGATTCAAAATATGAAACATTTGTTTAGATGGTAGTATCTACTCATGACGCTCATATATTTGGCAATTCAAATATACAGGCTGAGTTTGAATGTGGTTGTTTATGGAGATTATTTTGCTGTCGGTGATAGCAACTAATAATTTTTTCTCATTTCTACTGCAACAGAACACAAATAATACGAAGCATAAGTATGTTTACCGTAAACTAACCAATCTTATCTCCAAGTCATCATCTAGCCTGCAGTGGTTCACACAAATTGGCGCAAATCATCTATTAGTTCATTTTCTCCACGAAGTAAAATGTCAGCAGAATGACATAGTGCGTACACGTAGGCATCGCGATAGAATAGTCAACACTGCGTTTTAACGCGTTCAACTGAACCGCTCGAAAATAGTTTTGTACAATGCAGTTACGCTGAACGAAGATCACTGTGATCTTACGTTCAAATGACATCAGGTTCAATTAAGTTTGTACAATTGGCCCTTAAACATTGCTGACTCTTTCCTCATTTTAGAAGTTGAGCAATTAGATTGTGTTGTATTTTTTTTTTTACTTGCTTAAATAAATTTATATTAAACAAGATTACCGATGCCTGATTAGATTAAATTGCTAACTCAAACTTTTTCAAGTTAGTGCGCTAATTGTCAGTAAGTTTCTATGGCAAAGAAAAATATTGCATGAAATAAAAGTTTACTTAAGTAATATAAGTACATAACCTTTTGCTTATTATGTGGAGTTGGAGATTACGTTCAACAAAACGGCGATCATGTTGTCGAAAGTCCGTCTATCTTCGTCCTTATTTCCTTCATTCTGTTCGGACTGTTCCAAAATCGTGTCTTTCATTTACTGTTAACTATTCAGAAATTCACATATTTTTACGTATTATTATACCTGGAGTGTCCCGCGGTAACGGTGATATACTCTATTACCTGACTCATGATTTTCATTCATCTCTTCAGATTGTTTCAATATTATCTCATTCATCTCTTCTGACTGTTTCGAAATTGTGTGTCCTTGATTACTCGCCATCTGTTTTAAAAGAAATTAACAATTTTCGCTTTTAGTAATATGAACAACTCAAAAATTCGAAATTAACAGGGGTGTTAGGCAAGGTGATCCCCTTTCGACGATACTGTTCAGTTTGGTATTGGAAAGAGTTATAAGAGAGGCGGAAATTAACTGAAAGATAAGGACATATAAAACGGTAATAAGGCCAGTAGTTTTGTATGCGTGTGAGACTTGGACTCTAAACAAGCGGAGCAGCAAGGCTAGCTGTGTGGGAGCGGAAAGTTTGGAGAAAAATATTTGGAGAGAAGAGGGAAGGAGAGATATGGGTGGAGAGACAAATCAAGAATGAATGAACTTTATGGAGAAGCAAATATAGTGGGAGTGTGAAGGGCGAAGAGGCTGAGATGGAATGGGACATATAGAAAGGATGTTTGGAGTCAAGAATACCAAAATGATAATGGCAAGGACAGTTGGCGGAAAGAGAGGAGAGGAAAGCCGAGGGGAAGGTGGAGGACAGAAGTGGAAAGGATATAAACACGTTAAGGATAGCAAGATGAAAGAAGTAGCGAAGGATGAAACAGATGGACAGAAATCTACTCATGAGCCATGGGCCCTCCTAGCTCGCATGCTGATATATATATATATATATATTAATAATATATATATATATATATATATATAATATATATATATATTATATATATATATATATATATATATTATAATTATGAATAAAAAGGAATATACGACCGGCTTCGTAAACAATCAGACAATTATTATGGGTAATCGGTCTGTCTAATAAAAACAAATAATACCCAATATTCGTTTTAATTTAAAACATCATCAGGAGGCACTAAAAATATACAAATTAAAATGAAACAATAAAAATCACAATAAGGTAATGTGCTTACAATTTGTAGTATTAATGACAGCTGACAAATGATAAATAGTTAAAACTTAAATGCAAGAAAGTTGCTAGATTCCCCACTAAGATGGGAAGTAAATCCTTAATTTTGAGATAGCTGATTCATTTAAATGCATTTCAAAAATTACTAACAATAATTAATTACTTAAATCACGTATATCAGTTGTTATTCCACACATATTTTTAATAATTTCGAAGACAGACTTACACAATCGTTTAATAAAAGATTTAACAAGGTAAAACGTTACACATACAAAAATTTCAAAAGTTACTTAATCACCCATTTCAATCCTAATCGTTTTTTCAGAGACAATAGTAAATGGTTCATGAATATTTCCGATATTAGTATACCTAATGATGTATCTGATTTTTTATCATTGGGTCCCAAGTTTGGTATTCCCGTTAATGGAAAACATGTTAACATTAAAAGATTTTTGGCTGATGCTGAGTATGCTGTTGATAACTTGCCAGATGCTAATAAAGATACAGTAAGAGCTAGAATAACAATAATATCACCAACTTTTTATCACAGTCTAATCCAACCCATACATCCATAACACGATCATTTATAAACACTAAAAAATTTCTTCAGAATAACCCAAATTTATACATTGTACAAGCTGATAAAGGTGGTTGTACAGTGGCAATGAATAAAAATGATTACATATCTAAAACAGAGGTACTTCTCACTGATGCTAGTACATATAAGTGTCTTGACAGAGATCCAACTTCTGGTGTACAGAGAAGACAGAATGAACTTATTAAAAAGTTAAAAATAAAAAAAGAAATAAATGAAAATGATGCTAAACATCTCACTACATATAATTCTGTACCCTCTAAATTATATTGTCTGCCAAAAATCCATAAGCAGAACATTCCTATGCGTCCTATTGTTAGCTCAATTAATATGTACTACTTATAACTTGCAAAATTTTGTCTAACATACTTACTCTTGCCTTCTCGGATGAAACATCTTACAATATTAAAGACACTTTCACTTTTGTTAATACAGTTAATGGTACAATATTACCCCAAAATTATATTTTACTTTCTCTTGATGCTGTTTCTCTTTTTACTAATATTCCAATCCAGTTAGTACTAGATATTTTAGAACAAAAGTGGTCTTCTGTCGAGCACACACACTTCATTATCAAAAATAGCTTTAACTCATTATTATGTTTTGTTTGCCAAAATTGTTTTTTCACCTTTAATCAAAGATATTACTTACAGATTTTTGGTACTCCTATGGGTTCTCCCATAAGTCCAATCTTAGCTATGATTGTCATGGATTCTTTGCTTGACAATATCGTACCTAAATTGCCTTTCCAACTTCCATTTATATTTAAATACGTTGATGATATTATTTGTTCGATCCCTAAAGACATGGTTAATGTTACCCTCGACTTGTTTAACTCTTACGACTGCCATTTGCAATTTACTGCTGAATTAGAGAATGATAATAGCGTTCCCTTTTTAGATACTAAAGTTATTAGGTTGGATGATAATACGGTCATATTAGATTGGTACCAGAAACCAACATCATCTGGTAGATTCATTAACTACTACTCCAATCATCCCTTAAATCAGAAATTTAACACGGTTATAGCTATGAAAAATAGAGTCACACATATCAGTAATGAAAGATTTTTAGACAAAAATTTAAAAATACTTTTTGAGATGTTTTACAATAACGGTTATCCTAGACATATTCTAAATAAATTGATTTATTCTTCTAATATGTTTGATGGTCCTACAGATGAAGGAGCTCCTTTACAATTTAAGTATTATAAACTTTCCCTTCATAGAAGGTTTGACCAATAAAATCATACAGCATTTTAAACCATTTGCTAATGTAAAAATTTGCAAAATACAACATGTTAACAATTGTAGCATTTTCACTAAAATTAAAGATAAAACTCCAACTCTTAATCAAAAAGATGTAGTATATAGTATTCCTTGTACCGATTGTCAAGGTTGTTATGTTGGTCAGACGTCGCAAATTGTAAAGAACAGAATAGTACAACATAAAAGTGATTGTCGTATCGGAAAACGTTCTTGTGCCTTATCTCTACATGTCCAAGATCGTAAACATAGTTTTAATTATGATGGTATTCCATACTTGAATTAGAACCTAATTACAAAACAGGATTATTTTTGGAAATGGTTAATATAAAAATTGTAGTAATGCTATTAATTTTAAAACTGATACTAATCAATTAAGTAGTATTTATTGCAATATTTTACATCAATAACATTTTTTTCTATTTATTTATATGTATAACTGTAAACAATTTTTTTTTTTTAAATTAATATGTCTAGCCCTGCCTTGCATTTAAATGTTTTAACTATTTATCATTTTGTCAGCTGTCATTAATACTACAACTTGTAAGCAATTACTTATTGTGATTTTATATTGTTTCATTTTAATTTGTATATTTTTAGTGCCTCCTGATGATGTTTTAAATTAAAACGAAATATTGAGGTATTTATTTGGTTTTATTTAGACAGACCGATACCCATATAATTGTCTGATTATATATATATATATATATATATATATATATATATATATATATATATATATATATATATATAATATATATATCTGTAGTAACTAGTAACGTGATCATTTCATTACCTGATTACACATATCATCAAAGTCGTCGTGTTCTTCGTTTCTTTTGACTGATTCAAAACCGCGCTCTTCATTACTCTTATCTGTTCAGAAATTAACTTTTACTTCAGTATCTCAAATTAGTGAAATAATATGTTCCATTACCTGACGCCTCATTTCTTTCAATGTCGTTTCCTTCGTTTCCTCTGATTGTTTCAAAATCGTGTCATTCATCTTCTCAGACTGTCCAACAATGGTTTCCTTCATCTCTTCTATCTGTTCCAACATTGTTTCCTTGATCTCGTTTGATTGTTTTAAATGGTTTCTTTAAGGGATTTTAATTGTTCGGAAATTATCTTCACTTCATTATTACCCTCTGCGGAGAAGCAAGCGTCAGAACTAACATCAGCTTGCGTTGGATATTCTATCTTTTGCGGGAGTGAAACCGTATATGCCAACCCAAATCTTGCTAATAATTTCTCTGCGGTTACACCTCGTTCGTAGCGTTTCAACATCGACTCTATCGCTTTTCCATCCACACCGTGGACATTTTTTAACACTAGTTGTGCTGGATTTAGCGCCCAAGCAGTTGCCACCTCGAGCACCTCAATGATGTAACCGAATTTTACTCCACAATGCAGTACACCTTCATTTCAAAGATTTCCAGGTTACAGTTATCTATTATTATTGGACTGACGTTCTTTTTCGCATTTGTAAAGACTCTCCGTTGATTCCACATATGTGCCTCTTCCAATTTGGGGGTCATAAATATATCTACCGGCTTCATTGAAAAAATCGTCCGTACTGAATATAACCTCGTCCCTTTTGATAGATCCGAGACCTCGTTCTACTAACTTTCTAGCTAAATATGTCTTTCCGCTACCGGGTAAGCCGCGCATCAGTACCATTACCTTATACCTTTCCGGATAAAATCTACGATCCTACCCAAGTTGTGATCATTATTTCTCGATACGTAAGACGATAATTCACTGCTTATGTTATTGCCCCACTCATCTCACATAACATTTTAAGGCATTCAAGTACTGTAAAAAAAATAGTTAATGAATGGCAAAATTTAAAGTGATACACTAGTAACTACACTGACAAGGAACACGGCGGGTGTCCCCCTCCGATTTCGATGAAACTTAACAGATCGAAAGAGTACCTTAAAATAAGAGACACGTATTTTTTTTATCGGCGTATCCGCACGATTTTGGGGTACAGCCCCCTCAAAGTTTGGACGATTTTTCAATTTTGCAAATATTTCCTAAATTATAACAGATATTAAATTTCTTCTTAACATAATTTGCAGCATATTGCATGTCCCTAAGGTGGCGTCGTCCGTATTCGCAAAAAGTTAATAACGGGGGACGGGGTACTTCATACCCCATTTTTTTACATTTTTTCTTTTTCTTATTCATAAAAAGAAGGCCGATTTTACATAGAATACGATGATGTATAACAAGTTCAGAAAATTAATAATTGTAAAATAGAAAAATAATAATAAAGCTTCAAAATTAATAAACTTGTCTATTGATATAAATCAAATGAACTATAACAGAAATAAGTTTTTATTCTTAACATAATTTCCAGCATAATACATGGTCTTAAGGTAGATATCTTCATAAAAAGCTAATAACGGGGGACGGGTACCCCATACCCCGTTTTTTTAATAATAAGTTTATTCATTATTCATCAAAAAAAGATCGCTTTTACATAGAAAACAATGGTAATAAATTTGGAGGATTAATAATAAAATAATTGTAATAATATAATACATTAACAACAATTATTTGTTATCGTTAGTCCGCTGCTCTCCTTACTTAAATATTTCTTAATTTAGAATTGTATCTACTCGACAAGCTATGGTCAAACCTTTCTATGCCTACTAACTTATACTATATACTATACGAAACTTTTATCGGTGGTAGCAATATAAATCGTTTTATCAATTGCAGTTAGTGACTGCGTTTTATATATTTCCTTAATAAAATGTTATTCATTCTTAGAATACTATAATCCTTTAGTGCGTATATATGAACAAATTTGCTACACAGGACGAAGGATTAAATAATACATACATATATATTTTTTAATTTATTTATAGCTTAATTACTGTATATTAATCTTGTTCGCTATTGCAATACATATATACCAATAATCGCATTACAGTATGTCGTGTATTTACCCCAAAATCGTGCGGATACGCCGATAAAAAAAAATACGTGTCTCTTATTTTAAGGTACTCTTTCGATCTGTTAAGTTTCATCGAAATCGGAGGGGGACACCCGCCGGTGTTCCCTTGTGAGAAAAATGGTTGGTTAGGTGCACCATAAAATTTTGTATTACCATTTGTATGTTAGCCCCAAACAAAATAATGTTAAAGAAATCCCTTATTGTGTGTGACTAAAACATACACTGTGGTAATCACTTATGGAATAAAATTATTTTTGATGTTATCGTAGAGTTTTATGAAAAATGCTCAAACACGTCAATTCTTAATTTTAAAGATACGCCTTCTGAATGAATTTTGAAATACACAGGGTGATTCAAGCAAACGCAGCACAATGTAGATGATCCTTTTTTATTTTTAAATTCTCCTCAATGAACTGATTTCAACGACCCATAACACCTATGACCTAAGTGATTGATGAGGTACATTAACTACAGGCATTAAGGCAATAGTAGTAGTAGCATTGTTTATATACATACTAGTTAGTCAACCTTATGGACAAAATAGTTAACGGATTTTTTAACATTTTGGACGAAAGCGGTAGAGGGCAGCACGACGTTGGTGCCCATCTCGATTTAAATATAAGTTTTATAGTTAGACTACGAACTACAAGATGGCCCTCTTACGCGTCCGCAAAATATTATTCAATTGCAATAAGGTTTGTTTGTTTGGCTGATCTAAGCAGATACAAGGAACTTTACGCGTTTGTTTGTATTTTAGATGATGATTCGTGCGTGTTTGTTTGTTTAGAGCAAGCAAATCCAGATCACAAAGAGGTTCCTCTTTCTGCTCGCGATCCGACGTCCGAGCAATTACGAGCAATTTGTGCAACATAACCTAATCGCACTAACATCGTGTTGTAAACTGTCGTTTGTAAATGTAATCCGATTTATACCTGCATCAAATATGCACGATATGGATAATATAATGATACCAATGTGATTGATGTAAAGAACGATCATTATATTTTAAAAACTTCACTTGATAGGTACATAAATACTAGTATATGATGCATTTTTATTGTAGTCTACATTCATTAGTTTGAAAAATTACTTTTACTTTTCCTATTCATAATAGCTGTGACAATTTGACAATAAAATAATAAAATTAAGGTTATATTGCAATCGAGCGCGTTTGTTTGTACCATCTTTAAATCCAACTCTGAGACGCTCTCAAGTTCAAGTTACTCTGATGAGTCAGTAGATACTGCTCCAAGCACACAAATAAACAAAGCTATTAAAAACAGCATACAAGATGACGCGTTCGCGCTCTTTCTCTTGATTGGCTGAAAAGTTACGATGTAACCTTGTATATACAGATATTGCCCCGAAGGTTACCTCGTAACTTTCAGCCGCTCAAGAGAAAGAGCGCGAATGCGTCATCATGTATAGTGTTTTTAATAAGTAAAGTGGTGCATATATGTAAAAATAAATGGCAATTTGTACTCCCAAACTACATATTTATTCATTATATATAAAAACGAATTTCTATTATTAGTAATAGTAAACACAAGTAAATCAAATAAAAAATTTTTTGTGAATATAAGAAAACTATATACATAGAGTACCTATACATTAAATTAGAACTAAGAAAAAGTCAAAAAGTAACGTAAAATGTACATACATGTAAAAAAATAACGATTTATAGTAGGCTACATTTTTAAATTTCAAATTTCCCGCCTTTATACCAGCTGAAGTTAGCGATAGTACCGCTATACACGAGAGAAACGAGGAGAGCAATAGGAGAGAGGAGGAGAAGAAGGTTTTGTATATACGTTCGAACGAAAAATCCGCGTTTTATTAAAATTTTAAATATAAAAGGCCATCGAACTACAGATTATATATTATCAAACTAAATACTTATCTTCTTAATAAAACAAACATTTTCTGATTATTATATAATCATAAGCATAAGTAAATTAAGTTAACAAAACAACTTATTAATTAAAAACTAAGAAAATTAAAATTGAGAAGTAGATTTATGTTTTTTTTTCTCGGCAAATTTTGTCCTTTTAGATTTAACTTTCTCTTTTCAGTGATTTTGTTTTAAGTTTAAATAGTTTATTCTTAAAAGAAAAACTTCAATTTAGAAAATTGTTCAATTAATGTTTTGTCAACAAGAACGCAATATACTTTCAATTTCTTTATATTTATAACAGAATACCTCAGAATTCTAATCTTCTAATGTAAACAAACACGAGAATTATCGCGAGGTGCGTCATCACAGCGTCACATGCATCCACCCTCCCTTTCCCCAGGCCACACAAATCGCCAATGCCAATAAATCACCGATACGGGATTCCGTCGTTTCCGCAGATAGATAGATAGAGCACAGAAATCTGTCGTTCTCTCTGGTCGAGATACCCGTTATATTTACCGCGTTTTCAAATCAATTTACATTCATCGATAGAGTGCACCACTTCCCTGCCCAATACTTTAGTTTTCCGAAAGTGCATTACGTTGACTAACTAGATATATTAAACAATGGTAGTAGTAATAGTAATTTATTGATTTATAAAATCAAAAATGATTATAAAATCAGTCATATAAAGAAAAAAGAAATAAGAAATAACAAATAAATAAATAAGAAACTAAACTAATAAAAATTAAACCAACAGTACAAAATTAATAAAATATATGAACTGGCCACCACCAAATACATCCAAAAAAAAATTTAAGGGGTGAAGAGGAAGGCGTAATGGAAACAAAATTAACATAAAAAATTCCTGCACGCTATAAGAAGCCTTTTGGATCAAAAATCTCTTGAGATTATGTTTAAAGCTTTTTTTAAGTGTGTTAAATTAACTCATTTTGCGTTGACTAAACACAATTTTTATCTCACTGTAATTTGTACTCACTTTCAAAGTTGAACTTTTCAGCAATGAACGTAATAGCTTCTCTCTCTATCTGCGGGAATAGTTTGCATAAACGATCAATGATTTTCGCTTGCTCCAGTTCAATTATTGTGCCATTTTTAACGTCCATAAACACTTAAACGAACATCCGTTGCGATGTGATCTACAAACGTAATGCACAAGTTGCCATAAATGGATATTGTACTTGTTATGAATAAAAGAGAAAAAAAAACTAATCTTATCGCATTGTATAAAACACTGAAAAAGTTGACAAATAGAAAATTTAACGATATCAAATTCAATAGTATCTAAAAAACTAAAAGTTCTTTATTAAGATGATTATTTCAAACTTTGTAGATAATACCCACCTATGTGTAACTAAACCAAAATCGTTATGTGTTACGAAATTGCTATTTTAGTGTGCAACTATAGAAAACTAGAACTATCGAAACCCGCCTTTTTCAGATGTTGGGTACCCGTCCAATTCACTATCCTGTTCTAAAACCGGTTACTCGAAATCGGATATTATCTGAAACCGAATATTACACGAAAGGAGCTTCTCCCAAATTCTGTATAATCCGAAATCGGGTTTTCAATTAGTCGGATTTTCGAGTAGTCGCTCCTAGGATAAAATAACCAGATTATAACGTTGGTAAGGCGAGACAGATCATGAATATGGTATTCGAATTATAAGTAGAAATCATAAATAAAAATAAATTCAAATCTATATACAGGGTGCATTTTTTATCTTGAAACAACGGAATATCTGTAAAACACTGCATCAAATCAAAAAAAGATCTTAATAAGATTCGGTATAATATAAGGAGGCTCACTGAATGGTGCGAATTCGATCCCCCACCTCACCCTCCCCCTCCCCCACCCCCGAGTGGGAGAGGGACAACTTTGAATCTTAAATGGAATCCCCATTTGTATTACAGATTCGGATTCTACGCCATCAAGTATATAATTTTTGTTTAAATTTTTTTCGTTCGTAACAGATTGCGCTGTAATCGTAAAAACATGATTGTGAACATCTAGAAAAAATACACAAAAAAGAGAAGCAAGCAAACATGATTTTGTTTTTTTTTATTTTAACATAAACATTTCCAAAAAGCCATGGGTTCGAAAATGTGCCCCTTCACTTCGATACATTTATTTATTCACAATGGGAATGCTATTCAACGATACCAAACCGTACTTGATTCAGTACTTGACAAGCTGTGAATACTTACACATTGTCCGATCCCCATTTAGATTTTTAATTATTAATCCAATACAAATTAGTTAGTGTTGAATATTTGACCAGTACTGGAGGCTATAACATTACACAGAGAGAAATGTTGAAATGATTAAAAAAAAACACGAAATCATGTTTGCTTCCTTCTCTTTTTTGTGTATTTTTTCTAGACGTTCACAATCATGTTTTGTTGATTACAGCGTAATCTGTTGCGAATCGAAAAAAAGTTTCAAACAAAAACTACATACTTGATGCGCGTAGAATCCGAATCTGCAATACAAAATGGAGGTTCCCATTTAAGATTTCAAAGTTGTCCCCCTCCCACTCTGGGGGGTGAGGTGGGAGATCGAGTTCGGCACCATTCAGTGAGCCCCTACATTATAACAAATCTTATTAAGATCTTTTTTTGATTTGATGCAGTGTTTTAGAGATATTCCGTTGTCTCAAGATAAAAAAAACCTCACCCAGTATAGTTTATTATAAAAGTATACAAAATTAACGTATTTTCAATAATAGAATATGTATATTAATTTAAACATTTAAATAAACAAATAACAAGTTGCGTGAAAAATACATTTCATAGGAAATTATATTCTGGATTATACTTGATGTTCGAATGGATAAAAAGAATTATAAACTGCTATATCTCATTTCGTTTGCGCGCGAAAGCGTAATCATAATGGCTGCGTTCAGGGAGTTACGGCGCTGGAAGCGATAACCGCTAGCGCTGTGACCGGCGCTGGAACTCCCTGAACGGGTCATAAGAATAGCTTTTGCTAGTGCATGCTCTTTCCTGGCTCTAACCTTGCTTGTTTGGTGCCTTTGATAACGACATTTTCAGAATTGTGCTATGTTGATAGGTTATGTTGCTTGCTCAAGTTTTTTGTATCACAAAACTAAATTTTTATTTTAATTTTAGACAAAAATATCTTGTTACACATATGAGGGAATAAGAAATTGTAAGCAGCAATCATAATAATCACTAAACTATGGAAATAAAAGCAACCATAGTAATTAAAACTTTAAAATAAGTTAATTTATTTTGTATAAAGTAGGTTAATTTATAACACTGCGTAGGCTTTCACGGCCGTGTGTAACTATAACTAACAGCTTCTTGCGGGTTTCGCCGTGTGTCAAAACTTTCGCTCGACGTTTCGCTGTCATACTGACAGCTTCTTCAGGATAACTGAACTGATTCTCCATGGTCCGACATTCTTCTTATATACGCCCTTGGTGCATCCAACCGTGTAGTTTCCACTCCATTGACCGTGACGGTTCGTAGTAGGCTCTTCCATTATCACCTGTAATAGCCAACTTGTTTATGGAAGCATTTGAAGAAGAAGCCCTAAGTTCCAGCGATATGAAACCCAAGTGTTGGCTGCGATATGTCGAGGATACTTTTGTAATATGGCAAACGGAGAAGAAAAACTACAACAGTTCTTAGAATACATAACTCACAGCACCCAGCCATCAAGTTTACCATGGAGAAAGAACAAAATGGAAATCTCCCTTTCCTGGATGTTATGGTCAAGAAAACAAAAGAGGGAATGCTACAGCACGCAGTATTTAGAAAGAAGACGCACACCGATAGATATCTGCATGCAAGATCTCACCATCATCCGCATTTCTGAACTTATAATATTTATATTAACTTCTCTGCGACTTACATTGTTTCATTTCATCCATCATCACTTTAATCAAGAAACAATAGAAGCTATTATTATCACAATTACCTGACGATTTCATGTAATTTACACGCTCTACAAATTTCATATTTGAATGTTTGCCGGTTATCATTATGCATCCATGAAATATCCATTATTATTTTACTCGACGATCTTTACTTAAATAATTCATGTGCTCTGTATTGTGTTATGTTTTCGTCGATATAAAATCACAAAAACATCTGATAATTTTGCGTTAGTTAGCTGGGGAAATTTAGACAAGTGACTCATGCATGTACATGCAGTTTAAAGAGTAAATATATGCAAGTTCCAAGGAAATACGTTAGTATTTATATTTAAGTTGATAAGTGCTCTCAATAAGAACTTAACGAGGGGTGAACATCTGGCCAAAATTCTGTACACCATAACTCCTTTTTGGCAAATAAATCCTTATAAATCCCTATAATTTCTGTTAAATCACTAAAATCCATATAGATTCCATTAACTCACCACAGAGTAAATCCTTATAAGTAACCATAATTCCATATAAATCTCCATAAATCCATATAAATCATCCTAAATCATTATAAATCATTGTACTTATGTATAAACAATTTATACCCTATTTATAATTATTAATTTAACAAATGGTTGGAGGACGCATGGTGAATAAGACAAGTTCAAAGATTTTTTATTAAGGCATGTTAACAATTTAGTTTTTTATTTTCATAAGCCACATCAATGAGAGTTAATATGTCCATCTCATTAATAATAATAATTAAAATAATAATAATAATAATAATAATAATAATAAATATAACTTTATTGCCCCAACAGGTTACAACCTAATAAGCGACAAAAAATAAGCAATGGTAAATTTAAATGATAAATTACACTGGGCAACAAATTTTTCGAAAAGTTCATGCTTCTAAGCTGAAAATAGTCATTTCTTAATGAATTCAATGTGCTGAACACGAAAATGACTAAGAAAAAGCTGAATTGGCTACGGGTTTCTGTAAAATGTACGCATATTTCAGAAAAAGTGTACTTATGTCAATATTATAATACATGGTAAGAAAACATTAGTCTGCTTCTGGCTTTCGACTTCTTTTGGCCTGCCGTTTGTAGTGGACTTGTGGAGCATCTCTACTGATTGTCCAACAATAGTCAGCTAGCATTGACGTAGACCATTTGCCTTGGTACCGTTGCTCCATGGTGGCAATGTCCTGATGAAAGCGTTCGCCGTGCTCATCGCTGACCTGCCCGCAGTTATCAGGAAAGAAATCTAAGTGGGAATCAAGAAAGTGGATCTTTAAGGACATATTGCAGCCGAATTCATGAAACAAAGCCAACATATCCTCAACCAGACACTTGTAATTTTCTGCCTTGTCATTTCCCAGGAAGTTTGCTGCCACTTGATAGAATGCATCCCAAACCTGTTTTTCTTTACCTTGAAGAAGTTCCTCAAACTTGGGGTCTCGGAAGAGCTGTCTAATTTGAGGCTTCACTGAGTCGAGGGAATTTTTCATACAGGTACTTGAATGCTGGTCCATTCTTATCCATGGCTTTTACCAGTTTTTGACAAGACCGAGCTTGATGTGTAAAGGAGGAATGATGATTTTGTGTGGCTGTGCCAGTGGTGGGTGCTGTACATTCGTTTCTCCAGGCTTAAAAAATGCTCTCGGAGCCAGTCTTTCTTGATGTAGTGCAAATCGATTGCTCTGCTGTCTCACAGACAAAGAAAACAGCAGTACTTTGTATATCCCTGCTGCAAACCCCAACAGAGATACTACCTTCAGGTCAGAACATATCTGCCAGCCATACTTGCTGTAGTTAATCGTCTCCAGTAGCTGCTTTAGATTGCCGTAGTCTCCTTCATGTAGACCGCATGTGCAATAGGTATGGATGGAAGCTGGTTCTCATTATTCAACAAAACCGCCTTTAGGCTCAGTTTTGAAGCGTTATAAACAGCCGCCATTCGTGGGGATCATGTGCAATACCGAGAGCTTGTAGTAGACCATCAATATCGCAGCAGAACACAAGGCTTTCTTCTTTCTTAAAGAAAGATTCGAAGAGCTGATTGCAAGTACGAAATGAAGTCACTCGGACATTCTGTGTCCAGAAGATTCCACTGTCGAAGTCTTGAGGCCAGTATCTCCGCTTGCTTTTCGACAGATCCAAATCGCGAACAAGATCGTTCATTTCATCCTGGGTAATTTTATGTGGTGCAGATGTTTCGTCAAGCACGAAAAGTTATCATCCTTACTGCACGTTGAGGAGAGACTCGCCGACGCATGGCCATCCTCATCGTCTGAACTGATAGAAAAATCTGTAGGAGGTTCTGGAATTGGGAGTCCTTCGCCATGAGAGACAGGTCGCAGAGCAGATGGTATGTTAGGGTATTCAACTGTCCATTTCTTCTTCTTGGTGATGCCTCCAGAAGCTGGTGGTACCATACAGAAATAACAGTCGTCAACGTGATTGGTGGGCTCCTCCAAATCATGGCACAGCAAATGGCATTGCCTTTCTTTTGCCATTAAGCCACTGGTGAAAGATTTACGGCACAAGTGCGGCAGCATACGTGTGGGGCCCAGTCTTTGTCCTGGTCGCCTATCTTGCAACCAAAATACAAATGATACGCTTTCTTAACTGTTGCACTGATGTTCTTTTTCTGTGCAGCAAATGTCACTTCTTCGCAAATATAACAGAAGTTATTTGCGCTATTAACACAGTTACGAGGCATTGCCACTGTTTAGTTACTTTACACTATAGCAATCACTTGTGTATGCTAGAGCTTCGAAAAATATGCGCGAATGAACGGACATTGCACGAGCTAATTGTCACTTCGGCCATTTATAAATAAACTATAATTAGCTATTGCTTGATATTGCGCAATCAATTTCGCAACACTCTCAATGGAAACTTACAGCAAATGCTGCATTAACTTCTTTGCATGAAGGGGTGATGCAATATGACGCAAAATTTCGTAATTTCTCACTAAATTGCATTACATTATGCAATAGCATCTATACAATGGACAAAACGTCAATATCTCTGGAACGTGAGCCAATCAACTTTTTTCAATGTGATATTCGTGTTCAGCACGTTGAATTCATTCGGGATTGGGTACTTTCACCTAAGAAGCAATTTCACTGTTGACCAGTGTTATAAATGAACTAGTAAGATTAAGGTAACATGTGAAGTTATATATATATATATTGCATGCAAAGATGAAATAATAAAGAAATAATAATAAAGAATAATATGAAATGAAGACTGAATACAATACAAAAAAAAATACAAAACAGAAGGATATCAAGATAACAAGAAATTAAGATTTATTTCCAATGGAGCATAAAATAGAAATTGTGTTCTTCGCAAACAGTTGGTCCTAGCAGTCGGTATACGGTAACAGCACTGGTTTCTAGAGGGATACGAGGAACAAGGAAGGTATGCGTTGTAGCAGGAAAGGACAATCTGTGGTATGTTTAACAGTTTATTTAAAAATTTTAGGCACAATGAATCACGTCTAAAAGTTAATGAGACATATTATGACGCGTAAAGAGGTCAGTAGAAGGGACACCTCTTGGGGATAGACACCATCCAGTTTGTAGGACAAAAATTTTAGGAATTTACGATGGATACGATCGAGTTGTAGATATTCACTAGCATAGATAGGATACCATATTAACGCTGCGTATTCAAGTTTGGAAAGGACAAAGGAGTTATATAAAGTTTTGGATGCGTGTGTATATCTTGGAAATTCTTAGAGATACGCATTATAAAACCCAAAGATTTTGAAGATTCGGAAACAAATCTTAGCGATATGATGTTTAAAAGAGAATGTGGTATCGAACAAAACACCCAAATCTGCAATAACTGATTTGCTTTGAAGACAGATGTCACCGATATGATACGAAAAAGTTAAAGGTGATGCTATACGAGTGAAAGACGATATGTAACATTTGTTAATATTAACATGTAGCTTATACCGATGACACCAAGCTACCAGCTTATCAAGGTTAGATTGTAGGATAAGCGAGTCATTTTCTGTGCTAATTTGATGATAAAGTTTAACGTCATCAGCATAGGCAAGAACAGGGCAGGAAAGAGAAAGTAGTAAATCATTGATAAATAGGTTGAATAGAAGAGGACCTAAATTGGAACCTTGTGGAACTCCAGAGCTGGGAATGAACTCGTAGGAGGAGAAACCATTGTAAAAAACATAACATCTGCGTTCACTCATTAATGTTGAAGATATTCGATTGGTTCTCTTTTATTGGTATAGATGCAAAAAAGACATAGCGAGTTTCTATATTTGATATATCTGATATCCCAGGCCATCTAAATTCGTTTCTTTTCCGTTTGTTTTGTCTTAAAAATATCATTTCGATTATTAGATTATCAGCAGTATCCTCGGCAAAACCTGTAACAGTCTTGACAAGTTTTCCAATAAACCAAAGTAACAAGCTGCATATTTATATCTAGCGAAATGGACAACGATGTATTAGAATTCACTTTGCTCGTCAATGCCATTAATGCCTATATCACCGACATATACTGAAAACGTTTCTATCTGGTACTGTTATCATATTTAACTATTGTTGGATCTACAGAACTCTCCAAACTCTCTGATTCAAATTCGATATCTCTATTACTTCTTCTTTTCTACCGTCGTCATGCTTCTGTTGATTCTTCTGTTGACCTCGTTCCAATCCTTTCGCGTCTTTCTGTAGTTTTTGTAGCAAAGCGTTTTAATCTGTCAGTAGTAACCCTATTTCTAGTTTGCTCTAGAAGCCAGCAGAGCGAGGACTTTCGCATGATTTTTGATTTATTGCCAGTAAACACTCGAACATTTGAACCCTCTTCAACTGCTTCATCCACTAATTTCCTGCCATAGATTCTCATAATTAAGTTATCGATAACTCCGACACGTGAGATATCGCATAAATCTCTGAACAAGTTACTGTTCGAATCGTTGAAGTTATCACTATCAATTTCTTCTGTCTCTGTCGGAAAAGAGGAAATATTGGAGTTGATTTGGTGGATCATTGACTGAATTATCACTATTTGGGTCAATCATGTCGTCTATTGCCGAGTAAATTTTTTATTTGAAGATCCAAATTCATTATTTTCTTGACAATATTTGCTTTTGAAGAATTCAGCCATAAGTAATATTGTCTTTTTCTGCCCTGGTACGAATTTAAAGGACCCTGTTTTCAGATAAAATAACCCATTATCAGATTTATATTCTTTTTCGTCAATTACCAATAGGGCTGTTCTGCCCATGAAGTTTTCCATATCAAGAACACCTTGGTCGCAAATATTTCCAAGTACCTATGAAACCCATTGAAACCGTTAATAAATAAAACATTTTTTTTTTGTCACGGGCGAAATGACAATATTCAAAGAGTTTTTCAACTCAACAAAAATGTCTTCTGTGTCTTTCGCCGTATCCTCCATTACTTAATTTTTCTATTTAAAATATAGCCAACAGTAATATTGCTGAACAGCAACGAGCTGGAACAAGAACCAACTTTACAAGAAGTTAGGGATGCAATATCAAACTTGAGAGATAATAAAGCTTCAGGATTAGATGAGATAAATGGAGAAATGATAAAAGAAGGCGGGACGCACCTTAGGGAAACAATATTCGAATTAGTAAGAAGAATATGGATAGAAGAAAAAATGCCAGAAGAATGGAGAAAAGGTATAATAGTACCAATCTTTAAAAAAGGAGATCCCCGTGTATGTTCCAACTACCGAGGTATTACATTGCTAAATACCACATATAAGATTTTGACTACAATAATTAACAACAGACTGAGGAGATACACAGAACGAGAAGGAGTTATAGGTGAATATCAGTTTAGCTTTAAGAGGGGAACGTCAACTATAGACGCAATACATATCATAACGCAGATAATGGAAAAGTGTCGTGAGCATAACACAGAACTGATGATACTGTTCGTGGACTTCCAACGGGCATTTGATAGTGTTGATAGAGAGAAACTGAGACTGGATCTGGAAGTATGGGAATACCAAAGAAGATACAGGCCAGATCATGAATGTTTGTAGTTACGTCATATTCGCTTATGACGTATGCAGCGTCTGAAACAAAATTCAGGCACACCAACATTGTTTACAAAGAACTGTACGAAATGACAATTGTCAAATTTAATGAGGTTATACGCAGTTTTAATAGATTTTCTTTTATAACTGAAAGGATTGGTTCAGTTTTTAGTCAACGTTGCGTTTTAACAACAATCATGAGTAATGCAACTAATAGGATTCTAAATAGTGAACTTTTCTAATGACAATGCTTTCGTGATCAGGCTAAGCTTATTATGTAAATGTGTTCTCAATGAAATAATGTATTACCACAATAATGTAGTTCTCATATCAAAAACCTATTTGCAAATTAAAATGTAGAAAATATTCAAGGAACATAAAAGTATTTAGTTTAATATACGTTACCAATGACTAATTAAACGAAAGATGATGTTTTTATTTTATGTAGCAAACATAATTTCTATACAATGGTATATACAAAACATAATATTGCAGTAAATTAAATTAAAATATGTCAATATTGAAAGAAAAGAATAGTGAAATTAAAAATATATTTAATTTGTGTCTTCGCTCTCATCTTCTGATCCGCAATTAACTGTCAGAACAAAGTCATGTTTGCTTCACATTCGTACCACTCTTTAATTATTTTCCCTGTGTGATTTATGCAATTTTGCCAGGAGTCTGGTGTACAGCTGTCCAAACTTTCTTGCCACATTCCCAATACTTGTTTATCGCCATAACCATCCCGACCAATATGGTTTATTATAATATCCTTTCGCATGTGCCCATATAAATTCGATAGCATTGAAATCGCAGTGATACAGAGGAAGTCTTGAAACTTTATGCCCATGTGCTCGAAGTAATTCATCAATAACATAAACCTTAACCATAAATTACTTTATGAACATCCATTTTATTTCTCTCTGACACATCACATGTTTTGGGCATCAATCGTGGCTTGTACAAGGCTGTTGAAGCACTCGATGAAAGAACAGCAGATATAGCTTCCTTCTTACGCTTTGTGTTGTAGATGATACCCATAAAAATGCCCAAAGCATTCACAACTCTCTACAATTTGTATGTAAGTTTTAATTTAATAATAATCAATTACAATTTACCTCATGGACCGCATCAACGGATATTAGAGGACTTCCATTTCGCTTTTCCTCCTCGAAATACACTAGTAAACGACTGACCAACTCTTGGCAACAAGAACTAAGTCGTTTACCAGGCATCTTGAACTGTAACCTAAAAAAATGTTTTAAGTCTTTGTATGTTTCTTTAACACCTCTAAACTTACCACAAACTAAACGATTTACTTCACTATAGCTCTGAAAAGAACTTTTGGTAAAAGAAATAATAGAAGTAAGTAAAAATTCAAACCTAAAGAAGAGTCAATAAACAGTAAAAAGCAGATGTCAAATGTCAACGGAGCGGTAAAATGGGTTAAAATTGCGTTGTTGCATGCCCTGAAGTGAACATTATGAAAGGTCTTATTTACGCATTACTCGACCGTATTCTATCTCACTTCAACTAGTTTGTTGATACTTAATAAAATATGGACGTATAGCTTAAGTAGCTACGACTTATGTTATATACTTCTATCTCGCTTGTCTATATGAATGCTTCCAATTTTTTGAAACTACGCTTGTCTTTACTTTACCGACCTGTTAATGACGTAACTACAAACATTCAAGACTTCCTCTGTAATCAAGTTAATAAATATGACGATGGAGGGATCCAAAGCCATGGTGATGACTGAAGAGGGGCATACAGGTGAATTCGAGATTGACAAAGGGGTCAGACAGGGCGACACACTGTCATCAACATTGTTTAACATTACGTTGGAGGCAGTTATGAGGAAGATTGAAATAAAAGGCACCATAGGACAGAAACTAGTGCAAGTATTGGCCTATGCTGACGACGTAGCAGTAATAGCGCGCAGTAAGAATGAGCTCCAGCATTCCTTGACGACATTAATAGAAGAAGCAGAAGTAAGAGGACTAAAAATCAATCAAGACAAAACCAAAGTTATGATATGTACGAGACAGAAAAGAGTGGAACAGAGAAAATTAAAACTAGGAATGCACGAATATGAAGTTGTGGATAATTTTAGATACCTGGGGGTAATTATAAAGAGAGATAGTGAAAGAATACAGGCAGGGTATAGAGCTTATTACAGATATAGAGAGCACATGCAAAGTAAAAAAATTAAGCGTTAAAACAAAGATTAAGATATACAAAGCAGCAATAAGACCGGTAGCAATATATGCAGCAGAAACGATGACCTTAACAAACAAGAACCAGGAAAAATTAAGAACTTTTGAGAGAAACATAATGAGGAGGATATACGGACCAGTGAAAACAAATAGAGGTGAAAAGAGAAGATTAATGAACTATGAAATAACAAATAGAATGAGAGGAGAAGGTATAGTTAAGGTGGTGAAAGCGCAAAGGATAAGGTGGTACGGACACATATACAGGAAAGAAAAAGATGATATAGTGAAGAAAATAACCGATTGGAGACCGATAGAGGAGAGAAGTAGAGGCAGACCGAAGTTGAGATGGGGGGACCAGGTCGTTAACGATTTAAGAATCATGGGAGTAAAAGGAATACAACAAAAATTACAAGACCGAGAACAATGGAGGAGAATAGTAGAGGAGACGAAGACACACAGCAAACTACAGTAAAGGAACAAGAGCAAACAGGATTTATCCGCCTGAAAAATGGATTTTTAAAAACCTCATCACTGAGGTGGTCACTATTCCTCAAGGAATGTATGACAATATACATATATATAATATTGCTGAATAGCAAAAGGAAAATACTAATTAATACGACCTCCTTACAAAATTTTCAAAAACAGTTCAGGGAAATTTTACTTCACGAGCTCTTATTAACCTCTATTAACCTTGTTTATTATGCAGGGTGTTTCATTTCATTCATTGCAGGGAATTCCTCTATAACTGTAAACAGTGAACACACATACAAAAAAAGTTTTTATATTTAGATTTTGCTTGGTTTGTAGTTTATGGATTTGTTCGCGGAGTTCACCGCCATAATAATTTAGTTATTATCTGTTGTTTTCATTTTTTTTTTTCTCTTTGTTTTTTTCTTTTTTTTTTTTTTTGTTAAATTATAGACTATAGGTAGAACGCCAAACTTATTGTATCACAATAAGGAAGGCGATATAGCTCTATTTGCATAACTATTTAATAATGAAATTGTATTATGTTTTGTGTTATTGTTAATGTAGATGCAAATAACCGTATTATTATTATTATTATTATTATTATTATTATTATAAATCGTTGTAAGATTATGATTTTTCTATGTCGTAAAATTATCGGATTTATACAATACTCCCAATATTATTACATTTTTAAAAGCGCTACTTTAGCGCTAAATTTATTAATTTCCAAGATATCTTTGATTTTCTAAAACATTATGTCGCTTGCATTGTTTGACAAAAGCGATTACAATTTAATTACCACTTAGAATGAATGAAAAAAAATTTGAAATATCTTAGTACGGACCTACACTTTTTTTTTTAAGAAAAACAAGTACACTCTAAAAAATGATGGTAATTTACCTCACTGGTATGTGAAAAACATATGAAATATCAGTAAAATTACACAAAAAACAGGGGTAAACATCAGATTACCACAATTAGGTGTAATTTTGCCCCGGTAAACCGACTTTGATGGAAAAATACTTCAATAAATGAAGTAATTTTCCCCACTTGGGGAAACTTGCTTAGGAGCAAGGAAAAATAACATATTTCGTGAAATATTACACCTTATGTTGGTAAAAATACAATATGGACAATGCAAGGGACATGAATTCTGATTATATATATTAGAATATATGCATCTGTTATTTGATTGGAACACAAAATGTTTTCTTTTAACATTGCATTACATTGTGTCGCTTGATCAAAAATTAAACCCGTTACGAAGAATGCATTACATAGCCGTCGACTATACAACGCGCCAAGCGTTTGAGGCGCGCAGTTTGAATACAAGTGCGGCATCTACACTGATGGGTCAACACATAAATGTAAATGGTGTGTTTTTCATTTTGTCTTGCAAAATAAAGATTAGGTTAAGTTCATTTTATATTAATTATGTATTGAGATGATTACCATGTACTTAGCCTATGACAGCACACATAAATATAAACATACACCTGTGTATGGATATCTAATATGATATATTGAAACTTAACCTCAATAGCATTTCGCGGTATTGTTGCTACAAGATATTTATTTAAGTTTTCAACGTGCAAGTGACACGCAGAAGAGACTATTTTGGTTTTACTCTACGATTTAATGACAAAAGTAAGTAGGTATTAAGCACTTATACATGCAAATGTGCAAGACCGCAGGACGGCAAATTTGAGTTCAATAGTTAATCACAACATTATTTATATATATATACTAGTATTGCGGGAATTGCCAGATATCAAAAACCGGTTAATCGATTTTTAGTAAAAATCGGTTTTTAAAATTCAGTTTTAAAATCGATTTTCAAAACCAGTTTCAACTAAAAACAGTACGTAATTACCTTTTTAAAAGTGCTAATGTATTTTAAATTCGAAAGGCGCAATAATCTGCTTTTAAAAACGGTTTTGATTTTGAAAAACCGGTTTTACCGGTTACAATTTTTAAAGACGATTAATCACTGCATCCAAACCCCGGTTCACATAAAGAGGCTTCGATTCGCAGCACTATTATCTACATACAATATATATTTTTAAATGCTAAATTTATTAAAAAATTTCAGGATAAATCTAAACTTGAAGAAATTGAGGTTTTTTTTTAATATTATTGGAAGAAGGTATTAATAAAAATATATTTATTTCATATGTTTTTTACATTTATTTTTCTTTTCTAAGAAATGTGAAGTCGCATTCTTTAATGGTAGAAAGACAGTTATTAGACCCAACAGATTCATTTCGTTCTGCATTACAACAAATGATGGCGGCATATTTTAATTTTTCTTTGCAGTACGCAAAAGAGGCTTCTAACACATTAGAAGTTTTGCAGAGTATTTTTTTTTTAAAATATACCCTGAACAGGGCAACAAAAATAAAAAAAAGCTCCAAATCCAAACTCAAATTGATAAGATTTTTTTAATGTATTTTGTTAGTCAAAATTTATTTTATGGTTACATTCAACTAGATCTTTGTATTATGAATACAACCAATTCTTAGTAACTATTGGCTTTTCTTATCGACCTTTCTCCCAAAATGTTTACTCTTTAAAACATTGCTAATTGAATTCAAAAGTTTATTGGAATTATTGCAAACTCTCTGCAATCCAGCTAATTAAATATCTTTCAGAAATTATTAAAATTAAATCTAATATTATAAATGGTATATTTGAATATTTAAGTGGAGAATCTGCATTAAGTTCTAAATGACATAAACATGTTGTTAGATAACTGAAACTTAATATTTCTGGATATTAAAACAAACTAATAATCAATTATTTCTAATTTCTTTGTTGTTACTCTAATCTATACATTAAAAAAAAATGTGGTAAAATTACCCCAAAAATAGATGGCAACTGGACTACCGCCTATTTTTGGGGTAAATTTACACCTATAGGGGATTTTTCACATACTGGTGGAATATTCCTTGAAGGTGTGGTAAATCTACCTGAAATTATTCCATTCCATTAGGGAATATTACTTTAGAGGTGTAAATTTACCAGGAAAATTACCACACTTTCAAGGAATATTCCACAAGCATGTGAAAAATCCCCTATAGGTGTAAATTTACCCCAAAAATAGGCGGTAGCCCAGTTGCCATCTATTTTTGGGGTAATTTTACCCCATTTTTTTTTTGGGTGTACTGTACACATTTGAATCAAACATATGATATTGGCAAAGTAAGTAGATTGAGAAAAATAAATATTTCTTTGCCCACATATAAACAAGCCGATTGCTTGCTTTATTGTTCAATAATATTTCATTGATTTAATAATTTCTCTTTTCTCTCCCCAGTAAGCAAAATTCTGATTTCCGGCAATTATATTCAGTAAGTTCAACTTAAAGATATTCAAATAACTATTGATGTAATACAAAATAGTAGCTAACTTCATACTTTAGTGTTGAAGTTACCAAAAATAATTGAGGGCAATTTGAATTTGGTTTACTGGGTGTGTATATCCCTCGATACTTCTTGATATCTAAATACATGCAAACATCGTCAAAACTTACGCTGTATAATTTCATTTATTACAATTACAAAAACAGTATGTATATATGGAGTATTATTACTATTATTACTACTGTAATTAAACCATTCGTATATGCCTCGAAATTAATCCCCGAAGCTTTGGCTATGGAAGATATAGCGTTAGAGCAATGCTCGCCCAAAAAATAAAGTAAGTTAATTATAAAATTTAAAACTTCTGTTGTCCAGTGTAAATTACTTCGACACTTGTGGTAGACATTCGCAATACACTCTGGAGGAACGTTGGGATACAATTTTATTAGCTCCTGCATCTGATCCTTTTCGTTCATACGAAACGTCATCCTCTTGGAACTGGTGGTTTTTTTCCGTCTCAAAATGGTGCTACTTCCAGCCAGCAACTTAGTCAAAGATTCATTTCCTTTCTCTAAAATATCCTGCAATTTGTTGTATCCTGCAGAATGCTGTACAGGTTGAGGTTGTTTTATTGATCCATCTTTCTCCCAGTTTACAGATTCACTGATTTTTACTACAAAAGAAAATAAATTATATAATGTTAGTATCAGAGTTAGACATTACACTGGTCAACAGTGAAATTGCTTCTTAGGTGAAAGTACCCAATCCCGAATGAATTCAACGTGCTGAACACGAATATCACATTAAAAAAAGTTGATTGGCTCACGTTCCAGAGATATTGACGTTTTGTCCATTGTATAGATGCTATTGCATAATGTAATGCAATTTAGTGAGAAATTACGAAATTTTGCGTCATATTGCATCACCCCTTCATGCAAAGAAGTTAATGCAGCATTTGCTGTAAGTTTCCATTGAGAGTGTTGCGAAATTGATTGCGCAATATCAAGCAATAGCTAATTATAGTTTATTTATAAATGGCCGACGTGACAATTAACTCGTGCAATGTCCGTTCATTCGCGCATATTTTTCGAAGCTCTAGCATACACAAGTGATTGCTATAGTGTAAAGTAACTAAACAGTAGCAATGCCTCGTAACTGTGTTAATAGTGCAAATAACTTCTGTTATATTTGCGGAGAAGTGACATTTGCTGCACAGAAAAAGAACATCAGTGCAACAGTTAAGAAAGCGTATCATTTGTATTTTGGTTGCAAGATAGGCGACCAGGACAAAGACTGGGCCCCACACGTATGCTGCCGCACTTGTGCCGTAAATCTTTCACAGTGGCTTAATGGCAAAAGAAAGGCAATGCCATTTGCTGTGCCCATGATTTGGAGGGAGCCCACCAATCACGTTGACGACTGTTATTTCTGTATGGTACCACCAGCTTCTGGAGGCATCACCAAGAAGAAGAAATGGACAGTTGAATACCCTAACATACCATCTGCTCTGCGACCTGTCTCTTCATGGCGAAGGACTCCCAATTCCAGAACCTCCTACAGATTTTTCTATCAGTTCAGACGATGAGGATGGCCATGCGTCGGCGAGTTCTCCTCAACGTGGCAGTAAGGATGATAACTTTTCGTGCTTTGACGAAACATCTGCACCACATAAAATTACCCAGGATGAAATGAACGATCTTGTTCGCGATTTGGATCTGTCGAAAAGCAAAGCGGAGATTCTGGCCTCAAGACTTCGACAGTGGAATCTTCTGGAACAGAATGTCCGAGTGACTTCATTTCGCACTCGCCATCAGCTTTTCGAATCTTTCTTTAAGAAAGAAGAAAGCCTTGTGTTCTGCTGCGATATTGATGGTCTACTACAAGCTCTCGGTATTGCACATGATCCCTACGAATGGCGGCTGTTTATAGACGCTTCAAAACTGAGCCTAAAGGCGGTTTTGTTGAATAATGGGAACCAGCTTCCATCCATACCTATTGCACATGCGGTCTACATGAAGGAGACTTACGGCAATCTAAAGCAGCTACTGGAGACGATTAACTACAGCAAGTATGGCTGGCAGATATGTTCTGACCTGAAGGTAGTATCTCTGTTGATGGGTTTGCAGCAGGGATATACAAAGTACTGCTGTTTTCTTTGTCTGTGGGACAGCAGAGCAATCGATTTGCACTACATCAAGAAAGACTGGCCTCCGAGAGCATTTTTTAAGCCTGGAGAAACGAATGTACAGCACCCACCATTGGCACAGCCACACAAAATCATCATTCCTCCTTTACACATCAAGCTCGGTCTTGTCAAAAACTTGGTTAAAAGCCATGGATAAGAATGGACCAGCATTCAAGTACCTGCATGAAAAATTCCCTCGACTCAGTGAAGCCAAAATTAAAGAGGGCATCTTTGTGGGGCTCAAATTAGACAGCTCTTCCGAGACCCCAAGTTTGAGGAACTTCTTCAAGGTAAAGAAAAACAGGTTTGGGATGCATTCTATCAAGTGGCAGCAAACTTCCTGGGGCAGAAAATTACAAGTGTCTGGTTGAGGATATGTTGGCTTTGTTTCATGAATTCGGCTGCAATATGTCCTTAAAGATCCACTTTCTTGATTCCCACTTAGATTTCTTTCCTGATAACTGCGGGCAGGTCAGCGATGAGCACGGCGAACGCTTTCATCAGGACATTGCCACATGGAGCAACGGTACCAAGGCAAATGGTCTACGTCAATGCTAGCTGACTATTGTTGGACAATCAGTAGAGATGCTCCACAAGTCCACTACAAACGGCAGGCCAAAAGATGTCGAAAGCCAGAAGCAGACTAATGTTTTCTTACCATGTATTATAATATTGACATAAGTACACTTTTTCTGAAATATGCGTACATTTTACAGAAAACCCGTAGCCAATTCAGCTTTTTCCTTAGTCATTTTCGTGTTCAGCACATTGAATTCATTAAGAAATGACTATTTTCAGCTTGAAGCATAAACTTTTCGAAAATTTGTTGCCCAATGTTATTCCATTACATTTTTAATCAATTAAATATCGGATTAAAATTATTAATCGGGGATTTAATCAAAATAATTTAATTGGAAATTAAATTAATTGTAGTTGACAAATAAATATGTAATTATCAATTGGTTAAACGCGAGGGGTAAACACCTGACGATTTATGGTGTACACCCTGAAAGAATTACGGTGATTTATTATAGATTACAAAGATTTATAAGGATTTGTGGGGATTTTAGAAGATTTATGGAGATTTATGATGAATTATCTAGGATTTAAGGTGATTTACAATGATTTGTAATGATGAAATTTGCAAAGGATTTAAAACAGTTATTAATGCACTGCGCCTGCGCGTAACATACAAAACCTAACATATCTTAAGTTTCTTTCATATAATTTTTTAACCGACAGTATAGCGAATCTTGGCAAATCAATATTATTTTGCACTTGTTTAAAGTGGTGTCGTGCTAAATAATTGAAAAACGACTGTTATTATTCGAATCGTCGCCTACTAAGATTACAAATATGATCGCAACAATGAAAAATAAAAAAAACGATAATAACTCGAACAAAAATCAAAGCATTTGTTAATAGGAATTTAATGATATAAACATATATAGGGTGTTCTATTTTAAAAAAAGTAAGATATACTTATTTGAAGTTGACTGAGTTTGCACCAGCCGAAGCAACATTTAAAAGTAATGGTGAAGTAAATCATTACAATTTACATTATTGGTCACACGAAAATCCACACTAGATGCAAGAACTTGACAATCAAAATGTGATAGAAAAAGACGGCAGACATTTTGAATAATTTATTTTTTATATTATTATTTTACATTAAGTTCAAATTTTTTTTGATTATTGTAATCTCTATTTTTTTAATGTAGTAAGTACCATCCTTTTATCTGCCATCTCTAAATTATTAAGTATCATCTATTCCCTTCTACATAAGCAATAAATGAAAAATATTTTTTATAATACTCCTATCAACCACAACATTATAACCATGGATCAACAATGGGAAAATTAGATCTAATGATGAAGTAAAATAACATTGCTTTGATGATTGTCAAATTTACTTGTCATTTTCATAGCCCACAGCAAGAAATGATAAAGATATCTTGAAAACGGCTAGGAATAGGTATACGCGTCCTTTATACCTATCGACTGAGAATTTATTTCTCCATTGAATAGTACAATTAGGAATATAATGTTACATTTGAAAAAAATGAATTTTCTAAAGTTAAATGTATCCGAATTAACAATCG
This sequence comes from Protaetia brevitarsis, assembly GCA_004143645.1. NCBI lineage: Eukaryota > Metazoa > Arthropoda > Insecta > Coleoptera > Scarabaeidae > Protaetia > Protaetia brevitarsis. The sequence goes on from RXPK01000121.1 coordinate 1,711,631, forward strand.
ATTTATGAACACTCTGTGGACAATTTAGTGATTCTTTTGACAGAATTTGGTACGGACAATCATTTTTCTTGGGTACTCGTTAAATGACATCATTATCTTTAATGGTTTGCAAAATATGGTACGTTTTTGAAAGAGATGCAAACGTCAAAATTTTGACAAAATCGTAAATATCTCAAAAACAGTTGAATTTAGCGATAGAGAACATTAGTGAAAATTGTATTCAAATAATCTGTAAAATTCATTGAGGTAAGAAAAAAACATATGATTTCATTTAAAATAAGAAAATTGCTATCCACTTCCGGTATAATGGAACGTTTCCGGAAGTTATTTTATTATATATTTTCACATGATTCTTTAGGTTGGGTTTTTTTTGTTAAATTTTTTGTCGCATTAGTCTAGCTGCGAGAAAAAGATAGTGAACGAGTGGTCTGAAACACAGTGCTACACATAAACTTCGCTTCCTACGAGAATATTTTTTTTATTCATAAAGGTGAATTTTGTATTTATCAGCTGTTTTTGCTTACAAAATGACAACACATGCGCAATCACGTTAGCTATTAAATTTGACTTTCTTCAAGAAATATCTCGTTTTTTCTTCAGTTTTTTTTAGAATATACCACATATAAATATTACCTTTGGGCAGTACTGGTGTTCAGAACTTGTTTTGACGGAAATTCGACAATTTGTTAAGAGACTTTCGTAGAGACACTGTTTAAATAAATAAACTATAAGCATACCTTTAGCAGAAGACGGAGAATTGATACTTTGACTTCTTTGTGGCCTAAGTCTCATCATTTCCTTCATCTCTCCCAACTGTTCAACAACAAATGTAACCTTGGTTTTAGTATCCGCAGTTAAAAACTTGACGTATTCAATTATTTCACTCCTCATTTCCATCATCTCCTCCGACTGTTTCAAACTTGTTTCCTTCATGTCTTCTGAATGTCCGGAAATAAACGTGACGTACCTCATTATCTCACTTCTCATGTTTTTTATCTCTTCTGACTGTCTCAAAATCGTTTTGTTAAGCTCTTCTAGCTGATGAGAAACTAGTAAACCTTCAATTGACTATCTTTCTTCGTAAATTTAACGTTTTCTGTGAGAGGAGGTATTCGACTACTGTCACCAGTATAACTTTCTTTGCTCCCGTAGGGAAACGAAAACGATGGATACTCCCTATATTGAGGTAACGAAACTCTATATACTAACCCAAACTCTTCCAATAATTGCTGTAGAGTAACATCTTGTTCGTACCGTTCCAGCATGGACTCTATTTCTTCTTCACCCACACCGTGGACATTTTTCATCGATAGATCCTTCGGATCTAACGCCCACGAAGTTTCAACCTCGACGATCTCAATCAAATATCCGAATTGCACGGCCATGGTGCAAAATACCTTCATATCGGAGATTTCCAAGTTGTTGTCATCCACAATTATGGGACTGGAACTTTTGTAGCACTCGCAAAGCTCTGCGTTGATTCCACACGTGCGCCTCTTGAACTTCATTTGGATTATAAATATATCTACCTGACTGGTAGAAGTAATCATGTGTACTAAATATAAACTCATTCCGATTGACAGCTCCGAGGCCACGTTCTACTAATCTTGTGGCTAAACTTGTTTTTCCGCTCCCAGGTAAGCCGCGCATGAGAACCATTAACTTATAGCCTTTCCTGATGTGATCAACGATTCTATCGCATATTTCGTCTACGGAATCTTCAGACACGGAATGTGAGAATGGTTGTTCAAATATTCTCTTGTATCGACTGTTCATATTAAGCGAAATATCAGTTCACTCGTTACTTGACGCTGTAACAATAACACGAGTAAATAATTAAAAAAAAAACTGCAAATGAGGTGCCACTGTATTTTTCTTACGTCCTTTGATCCACTAAACTCGAAAATCGCATTATTTTTTTTCTATGGATACGTTTTCGGAATATGAATTTTTGAATTGCTTTTTTTTTACTTCCTCTGAGGTAATTTGTTTATTTAGAGGGGTGGCATGCATAAAACGTAATAGATGCTAATACTGTAAGCATGTACAACATTTCTGAAGTTGTATTGTACTACACCAACCAAGCATTTAGTAATCTCTGAAGCATATGTTACTATGTACACTTCTCACAGGAAAAATCGGGACACCAGCAATTCAGAATTTTAAAATTTCCTGATTGTAAATGCAACTTTCGGAGGACGTATTCACTTATCATAGCCATAAATCACTTAATTATGTATATTACTGCGATCAAAGGTAACGACTAGAAATTTAAACAGAAAAATAAATATATAGAGAGAAAAAGGTTCATGTATAGAATAAACAAATCAGAGTTTCGGTGGCGGCGTTTCTTTTAGAAATACCAATGAAAAAAAAAATACATAACAACAAAAAGAACTCTTGAATAGACGGCTTCATTTAGAAATATATATGTGTTGAACTTGTTTGTTTGACGTTATGTAGAGATAATTCTTTTTTAAGGAAACATGTGGTGATGGGATTTTATTATTTAATATTATGTTACTTGTTAGTGCTGCTTTGATATTAGTTACTTCGATTTATGCTCGCGAGTATTAGTTTAGCAATAGACAATATGTCAGTCAGCCTCCTCAGTTTTGGGATAATGTGATTTTCCCAGATTTATTGACTACACTATTATTGATGTATTAATTACTATTGTTGTTTAATATTCTTAAATATTGTATTACTATAAAGTTTCCTTCTATCTATAAAAAAATACGAAAACCAGGTTTAAGATTATTTATAAAATTCTTAAATAAAGCAATTAAGTTCGCAAAGAAATTATTTATTTTATGAACCCTCCGTTTATTGTATTTTCAAGAAATATATTTTAGCTATCGCCTGTGTAATCTAACGTCGTTGATCCATTTCTTGAGATATGCCAACACTGGGTCTTTACAAAAGGACAGGTTTATTAACAATCATTTAAAATATTATTGGATTTATAATACATAACAAACATTGTAAGAAAGCGTATTGTTCGTTAATCTCAATTAGTGCTAAAATATTTATTTTTGAATTTGATACATTTAATACTTTTTCGTTGCTACTGCCTGAAGCTGTCTTACAGAGTAAAAGTGTTAGCTATATTACAATAAAATAGAACGACATTGGATTACACAGGGGACAGTTAAGATATATTTCTTGAAAATACAATAAACGGAGGGTTAATAAAATAAATAATTTCTTTGCGAAATTAAATGCTGTAAAAATGTTGTAAATATTCTTAAACTGTTTTGGTAACATAGAAAAATATTTTGTAGAAATACAATATTTAAGAATACTAAACAACAACAATAATGAATACATCAATAATAGTGTAATTAATCAATGTGAAAATCACATTGTTCAAAACTCAAGAGGAGGCTGATTGACATATTGTCTATTGCTAAAGCAATACTCGCGAGCATAAATCAAACTAAGTCACTAATATCGTAGTAATAGTAATATAATTTTAAAATCCCATCGCCATATGTTTTCTTAAAAAAGAATTATCTCTGCATAACATCAAACAAGTTAAATACATATATGTGTATTTCTAAATGGTGCTGTCTACTCAAGAGGCCGTTTATTTATTATGTATTTTTTTGCATTAATATTTCCGTATTCGGTATTTCTAAGGAAACACCGCCACCGAAATTCCAATGTGTTTATTTAATGTATAAACTTTCATTAGCAAGATTAATCAATGTTAATTTGAAATCATTTCTGCAAAAATATTGCAAACATAATATACCTGACAAAAGTACCTTACGAAAAAATATGTCACATATTGTTACCAGCAAACAATAGCAGAAATTCAACAATTGGTAGGGAATAATTTTATTTATAGATGAAAGTACGGATAAGCGTGGCCGTTATATTGCCCATTTGTTAGTAGGAATTCTTCATGAATATATTGTAGGTAAATCATATTTAATTTATTGTAAAGAACTTCAAAAAACAAATAATGTGACAATTGCTCAATTCGTTCAAGAAGGTTTATCAAATTTCTTTCTATCTGGAAGTATACCTTGTGAAAAAAATTTACTAATGTTGTCCGACGCTGCACCATACATGACAAAAGCCGCGCAAAATTTAAAATTTTTTTATAGTAACATTATTCATACCACTTGTTTAGCTCCTGGGTTCAATCGTGTAGCCGAAGACATTAGGTATCAATTCCCTTTGATTAATGATGTAATTAGCAATGTCAAAAAAGTATTTTTAAAAGCACCTTTACGAATCCAATTTTATAAGGAGTGACTTCCGGTGTTAAGTTGCCTCCTGAACCGATTATTACGAGATGGGGTACATGGTTAGAGCTGCAATTTTTTCGTCGATAATTTTGAAGGAATAAAAAATGTAATTCTTGAAATCACTGCTGACTGCATTACTCTAGAAAACTGTGAAAAGATAGTAATATCAACAGAATTGCTACAAAACCTTTTGTATATTAAGTCAAATTATTTTTGTTCCATTCGTAAACTAGAAACACAAGGGATGTCGCTCTCGAAATCAGTCGAAATAGTAGACGAATTTGATATGCTATGTAAGAAGGTTAAGGATACAATAGGTAATTCTATATACGATAAATTTAAAAAAGTGATAAATAAAAATGCGGGGTATTTGAAATTGATGAAAGTTAAGAAAATTAAGGTGAAACAGTAAACGATTTCGACTTTAATTTTAGTTTAGAATGTACTGCAAAGTTAAAAATGCACCAATTACATCTGTGGATGTTGAAAGAAGCTTTTCTATTTCGAAACATATGTATTCTGATAGAAGACAAAACTTTCTTTTACACAATTTTGAAAAACATTTAATTATAATTGTTTTAGTAATATGTTGTGAAAAAATTTTGTGCAATAAAGTTAATATTTAAATTTCTGCTCTTATTTATTTTATGTAAAAATTTTGCATATTGTCGCAATTTTTTTGCATATATGCCCGGGTTTATGCATATTTTCTCAAAAATCGATGCATATATATGCGCATATATTCCAGTTTTTCTTTGCATATAATCCGGTCTCTAGTAATTAGTACAGTTGGTAAAATAGGTCTTATAAAATGATTCCTAAAATCATATATCCATAATCTTGCCTTTCCTTTTCGTCGGAAATTCTAAGCAGTGTTCGGTTTTTTTTCCAGTAACAAAAGTATTGCTTCTTCCTTAACCGAAAACGAGTTACAAATTCGCAATTATCCCACTTTTCTAAATTGTCAATTCTCGGTCTAACTATGTAGGGCCGTCGTTCGTGTCTTAATAAGTGTGCAACGTTTTCGTCTTCATCACTACTTAATAAATAATAATCCACGATATATTCCATGATAAAATAAGCGCGATATCACAGGCAATTCATGAACAAACAAACAAATGTCAAACGAGGCGCCAGTCTATTTTCTGCTAACCAATCGTGGCGCATTATTTACTCGTAAGTGTTACCAACTATTAATAATCTTGTAGACACTAAACTTAGAATTAAAAATATAATGATAAACAGGTACAAAACTTTACCTGAGAGTTTACCATATCTGTCAGTTGCTTACCTTGCACTTTTGCCATTACATTGATAAACCCAGCCTAAAGTACATAATAAAGCAATAGTGGCATCCATTTGCAAAATGGCTATAAACTAGTGTAATTAATAAATCACCGCGGTTATTCACACGCGTAAATACTCACTATCAGGGTTGAACCATTTTTATTCTAATGATATTATGATTATTGTTGCGACACCACCCGTTCCACTCACTGTAAGAAGATCTCAACTCTCGCGATCTATATCTCAATGATAAAAACTTTACGCTGGTCATATCAGATAAATGATGTGTTCGAATATCTTATCGCGTTGTACAAAAATAATTTGTTTGCATGTTTAAGGAATCTATACAGGCAAATTCTGATATTATTATTATAGATAAAGGAGAGGGGAAGTCCGGACCAAAACTACCTAGCAGCATTTGCCATCTGGTTCTGAATTGAAAAGCTTAATAGTAAAATGTTGTTTTTCTATTTATCATTTCTATAGGTTGGCTGTATTGAATACATTATGACAGAAAGCAAAATTGACGTTTAATGCATGTAAATTGTAAATACTTTAATCAAAAATTCTATACAAATTTAGTTTACATTGTTATTGTTATGAAACGTGGAATTACTGTATACATTTACACTGACGGAACAAGTATCTTGAGCATGTATTGTTATGCCAGGCAAATTCTTCGTAACAAAGTTTTGCTGAGTTATGTTATTGGCTTTAATGGTAGACTCTTGTGATTGAGAATCATTCGATGATATAACTCTAGAATGACCAGATGTACTTGGCCCTGATAAGTTGTGCGCTACAGCCACTTTACTTTTCATAGATGTTTCGATGTAACCCTCAGCTACCGCAGATGACTTCCATCCACCATGACGTTTTATAGTCAGCAAATCACTGCCTGCGTCTGCTAAGTGTGTAGCACTAGAACGTCTGAAGCAATGTCCAGTATAAAGCTCTGAATTGGGCAATTTTAGAAAATCAGCTATTAATTTAGGCATTTTGCCAATCGTATTAATTCCAATCGGGCACGATATACAGTAACCATTGCGATATGTAAGGAAGAATCTTGAATGATTAATATTTTTTGGTCGCAGGGCGACATATTTTTTAATTAAAGAAATCCATCTTTCGTCCGTAATTGCAAAAACTCTTACGATATTATTTTTTGTTTTAGGTACTGTCACCAAAATAATATCACTCTAAATTCTAAATCATGTATGGACATATTTGTTAATTCATCTCGTCTACAGGCACCTGTGTAACCCATTATTAAAACGATCTAAAATTAAATCCATTACATAAAAAAATTACATTTTGCAAATAATATCGTACCTTTATTGCTAAATACAATGCGTCAGAACCTTCTTCTATAAATTTATTAATATCTTCAATGCATAAAATTTTAGATTTCTTAGCCTCGTATCCCTCAGAGAATCGTTTTAAATAGGCTTGTAATTTAATATATTTTGATATGTCTGTATTTTTATAAATGGAAAAGTAAGAACGAAGCATGGAATACATAGACCATAAGGTAGAAGATTTCTTATTTTTACCTTGTAATTCAAAATATGCCAATAAAATCTTTTCAGATATTGTGTTGACATTATTCTGTAGAGCCCATAGTTCAAATTGATGTAGCATTTTTCATATACTGCTTTTGATTTTTTCGGTAATAAATTTATGACGGCGTTATCCTCAATTTCACGCAGTTGTGGTGGCGTACAAGATAAATTTGTCTCAGTATCACTCATTTTTTACAGTTTACAGAGACTATATTATGAAATATATTGTTTAAACAATTTAAATAGCCGAATTTGAATTTTGAATTCGTCAAATGTCAATCGTATGTCAATGTGACCAACTTCATATAAAATAAAACTCAACATTTTTAATGAGATTTTTATTAAGTATTTATTATCAATTTATAATGCAAAATAGAAAAAATAGTATAAAGGACTCGTTTCATAAGGCTTTTTGTCGCACTCGTTCATTAGAAAACTCGCCTGCGGCTCGTTTTCTAAACTTGAACTCGTGCGACAAAATCATGCCTTATGAAACTCGTACTTTAATATACTATTATTGCTTCGTTCGTTTTAGGAACCACCTGAAAGAAACACACATTTGGCAATATGGTACTTGCATAATACTGCGCCAGTACTTGTCGCACAATTATTATTTCTTCAATTACAAGCTCTGAAAACATTTTACTCGTCCTTAATAGTAACAGAGTTATTCTTAATTCTTAGTAATTCTAAGTAATACAATTGGATTTTACCAAGTAAGTTTTCTCCCAAGGTATACTGTTATCGAGTTTTTCTGTTTTATTTCGTTTGTGATTTGTTTAGTTTGTCTATTAATTGTTTTATTATTGTTTATTGTGTAAGTTTTTACATATTTACATGTAAAATCGCTTGTTGCAGCACGGAGGCAAATCGAAAAAGATGTAATAAAGCATCGAAACGTTTTTGTAAATGAAAAATACAATAGTAAAAAATGCCGCTACCCAAGAAGTTTCTTTTTTTAATAAAAAAGATTATATATAAATCAAACGCAGCAAAGAAAAACAAACCATTAGCTCATATCTTGTTTTATATTTGTATTTTAATATACTGGGTGTTCGTTACTAAAGCGCAAACTCAGTCAACCTCTAATATATCTTACCTTATTTTAATAGAGAACTCTGTATTTGTTTACATCATTGAATTCCTATTAAGTGTGCTTTGATTTTTATTAAGCATACTCTGTATCTATCCCTTTTACTTTTCGAGTTATTATAGTTTTCATGTACAGTTGCATTCAGTTGCCGTATTATAATCTGATATTTTCCGTCCAGGTTGAATTTTTGAAACATGGAATCCCCACAAAGAGTGCCTCCTTAAGTTTATTCAATAGTTTTTTTATAGTCAACGCTGTGCGATTTACTTATCGCGGCTTGAGTATGCTATACACTATTTCCTTGTATGTAAATATATAGCGGTGGCAGATTTAGAATTACTTCCATTGCAGTGGTGGGGAGCACCCGTGCCACATAAAGACGCTCATGATACAAGAAAATCAGGTATGCTCATCTGAAAACCAAAACTCGTCTTTTTCGCGCATTGGCCCTCAGATACGTCATCACTCGGCTGTCACCATTGTTGTTGATGTATTTACCAAATTACTATATTTATTTTAACAAGTTTCAGTTTATTTTTACATCGATTAGAACACTTTATTTAGTTTTTATTTAATGTTTTGTGTCTCTTATGCTTGTAGTAGTTTCGATTTACGTGTATAGTGATTTTGTTAGGTGTTATAAATTCGTTTTAGTTTTGTGTGGATAAACTGTTTATAAACGTTGTAGTGGAAATTCTTGAGTGACTTTCATTCGTTCGAGGAGTAGAATAAAAGAATTTGTAAAAAAGAAAAATAAAACACTGCACTTACAATCATTAATTAATTCTTCTTTTTTTTATCTGCATTTTTTTTATTCCAACACTGTCTGCATTAATGTTTGTACCAGACTAATAGATATTTCATTTGCCATTAAAAAAAATATGAACCACTTACAATTAGTGAAATTTTAGTACGTGTAAGTACAAACAAGTATGAAGGTAAGAGCTGAAGAAGTGTATGTCCAATTAAAGTAAAGCTTGTAATTATTAATGCTTTATTTGCTTCATTGCACTAAAATAAGCAAACATAAAATGTTATACAAAAGCCAAAAACAACACTCATCACAAAGCAATAACTATTTCGCATTCAATTGAAAATTACATTTAAAAATGTGAATTATCTAAAATTTTATTTCAATGCAAATTTGATGGAAGGAAATGACAAATAACAGTTTTATTGATTTTAATAGGATAGATTTAAAAAAAAATGGGAGTTAATTTTGTTTACATTGGTGATATCTATTAAATTATTGGATTGGTAGTAGTGTTTGGCCCTCAAATACGTCACACCTAGATGCGCAAGAGCATACCTTATTTTCTTGTATCATGAAGACGCTAGTCTTTGTACGCCACTTGGCGTTTTGACCGCCTCTGTTTACTACACCTTTGGTCACCATACTACTGCTCCGTAGGTTATGCTGGATCTATAACCATAATGTTTCCATTTGCACTGCTTTTAAAAGTTGTTGTGATATATAGTGCCGGAATGCCAGTTTCACAATAAGAAAAATATGAGATGCATGAGATTTCTTGAAAATATATGTTCCAGCTCTATATAAGCTATAATTTAACACGTTAAAACAAACAATAGGGAAAGATTACTGTTAATGTATAAATACTCATACATTAACAGTACCTAATACAGCGGATACAAAATTTTGTTGATTTTTTATTCTTTATTTCTGTAGTCATTTGTAATTAATTGAAGAAGTTGGTTCGGTGGAATTTTGGGGCTGGCTTCATGTAAAGTCCTACATAATAGCCAAACGATTCGATTTTTATTTTTATAAAATAAAAATACCTTAATTAATTATCTAATCATTAAAATTTATTATTACAATATCTTTCTGGACCTTTGACGTATACAACATCGTTACTATGGCCAAATGTTAATGTGCTGGACAACACATACATATACCAAATGATTTCAAATGCAAATATTATATCTTGATAAGAATGTGCAATTTTTGTTAAAACATTTTTTTTGTATACTGATAAATTTTAAGAACGGTAGATATTAGTGTTGCAAAAATCACCAGATCAACATCGAAAAATAAACAAATCGATATAAGTAAACATGTAATAAACAGTGCCAAATACATAAAAGAAAAAATAATTAGAACATCGAATTTCGATATAACCGCCATTTTATCTAATGATGTATTGAAATTCAGTAGAATTAACTACCATATGAGGTGGTGCTCCATCATGTTGAAACCACATTTAGCTCTTATATCGAGAGGTACCTGAGAGTTCAGTGTTTCTACTGATGATGATAGCTTTGCTATCGAAACGTACGTCCAGTTTAGTGCAGTTTGTGGTGAGGGGTTTAGGTGAAGTTTACAAGAGGTACCTCATCCAAAAACTCTCTAAATTCATTGTCGAGAAAGTGTAGATAATAACGTGTTCCTGTAAGATTACCATAAAAAAGAGGTATAGCCCTAAAAGTGTGTTTCGAATGATACACTGTTGAAAATTTTAACACTTTTTTGGCTAATTTAATAGTCAGGAGAGGTCCACACTCTTTTCGTGTTATTTTGTCGAGAACTATAGAAGTTTAAACTTGACGAGCAACGATAGTCAAGTATTGTCTATTGCTAAGGGGTTATTTTGTCCAACTGACACGTGGAATTATAAAATACTTCTAGTCACATTTTATTTGATCTAGACTAGACAAATTTACTAGCTGTTTAACTAAATGAATGCGATCTATTGGGTGTTTTAACACCATTTTCTAAACACAACGTCTTTTTAATATGCAACTCCTATTTCTTAGTGCTATAATATTCTCTCTTTAAGACGTTTTCTCAATTATAAATATGCAAAACCACTCATTCACAAGTGTTGGTTTCAACTAAACGTACCAATTTTAAAATGATGAGAACCATTATAAAATTAAGTGAATGTTTATGCTATTTGATTCAAGTCTAAACTAATTGCGTAAATAGATGTTCCCAATACATCTTTAAGATGTTGAATTTTTTTATGCCCACTGGAATTAACGTTTAATAACACGAGGTTACACTTTACAAGTCAGTCACATTTGGTAGTTTGTTTGGATATGTTAATACGGAGAATCAAACACGAAAACAGATACACGTGCAATGCAGGTGGTGCGTATAATGCAATACTGTATTAGAATAGGTGGGGGTTTCTATATTTCTATACGAGGGAAAAATTCTGATTGGTTGACGCTTCTAAATGTCTAGAAAAATAGTCAATCCTCATATCTGAACAAAGAATTCACACGAAATTCTAGTAATTTCTGTTCTATTAAATACGCGTAGTCAACTCGTCTGGCAAAGTTTGGAAAAATCAACACTAAAATATTTGACTAGCGCAAAATTAACGCCAACACCGTAATATTTTCAACAGTGTACCTCCCCATATGTTAACAGACTACTGCTACTGTTGATCTACTGTCCTGATAGCATGGGGATTATCATACTAATGAAAATTATGGAAGATGGCTTCATCAACAAATAATATATTGAAGAATCTTACTTCTTCTAGCTGCTTTCATCTATCCCATTCCAAGTGATTTAGTGTTTTGCTGATCTTCAAATGTAGTTCATAAGTTGACAACTTTAATTGTTCCAATTTGGCATAATGTTTATTGATTTCAAACGTCAACCACCTTACTTTCATACGTTCTTGAATACTTAACGGGATGGCACTGCTTAATTTCACATTCATAAACTTCGGAAACACGTTGTTTTTTCTACACGTTTTTAGAAATTTAATGTCCAAATGTAATTTCATTAATAATCAGTATCCGTCAATAAAATTTACGTTTGAAATTGAGGATCAACACAGTTTACCATTTCTTGATTTATTACTTATGATTAAAGATAATACATTCCACTTTGATATACATAGAAAAGCCACACACACAAACAATTATATACACAACTTATCTTATACAAGCTATAAACAAAAATACACAACATTCTTTTTCTTAATAACTAGATTATTGAACATACCGCTTTCGGAAGATAATTTTAAAAAAGAATTATATATATCATATAGCAGAAATTAATGGTTACAAGAAAAGTGTGATAGATAAAATTAAAAATAAGTTAGAAAATAAGAGGTTATTAAGAAATATAACTACACTTATTCCAGTGAAAATAGTGGAGAAAAAGTTTTGCAGATTTAACTTTAATAAATTATGGGTTAACCAGATATTAAACTTGTGTAAAAAATACAATCTTAGTCCGGTTTTTCAAAATTTAATACTTTAAGAAATAAATTAAAATTTTATATTGAAATTATTGATTTTAAAAATGTTCTGGGATTTATAAGATCAAATGCGGTGTTTGTAATAAAGTATATATAGGTCAAACAAAGAGGAATGCGGAGATTAGATTTAAAGAGCATTTATATGATATTAAGAATCACAATGCCGATAAATCCGCTTTGGCGTATCATTTTATTAATACAGGACATACTTTTTCAATTGATGATTTAGAATTAATTAAGTCTTTAAATTGTAAGAATCTTAATATGTGGGAAGCTATTTATATGAAAAAACATATTAATAGCTTGCTCAATACTGATTTAACACCCCTCAATTACAAATATTTAGAATTTATTGAGTATAGTAGTCCTGATGATTAATTTTTGTAGCCTAGGATATACTTACTATATTTACGCATTTAGTATTTGACAATATACTTGTACACCTGAAGATGTTAGCTTAGCTAACGAAATGTACATTGTGTGTTTTTTTTCAAGATTAAAGAATTTGTGAGACCGAAGTTAATTGGTATTTCCTGTTAGTTGTAAGGATAAAATTTACACAATCAGGTGCATATTACTAAATATCCTTACAGACTAACCGAAATTATAAAAAGAAATGTTCTGAAATTTACTTTAGGAAAACGGCTAAGAAAAAAAAAAAAACTTTTGTAGACAAACGCATTATACAAAATTTATATTTTCAGCGTTAGACGTTGTGCTGTACGGCCCCAATTCGAAGGAATGAAGCTGGCTGGAATGATCCTAATCGCAGTGGGGTTTTTCTTGGTCATGTTCCCGGATAATTGGCCCGATTACATCACACGTCTTTTGAGGTGAGTTTAGCCAGTACTAGATCTGTTAATCACTTGACTATTCTCCTTTGGTATTTTGGGTTCGGTGTTTTAATTTAACTCTAATATAGTTCCTTGTACGTAGATATATTTTTCTTTCTTTTTGTTTTTGTTAAGAAGTATATTAATATGTACGAATATCATAGTTATTCATAACGTTTATCTTTGATATACTGATGTGTGTGTCTGTATTTTATTATAAGATTTTGGCTTCCTTTTCCTTTTATTTTTGACGTTTAAATTTTGGATATATATATATATATACAGGGTTGGGATAAAGTATGGAACCAAGCAAATAACTTTAAAACGGAGAGGATGATGTTGATGAAACTTTGCAAATAAATGTCACGAAATATATACATCTAATTTCGATTTTGTTGTTGTGACTGTACTTCCGGTTCAACCGGAAGTTCTCTTAATTTTTTTTATTAAATAGAACACCCTGTATATTTTTGCAAATTATAATAGACCTTGTTTTTGCGAATTCGACCATACTGGTTTTAGCACCGTTATCTGTAAATAATGAAGAGATAGAACACTCCACATTTACTGAACAATCAATTTTATTTATCGTAAATTATTAACAAAATGGTAGTCATCTTATAAACCAACTCATTTAAAATGTTCAAAATGCTGGCCGTTTACTTCCTGACAATATGCAAGTCTTCTACGAAATTCCTGAGTTACCTATTCCAAAACTTCTCTACGGATTAAATACATTCGTCGACTATTCTTTGCCTCAACTCCTGCAAAGTAGTTGATCGCCTAACGTAACACGAGATTTGAGAAAACCCCACAGATAAAATCTAATGGACTAAGGTCTGGAGAACGTGGCAGGCCACTCTATGAATCCTCTACGTTCACTCCATCGATTTGGGAAAATAGCATCCAAAAAGTTCCTAACTCGCCTGTTATAGTGGGGAGGGGCTCCATCCTGTTGAAATCAAAAACTTTGAGGCAATTCCCCCTTGTGTTGAAGTGCAGGAATAATGTGGTTTCTCAGTAGATCCAAATACTTTCCCACTTAAGCTTCCTTCTATAAAAAATGGGCCTATAAGCCTGTTTTCAACAATTGCTATCCAGACATTCAGCTTTTGAGGATGTTGAGTATGGACTTCACGGATCCAGTGAGTGGTTCTCATTGGACAGTACCTGGAATTATGGCGATTTACTGTTCCATTCAAAAAGAAAGTTGCTTCGTCAGAAAATACCATACTAGTTTGCAAAATGTTCGTCTGCATTACAAATTCCATCATTCTTTCGCAAAACTCCAGGCGTCGATCAAAATCATCATCTGACAGTTCTTGAAGTAGGTGTATTTTATACGGATGGAACTTTCTCTGTTCAAAATTTTCCTACAGAACGACGACTTATGCCGTGGTTTAGTGCTAAAGTTGTAGTAGAAGTTTGAGGTGATTCTTCTAATTCAATAGCAAAGTTTTCCCTAACAACTGCGTTAGTTTCGGTCTGTGGTCTGCCTGTTTTTGGTGACTTTTTAACCGTTCCAGTATACTTAAACGTTTTAGTGTTTTAGTGACAACCGAACGTGTTATAGGAGTTCTTTCGGGATGCAAATCATTAAAAAGGTGACACACTTCTTCATGAGTTCTAACGCGATCGCCAACCCGATCATCATTAAAATTTCAATACGCTCTCTTTCATTTAAATGCACCATTTTCATCCGTACAATTAGTAATTTGATGGACGTCAATTAAATAAACTTGACAGTTTGTCAACAGTTACTACTAGATGATAATACCTTTTGTTTGTTTGTTGCTGTGCAAAGCTTCGGTTGTGACCGACATCTATGGACTTATTGTATCATCCCCGCTGACATTTTGCCGACCTAATTATCTCTCCATTATTTACAAATATTGGTGCAAAAATCAGTATGGTCGAATTCGAAAAACAAGGTCTATTATAATCTGCAAAAATATACAGGGTGTTCCATTTAAATAAAAAATAGAGGGAACTTCCGGTTGAACCGGAAGTACAGTCACAACAACAAAATCAACATCAGATGTATTATATTTCCTTACACTTATCTGCAAAGTTTCGTCA
This sequence comes from Protaetia brevitarsis, assembly GCA_004143645.1. NCBI lineage: Eukaryota > Metazoa > Arthropoda > Insecta > Coleoptera > Scarabaeidae > Protaetia > Protaetia brevitarsis. The sequence continues at coordinate 1,726,985 of RXPK01000121.1, forward strand.
ACATCATCCTCTCCGTTTTAAAGTTATTTGCTTGGTTCCATACTTTATCCCAACCTGTATATTATTCATCTATCGATCTTATACACAGTTGTTCTAACCTAAATCACGTTTGTATTTAAAAATACATTAATTTACGATGACAACTGTTTGGTAAAATCTTAATTTTTTTTATTTATGACAATATGGTATTATATGAGAAGTAGGGGAGCTTGATTAGCATTTTAATTTTCCAGAAAATCCAGTCGCGTCTTCAAAGGCAAGGTTTGTTTGAAAGAAAAGCAGATATTTAAAAACTAATCGAAGATGATCATACAATATAGAGCTCGTTTTCGATATTTCGCTATTTAGAGCAGCAGATTTAATTTGTTTTTTTCTTAGCTACACAATATATTCAATACATTATACCTTCCCAAGATAATTTATATAAATGCGTTGAATTTTTTTTTAAATTATCTTATTGAATATATTGTATTTTAGTCAGAGAAATTTTATCTTGCTTATTATCATACCCGTATACTAAAACATTATTAACAAGTTATTTTAATAATAATAATAAAAAAATAAGTTTCTGATGATATCTTGCCTGCTATAATGAGTTATTATTGCTGAGAAATACGCTATTATGATGTCTTGTATAATTCGGAAAGACTGTTAGATAAATAGAAATATGACTTTTCCTTCAGGTTCCAAATTCAGATTTTGATGAAACTTGGTAGGACTGTATATTACGTTCAGATATCCAACAAAAGAATATTAATAAAAATTTACTATGAAGGGGCCAAAACACCCCATCCAAACTTAGTTAATTTATTTGTTTATACAGGGCGATCCACATTCCATATGAAACATTCATTATAAGAAATTATGGAAATAAATGAATTAATGAAGAAAATAGATAAACATTGAAAATAATTGATATTACATAAACGTCATTTTTATAATATGAAAATTTTATACATTATTGCACGGTGATTGTGATGCTGTTTTTTATTGAATTTTAATTCATGCGCGATTCAAGTGTCGCAACAATTTAAATTTAATTTAATAATTATCTATACAGGCGGATTCAAATTAATTGAACACACCATTGCTATCTCTGTTATTATTGATTCTAGAAAGTAGGTTAAATTAGCAAGGTATTAGCGTTTTCAACGCTGATTAATATGCAATATACGAAAAAACAATTGAATGACGCATTTCCAAGAAATTTTGACATTTGATTACCCACTAAATTTTATTAACAAATATATTTAAAAAAGGACTATCCAATTAGAAAAAAAAGATAAAAAAAAATGAAAATAATGAAAATAACAAATACTGCTGTGAACTGATGGTCCAAGCATATAATTAAAGAGAAATTAAAAATGACAAAATTAATTTAGCTAGCTCAGCAAAAATGAATTTAAAAGGGCGCCAGAGATTCTTAAATCTCAGAGAAAATTCTTTAAAAATTAATAGTGGGCTGTTGCAAAAATGACTTTCATTAAAATTCCCAAAAATTGAAATGGCAGATTCAAAAATAAAAGAACTAGTGATTTTTAAAATGATATTTACAATCATTAAATTTATTTAAAAAAAAAACATTTGATACAATTTACAGGGGAAATTAAAACCATGAATATAAGATTCTGGCATAAAACAAACCTGCATAAGATTCTACAAATTAAAAAGGACAATGCAAATCCTTTAGCAAACAAAATGGTGAATTCGTTCTAGAAGGACTTTCTAGTACCACAAAAAAATCCACGTGGTTTTAAAAATTAAAGCAAACTAAAATTTAATTCAAATGACGAAAAGAAACAAGAAAAATTAACAATGAATAAAACAAGCTCACAGCTTCACTTCACTACCCGAGGTGATAAATAAAATTAAATTATGACTACAAAAAAAAAGGAAATTTAAACTCTAAACGCGCTTACTTCTAAAGAATATAATTAAAAAGCTTACATGTAAGTGCACACCTATATAATACTAATTAACAAAAGAATTACTAGATAGACGATTTTTAAATACAAACAACGAACTACATCTTAACTGAAAAGGATTACCATTAACGGTAACCAAAAACTAAACAACAATACGCGGGCTCGTCTATCTGATAACTCCCCCGGCCTCGAAGGTAACATCGCATATATGTGAAATATACAACTCGTGCGTTCAACGCACAGCGCAACGCTAAGAAAAAACTAGCAAATAAACTATACAATACAGGAGTACGCAAAATGTACAAATAAATGAAATTAAATATACAGAACAGTCCAAATAAAATGCTACTAACAATTAAATAAAAATTCTTAACAAAATTGTGGAAACTCTATCATTGTTTTGACAAGGCTGATATGGAATAAATAAAAATACACATTTAAATTTCCGAAACCCGGGGTGCCAGACCACAGCAATAGCTTTACCTTATGTATCAAATTTATCGGAGAATATATAAAAGTTACTTCAAAAATATAAGATAAAAGTATACACAAACCTAATAATTCTAATATGAATTTTTTCACCAAAACAAAAGATCCTATAAATGAAAAAGCAACAAATACAATATACAAGTAGAATGTAAAGAAAGTGAGAGAGTATACGTAGGACCATAGATAATATAGATGGCTTTCTTCTGTACAAAACTTCAGTAATTTAAACGATCTTAGTGAAGACAGGCACAAATACAGCGCTGGCACGGTAGGAAGATAAACTAAATGAAAACGCGCATAATTTGAACCGCTGATCTACAGTTGATATTATCAATACTACAGTTAAATACTGTAACAACTAAAAAATTACAGATTTCGAATTGCGTTCTCATAAATACATATTATTTAAAATCAATAAGTGTATGCAATTCATCTGTAATTTTTCGAGTTGTTACAGTATTTAATTGCAGTACTGATACATAATATAAATATATATAACTTATGTCGACATTTGAGCTATTAATGAGTTAATTGCTTAGTGGTATGAATTTCGAGATTATTAAGAACAATTTTAAATTTAATAATAATAAAATAATAATATAAATAGACTTTATCTTCAACACTACATGATATGAAAACTAGTCAACAAAGAAAAAAATAAAAGACAATAGAAAAAGAAAAATATAACATAAAATAAACTGTCGAAACACAGTCTTGCATTAATTATTACATAGCATTTAAAAATTACACCTGTAACTAATAATTAAAGAATCGAACAAAAAAATTATTAATATGGGATCTTAATACTTCTTGCTAGTTATGACAACAAATATAACTATATTAAAAAAAAACAATTCTCATGTTAAAATTACCTGCAAGTAATTTATAATGATCCAATGTCATAAAAGAATTTTCCTGAGTGGGCACTATTGTAAAACCTAAAAATTGTAAGTTATATTGCTTCTTTCCTCCTGATAGAAGTGCTCTTCACTCACCTGGCAAATTTACAGTTGGTAAACTACATTCCTTTAAGCCAGACTTGCTATAATATTTTGGGTCGATTTTACAAACTTCATGGAAATGATACGATATTTCTCGTGAACTTCTTCAGGTGGTAATATCTTTAGATATGCTTCGAGCATATCGCATTTCTCCAAATGAGAAAATACCATGGAGAGATTATCTAATACTTAGAACTAAATATAACGAAAACTGTTCAAGCTACTAATAAGGTTCGGTACTTAAATGGGATATACTTATGCTTTTTTTAAAATTCTCTGAACTCACGCATAACTAAACCCAATTGCTTAGTAGCATCTCTAATTGAAAATTCGCGATGGTCCTTCAAAATATGCTAATACTGTAATTTCTAACCTTCTCGTTGATAATGTCGAAAACCGTTCAAGGTACTAATGATAATAATGTAATAATAACAATTAGAAGTAAAGAACACAACATAAAATGAAATAACCAAGTTTTTTTTTTAATTAGTGTTAAAACACTAATACTTTCCTAATTTAACCTACCTTCTACAATCAATAATAACAAAGATAGCAATGGTGCGCACTTAGTTTGAATCAGCTTGTATAAACAAAAAATGAACAGCAAACATAACGCAGGAAGTAGAACGCTTCTGTAATTTTTAAGCATATTTGAAATTTGGAATACTACCAAAACTTGATCAGTAAAATTATACCACTTTGCAACATTGTAAAGATAAATGAAATTTTTGTGAAACATATCGTGCTGTATGGATATCTTCGTATTTTATCAATATACTTACTTGAAACGAAGCTAGCAAAATGATAATACTCCGAGTCAAAAATATACATTATTTTTCCCATACATATTCAGAAAGAACGCGAAATTAATTTTTTTTTTTCACAATGAGCTAGTGCCTGAAGTAACGAGCGTTTACATTTATCTTCATTAAACGTATTTATTTTAAAACCAATAGCAAGCCAAGATATTATAGATATACAAACACATCTCAATACACTAAAAACAAACAAAATACACAACTACTAGGCTTTTCTTAGCTAATTTTTCTTTCATTCCTTATATTTATATAAACACACAAAACACTTACACATGCACAATTTTACACACATTTACACAAAGCATAATATCATAATATCATGTGTTCGCAGCGGTCAAAATGGAACAGCGCATCTGTTGACACTTTTTGGTATGTAAAAGAATTAACAATCTTGAACAAGATACATTTTTTATAGTAAATATATTACCTGCCTTTCGTTAGATACTATTATACATGTGTACACAGTGAGTCGCAGTCAAATAATACATCTTTTAGTAAAGCTAATATTATTTTACGAATTGAATGTTTTAATCCAAATGTTGCGCGACAATTGCCAACTATCAGCAAGGTTTCGTTGTACAGGATGTATTCAAATAAAAAGTAAATTTTGCTTGGGTGTTAACTACACGACATATAAAACACAAACCCACCGAAACCGGATTTCATCATTAAAGAATAAAAAAAAGTAAAATTTAGAGCCAAAAATTCTTTAGTCCGGGCCCTGATGCAAGAGAACGTCATGTTAAGCACTAAACTTGTATTATGTATAAATACATTGCACTCATTTAGTATTATTCTTAATGATATGCCGTAAGTTATTTAACGTCATTCTGAATAAATAACGCCAATCGGCCATGTGCCCCTGTAAAAATAGCAAAAATGAGACATTTTAAATTTTTCTTTTTATAAAATAAATATTCCTTTTTGTTAAGAGCATTCTACGTAAGTCTACAAAGCATTATTTTAATATCTAAAAGACGTTCGAGTTTCACCGGATATGCGCTTCAGTAGTTACAAACACGTAATATATTCTTTTTGCTTTGTCGAATCGAGAGTTAGTTGTTAATAAACGGTACCACATGAATCTGAGTATTTCTTTTGGATTACTAAATCAAATAACGCAAAATGAATTGAATCGAATTACACAGAAATAAAATGTAGATACAGAAATTTGCAAACACGTCTTTTTACTATGATCGTGCGCCGAAAATGAATCAATACATTCCGCGCTTTTGCCGATGCATCAAGCTTCGATTTTCTTTATATGAAATCATGATGGTCCTGAAAAGGATGGTTTTTTCGAAGACGGGCAGAATTAAATAAAATGCGCACGGCTGCACTCAAGCGGCAATCCACACAAAACTAACAGCGGTAATGGCTGAATGATAGTGGTATGTGGGGGTATACTGGGACAGCATTTAGGTTGGGCACAGTGGGGCTCTAGCCCACGCATTTACGAAATATTTTTTTTCTCATTAATGATTACAGATAGACCCCTGTGCGTTAACACTTTTTGATGTATATGATTACAGCTGCTACTATTATCCATATTTACCTCTATATTGATACAACCTGTATAGTCATAATATGTGTACTTACGGATCACACATAAATAGTGAAAAAATCTGAAATTTTTTTTGTTAGTTGAAATTTCATCTTTTTGGGGTTAGCCCCCTGCTTGGAAGAAAGTAATTTGTGCCATACTTTTAATTTTGAAAATTCAAACGTGCCTTGGAAAAGTACAAAAATGTGTTTTTTTCTCAGAGATACAAAAAAATATTATTAAGAAAGGTTGTTCAAATTAATAAATTATGTAAGTATGCAAAATTTGAGAAGATCGAGAACGTTTGAATGATGTGAATATCTTATTTTCCAAAAAATAATACTGTGTATGGACATAAGACAACAAAAATAAAAATAACCTTTGACACTTGTCAAAAATATTTAATTTGAATTGAGGTAGTTGTTTTCTGTCTTAAAAATTCACATTAAATTAGTAAATAACCACCGCGAAATATCACAAAAGTGATGCTTACTTTATCAAACGGATTCTACCTAATTCAAGTGTTATGGTTATGAGCAGTTATTCATTCCAGGCTTATTAGATTGTTTAGCGAGAAGTTTCCAAACACATACTATCCAATCTACAGAAACCAGACTGGATTAAAAATTTCTGACTGTTGGTAGTGTACACCGCGACACTTTCTAATTGTACGACCTACAGGGTAAATAGAGCCTACATGTTTAGCGTGGATAGTAGACAGATCTATGCATAAACCGACCGCTTCGAAATGTGTAAACACGATGTGCTTCTGTTATTTTTAAAAAAGCTTAGGGTTGGATTTATTAATGTGTGAAGTTGGAATGCATCTATTATATATTTGTTATCTTTGCTAGGAATAAATTTATTTGATGTTTGAAGTATTTCGAATAACTGTAGTCTTATTAAATGGTTTGAAAAAGCTATTTTCATTTTACAGTTGAACTACGACTAGGAACTAGACCCAAGGCATGTTAATTATACAATAAATAGCAATATCACTGGGTTTACTACTGTTATTCATTTTACACGTATGCAAATAATAATGAACGTATCAAAATGGATCGCATAAAAATATTTAAGTTATCCAGTATATATTATAGAACAAGATAAAATAATATTTCGATTATAAATTCCCTAGTTTCGAAAGATTTACCTCAAAAGTCTCACAATATTTTTTCAAAAGAAATACAAAATTTGAATTAGTCATAAATCGAAACAGCAGTGATAGTATAATATAAAATGCAGGTTAAAATTAATAATTAACGATTACTTTATATATACAGTGACCTGCATAAATATTGCAACATATAGGTTTTTTTTATTATTAAACATACTAAAACTTTTTTGGTAGATATAGTGGTGCATGTCTAGACACTCCAAAATCTATTTTGACACCACGTCACGTGACCACTAGTATGACGGTAAATATGAAAACGCTGTGAATCTCCAAAAGTGGGGTTAGATGACATGAGATCGAAAAAGTTATTTGAAAAAGTTGTTTAGAATTCAATTCTGAGGCGGTATGCAAATTTTTGTAAAGATAAACTAAACGTTCACTAAATGACGAGCCATCACGAAGGAAAACTTCGACCTCGCCGCTAAAGATGTTCACTGCAAATGTGAACGGAACGTACGAAAGTAATTCCACAAGACCACGGCTCAACAGCCCGGAAAACTTTTTAACAGTTTTGTAAAGATACTTTAAAAATTGAAAAATCACAAATTTTTCAAATCTTGATTAATTGAATTACATATTGATAAAATTGGTTTTGAGTATCAACCAGATTTAGAAATATTACTGCTGTTGAGCTGCCAAAATGAGAAAAATGGAAATATGTAATTCAATTAAACAATATTTGGAAAAATTGTGATTTTCATTTTTTTTCAAATATCTTCACACAAGTTTGCACACAGGCTCAGAATTGAATTCCAAGCAACTTTTTCAAAATAACTTTTTGGACATGTCATTTAATCTCACTTTTGAAATTCATAACATATTTTTTAAATTTACCACCCATACTAGTGGTCACCTGACGTAATTTTGGGGTTTCCAAATATACACAACCTATCCCAAAAAAAATTATTAATATTTTATATAATATAAAAAAATCCCATATGTTGCAATTATTATGCGGTTACCGTATATATATTTATTTTCATTATGTTAATATCGAAAAACGAAGCCGTCGTTTTAAAAATGATCAAGAAACAATCATTATGAATCAATTAGATTAAAAAAACAGACATATTTAGTAAAGCTGTAGGGATTGTAATCAAGAAAACATCTGTTCTTATAACAATATTATAGTTAAGGCTGGATTTATCACTCTACAATTCCATACAGTCTGAATGATAACTTTTGATTTTCAATGTTCATTTCCCAAACGATAACAAAAATTAAAAGAATTCAAAAACTGAAAAACATACTTGTTTGTTCTGCTCCCCCGATGATAGAATTTTGAAATAGATTGTCATTAATAAACGAGAAATCTTAAAAAAAAAAAGCTGAGAAATCCCTAAATGCGGCACGTTTTGTATGTCATTTTCATGAAAAGGAAATCGTGAAATATGCTCTACTTATTGAAATGAACATTAATATGTAAAAAGATAAATAATGACCGCCATGATGTGACGTCACAAAATGTCGCGCAAAAAAAGTGTGTACACTTGTGAATAGATGCAGCATTTATTTAAATATTATTAATGTAATATAATATTTGAAAATACCTCAATATCAACACTTGAAGTTATAAATAACTTGTAAAAGCATCTTCCAGATCATATTTTTTAGGTTACTAATAGATAGTAAATACTAGTATTCGTAAATGAATATGAGAACTAAGACAACCAATAATATAACAGATTGGCATCGTAAGACACAAATTCCTTATAATTTTGAAACAAAATTCAATAAGTGTTCATTTGGTTTTAAGGGGTGAATAAAGATTAAATAATAATACAAGTTAATAAATTAAAGCCGATAATTTCATTTATATTAAAATTTGTAATAATGTATCAGTTAAATTAGAACAATTTTCATTTAATAAAGATCACATGAGATGTTGAAAATGTTGTCCATAGATTTGCTAAAGCAGACGTTAATTCTACTCGTACATATTGTCCCAGACTCTCTGTAATTCTTCTACCATAATTTGTTGACCTTAGATCCTATCTGCATCTTGAAGCTCCTCCCAGATAATGAAGTCTGTTGAATTAAAAATATTATTTTTAATTCAACCAAAATACATAAAAATTAGGAGATATTAAATTGGAGGACCTGGGGCGGCCAAAGACCTTGACTAATGATCCTGTTATATGCAAAATTCTGGGACCAACTGCTCATGCGGAGCTCAATATTATCTATTGTTCTTTACATAGCTTCTGTGTTGGTTTTTCAGGAAGACTTCTCCTGACAATACAATTTTTTTTCTTAAAATCATCCCAATAATATTGTTTTTAATGATCCACAAAAGTATAATGATTAAAAATCTCTCTCAGGACAATGCTGTTGAAGTTACTAAAAATATTGTGGGAAATTTAAATTTGGTTACCTGGGCAAGTACAACGTTTACTCCCGTTTACTCTGAGCAGAAACTGTCTTGCTGGTGCTTCAGAAAGTCCTTCAGCTTGATCTTTATTTTTAGATATTTTCCTCGACCAACAATATTTCCTCAGCATCCATCACAATGCATAATATATAAAATTAGGAGAGATTATATAAGATATTATTTCAAACCGGCTTTAGTTGTAATCTCTAAGTTGTTGGTTATTATACAACCAATATTATAGTTAATAATTATCTATTACTTTTACTTTTATTAGGATCGCTTAGGTTAGGTTCAGTGTTCGTATATACTTGATTGGCATTCCCGGCGCCGACACGAAAAATTCCCCCGTTTTTGACACTGCAATTCCCTTTTTTGGCGGCAAATACAAACTTATTTAGCTTTTTTTAATAAATTACTTTACGAAATTAAAATAAATGTACCGATACAATGACAGATTTATTTTAACTAAAGCAAATGAATAACAAAATACAAATAATAAAAATTTAAATTTATTTTTATCGATGCAATGATAATATTTTTATCCAATTAATTCCTCTAAAACGAAACTTTTTCCCTCTGACGTTCAAAATTCCCTCTAAAAAGGGAATTTCCCTCCCATATACGAACACTGTTAGGTTAGATACTTCACAAATATAACAACAAACTCGGAAACCCCGATGTGAGACCGAGCGAAGTCGATTCAATTTCTTCCACGCAACATTCCCCTTGTTTATTTGTTTGGAGAAAATACCGGTGAGCGGGAGTACTTTCTACGGAAAACGTGGAAATTTGAATTCGAGATACAACTATCTGCAATCTTTTGTAGGAATTTTTTTGAACATCCTCTACGGAATTTTCCACATTCCTCAATTTCAGAGAATAAGGCCAGGGTCTCATTCAAAAATAGATTTGTTTTCTATAAAACCTTCAACAAAATAAGTCCCGAAAAAATCAACACATGGTTATACCAGTGATAATATAAACAACTTGCATAATTGTTTTTTTATTTATTTATTTATTACGGTTTTTGATAATTGATAAAAAAACAATCTGATTTTGTTAACACTGTTTTCACCTATCGTAAGGAAACCCTCGTATCATATCTTCAAAAGAGGTATTCGAATTTATATTAGTGAGGGGCGTGTTTTATGTTCCTAGATACGGCATTTCTCGTTTAGATTTTGTGTGGATTTTAGATTACCTCAGCGTAGGCAAACAGCACTACATGTTGCAAATTATGAAAATATAAGTTATATCGACTATCGTGAACTTATAGTTAGGCAATTCAAAGTTCAATCTGCACAAATTGTAAATAATTAATTTACTATGAAATCTACTAGGGGGGCCATCTATTACTTCCGGAGATCTTTAATTTATCGCGAAATAGCTTGTTACGAGATTTTTTATGATCTCCCAGCCTTAAGGTAAGCACTGAAAACTTGGAATTTGCTAAACGACTGTAAGTCGCAAGCATGAAGTATGCGCCTCTTGATGTATTTATTTGCCTCTATTTCATAAGATTTCAATGTTTTTCATATGTTTACCTTACTGCCTCTTTTCTACATTATGAAAACACAGGGACGCCACATCTGTGTTATATATAAGACGGCCAATGAATGCAGTAGATCGTTCTACTATCCA